>LR738715.1:509062001-509094209 GCA_902687465.1 Secale cereale
TTCTCGTTCTCTTTCATATTCAGGAATTTTCAGATCTAAAGAATCCAACCGCTCATTGCAAAGGGTGATCAACATATTCATGCGATGTAAATTTCCGCCAACACTCTTAAGAGGTTCAAGAGACTTTTGAAAAAAATTGTTACTTCGCAGATCTTATCAAAAACTTGTGTCTCCTCCAGGGTAGAATGTGGACCAAACAAATCTATCAAAGAATTATAGGAATCCAAAGTGTGGCTACCCAAGAAATTCCCTCTGATAATGGTATCAAGAATATGTCTATTCCAAAAAGTGATGCCAACATAAAAATTGCGAAGAAGCACGGAAGTGGAATGCTTCCTAGTAGATCTATTTTGAGCATTGCAAATTCTATACCGAGCATCTTTTAGATTTTCTTCCTCCATTTGTTTAAAATTAAGAACCTCACTCTCGGGAATATTGATAACGATAGGCGTGCTAGCCATGATGGCAAGACAAGGCGATGAAACACACGGAAGAAGAAGGGCAAATAAAATGGCAAGGGTGAAGTGGGGGAGAGGAAAACGAGAGGCAAATAATGTAGTGCGAGGGATAAGGGTTTGTGATAGGTACTTGGTATATGACTTTTGCGTAGATCTCCCTGGCAACGGCGCCAAAAATTCTTCTTGCTACTTCTCGAGCTTGCGTTGTATTCCCTCGAAGAGGAAAGGGTGATGCGGCACAGTAGCGTAAGTATTTCCCTCAGTTTTTGAGAACCAAGGTATCAATCCAGTAGGAGACCACGCGTGAGTCCCTCGCACCTGCACAAACAAATAAGAACCTCGCAGCCAACGCGATAAGGGGTTGTCAATCCCTTCACGGTCACTTACGAGAGTGAGATCTGATAGATATGATAAGATAATATTTTTTGTATTTTTGTTATAGAAACAGAAAGTAAATAACGCAAAGTAAAGTAGATGGAAGATTAATATGATGAGAATAGACCCGGGGGGGCATAGGTTTCACTAGTGGCTTCTCTCATGATAGTTGAATTCTATGGTGGGTGAACAAATTATTGTCGAGCAATTGATAGAAAAGCGCATAGTTATGAGAATATCTAGGCATGATCATTGTATATAGGCATCACGTCCGTAACAAGTAGACCGAAATGATTTTGCATCAACTATTATTACTCCACACATCGACCGCTATCCAGCATGCATCTAGAGTATTAAGTTCATAAGAACAGAGTAACGCCTTAAGCAATATGACATGATGTAGAGGGATAAACTCAAGCAATATGATATAAACCCCATCTTTTTATCCTCGATGGCAATAATACTATACGTGCCTTGTTGTCCCTGTTGTCACTAGGAAAGGACACCGCAAGATTGAACCCAAAGCCAAGCACTTCTCCCATTGCAAGAACTATAGATCTAGTAGGCCAATATTGCTCATAGATAATCTTGATCATAAACCCACAATTCACCAGATCTCGACAAACACACCGCAAAAAGATTACATCGAATAGATCTCCTCGAAGATCGAGGAGAACTTTGTATTGAGATCCAAAGAGAGAGAAGAAGCCATCTAGCTAATAACTATGGACCCGAAGGTCTGTGGTAAACTACTCACAACTCATCGGAGAGGCTATGGTGTTGATGTATAAGCCCTCCGTGATCGATGCCCCCTCCGGCGGAGCTCCGGAACAGGCCCCAAGATGGGATATCATGGGAACAGAAGGTTACGGCGGTGGAATTAGGGTTTTTTCGTGCTCCTCGATGTTTTCAGGGTATGAGGGTATATATAGGAGGAAAAAGTATGTCGGTGGAGCAACATGGGGCCCATGAGGGTCGGGGGCACGCCTACCCCCCTAGGTGCACCCGACCCCCTCGTGGGCACCTTGTTTCTTCTCTGACTTGTACTCCAAGTCTCTCGTGAAGATATCGTTCCAAAAATAACTCTCCCGAAGGTTTCATTCCGTTTGGACTCCGTTTGATATTCCTTTTCCGTGAAACACTGAAATAGGCAAAAAAAGCAATTTGCATTGGGCCTTGGGTTAGTAGGTTAGTCCCAAAAATAATGTAGAATTGTATAATAAAGCCCATTATAAACATCCAAAACGGAATATATAATAGCATGGAACAATCAAAAATTATATATACGTTGGAGACGTATCAAGGCCCGCCTTGTGTTTGTGTCCCCTTCCTAAGGGACGATCCTGATGCGGCATGACGAGACGAGCGCTGCCCCTTTGAGGCACGAGACAGTGCAATGGATGAGGTGCGATGGGAAAACTCTTTTGGAGGAGATGCTCCCTGGGCACTTACATGGGAAGAGGGGAGAAGGCCGGGGTAATCGGCTACAATGGCCACCTATGTGCCGGCGTAGCTTGCGTGATAAAAGACCCCCTCCTTGAGCTCCATGAATATATCCAAATCCTCTTCAAAACCGAGATCTAGGTCCCGAATATGGTCTTCCGGCTGCGGAGCCAGACTGTGGATCCCTGCAGTGGCCTTCCTCCATTCCTATTAAAATGGCTGGGCTAAATCCAACTGGTTGCAGCTCAGGAAGAGGATTGAAGAAGGTTCTGGATTAAAAGCTTACCCAGCTAGGAGGGTTGTACATGCAAAAGCCCTCTCGGCACTTGAGGCGAGTGAATTCCTCTTTCTCTCCTTTATAAAGATCGGCCAACAGGGCAGACAGGGCGACAAAGTTGTCCGGACCCTTGCGACCGCATCGGGATGCATCATCCTCCCCATTATAATTCCACATGGGAAGTCCCCTGGATTGGAGTGGCTGAACACCCCGCGTTATGGAAATTGCCATAACCTCAACTATGGACAGTCCGGATTGGGCGAGGATTTTTATCTTGTCCATTAGCATCTTAACCTCCCCACTATCCACCTCCTCGGGGCTTCGGGGCCACCAGTTGTGGTGCTTCTTCAACGGAGCATTGGAAAACTCAGGAAGGCCTCGTCAGATGGGGTCCAAGAAAACGACGTCTTCAATATAAAACTACTCCGAGGGCCTCTCTTCGGATGCCTTCTCCGAAGTGCCGGATAGGTATCTTGTCCCGGCTATGCGCCATACTTCGGCACCGCCCACCTCGAATATGGATCCCTTTTGGGAGCGAGGTGTCACATCCCTAGTTAGCACTTGCATTAGGGTTAGTTGGTGTGTGCATCATGTTTACTTTTCAAAGAAATTTGAAATGGGAATGACAGAAACTCCAGCACCCCTCTTCTAACAACTAGGGTTTGATAAAATAATTTCCAATGTACCCAAAATGCCCTTCAAAAATGTTCATCATTTCTGCATTGGTCTCAAACCTTTGCTAAAAATGGAGAACAATTTTCTAGGACATCCAAGGTCACTGGATTAAATCATATGGTATTTGAATTTGGGCATTTAAATGCTATAAAAATATTTTAAATGCTCAAATAATCATAAACTATAATGTTTCCTACTGTTCATATTATATATAGTAGGTATGACAAGTGTTATGAGTTATAAAAATGCTCTGGCATTTTATTTAATTAAACAAAGTTGCAAAACAAATGAAACAGAAAAGAAATAGAAAAAGAGAGAGAGAAGAAGTTTACCTGGCGCCCCACCCGGCCCACCTGCCGGCCCAGCCCACCTGCCGCTCCAGCGAGCTGCTTGGCTCGGCCAGGCAGGCAGGCAGGTGCTCGACGGCGACCGCACCGCGCGTCACGCAGCTGCCCGCCGCCCTGTTTCCTCCCCTCGCCACCCTGGAAGCCTGGATCGGTCACACACGTCGCCCCCGACCTCGCAGACACCTCCCCCTCTCCCCAGCTCCTCTCCCTCGCTCTCCCCGCGCCATAGCCGATGCCGTCGTGCTCGCACCGTCGTAGAAGCCGCGCCCACCGTCGTCCCTGAGCCCCGCCTTGGTGTCCGTCGTCTCCGCCGTCCTCGACTACTTCAAACAGGCCGAGCCCCGAGCGCTCGCCCGCCCTGGAGACGCCCCCGACCTCTTCTTCCCCAACTCCGGCCGCGGAGATCCCCCTCGCCGTTTCGCTCAGCTCCGACCACCCCCGAGCTCGCTCCGGCGCCTGCTGCAACCCCTGTGAGCCTAGCATCGTCCTCCCCCTCTCCGTTGGCTCTCTACTCCCCTAGAACTCAGCGCACGAAGCTCACCTGCACGCATCGCCGCGGAGCTCGTCGCCGACGAGGCTCCGGCCATCCATTGGTCCGGCCACCGTGCCTATCAGCTTCACCATCACACGTAGATGCTGTAGGACTACTTCACGCTCCTCAACGAGCACCGCACCGTCGTTTTCGACTTCGCTGAACTCCGGCCACCGCTGGACTCGTCGCCGGCGTCATCTCCGGCAACCCCGAGGCCAGCCACCACCTCCACTCGATGCGGTTTGCCTCCAGCTACCCGTAGGTGTGCTCCGCCATCGATTTGGCAGCCGGAGCACGAAACCCGCACCCGACCGCCGTGTTTGGCCTCGCCGGCGGCTAAACGCCGGCGAGTTGGACCTGTTTTGACCACGGGTTTGACCCCCTGGGTCACTGACATGTGGGCCCTGCCCGCAAGTCAAACCTAGTTTAGGTGTTAATTTAATTCTAATTAGTTAATTAGTTAACTGTGACACTGACCAGTGGGTCCCACTGGTCAGGTTTGACTTGGACTGGCCCTGTTGACTGCCTGACGTCAGCATGATGTCATGCTGACGCAGTAAAGGATTTTCTGGGATTTTTAGTTTAAAAATAATTCAGGAAATTCCAGAAAATACCTAAAACTTCTAAAAATCATATAAAATCAACCATAGCTCAGATGGAAAAGATTTATATATGAAAAATGATCAGAAAAATCCAATCTTTCCAATGGCACTGGTTTCATGCATCTTTGAACAAGTTAACTTGCTGTATACATCAAAAACATGATAATGCACTTATTTAAATAATAGTTTGAACTCCAATTTGAATCTTTGATTCAAATAGGTTCAAACCCCTCTGGTTTTAGTTGCATTAGCCAACACACATGCATCTTGCCATGTCATGAGCATGCATCATATTGTTGCATTTGTTTGTTAATGATTGTATCGCTGGTATTCTCTGTGTTAGGTCCTGCTCCCGAGGATACTGTTGCATATCCAGTTGAAGAGCAGTACCCGACAACTACTTTGTCAGGCAAGCAATCATTGATCATTCCGATACAAACCCAATCTTCTCGCTCTTGCTCTCTTTAACTGCATTAAAGCAATAGCGTGTGAACTGCTACTTGCTGCGGTAGTTGAACCCTATCCCTTGCATGACCTATCATTGCCACAGTAAATAGTTGAAACCCACTAGCATGTGTAGGAGTTGATTGAGCCATGTGATGTGTGATCCACCATGCTATTTGTTTATGTTGCCTGCTATGCTTAGAGTTGTGTCTGGTCTGGTTCATCTGGGTGATGGATCAGAGTGAAATGATCATACAGATAAAGAGAGGGAAGTGTGGAATACGCTTGGTAAAGGTATCGATGAAAGGCCATGTAGGAGTACATGGTGGGTTGTTTCATTGGAATCGTGCATAGGACCCGAGATCTGTGTGTGTGATTCAAGTTACAGTTACTACCACACATTGGGCCCTGAAATATGACCCCGCTCGACTTATTGACTGCCCTTGTACTCTGTCCAGGAGTTGCAACTAGTTTCTGGTGTTTATAGTTTACTGGAGGTCGTGCACAGCGCTGACCCTCGGGGTGGGCTGTGATGCGACAGGTACGTGGCACGGTGTACCGGTTGCCCGTTTGGTGCCTCGGGAACCCTGTACACATCGTTTGGGGCTGTGAGCGACACCCCGGCCGGATCTCCCCACGGATGGAACCCAAATAGGCGATAAACCTGGACGAGAGACTTGAGTGGTTGGTTAGGTCGTGGTCTACACCCACGTCGGCTTTCGCTTGAAGTCTGCCGAGCACATGTCGTGTGCAGACGCTAAGTGGTGAAAACATGTGTGAAGAAGTACACCCCTGCAGGGTTATCAAACTATTCGAATAGCCGTTGTTCGCGGTACGGACTACTTGGTTGCTCTTACAGTTCATAGGCAAGTTGATGGATACTACTAAAAGCCTCAAGATAAGTGTGAGTGCCGTGGATGGCCCTTCCGTAGGATGACGGAAGAGGATCCTCGGTAGTGTATTGATGTGGTGAGTAGAGGACTCGTGTTCGTAATAACATCTTGCAATCCGTTGAGAGTTGTAGTATAGGTTAGCCAAGGTCAAAGCTGGCATTCTGCTATGAACTCCACTACCCCCCTGATAATGTTGCATGTATGATAGGTTCTGTGGTAAGACTTGCTGAGTACCTTTGTACTCATGTTTGCTTAATAACTGTTGCAAAGGAGAACCCTGCCCCTGCTGATGGGTTCTACATAGAGGTTGACGTCGACGAGTAGCTTGACACCCAGACGGAGATCTGGAGCTTGTGAAGGGCCTTGTAGATAGTCAGGCTACACCAAGCCTGTTTTATTTTCTAAGTTGTCTGTACTCAGACATGTAGCTTCCACTTGTGCTTGTATGACTGTATGACTTGAGTGATGGGTCATGTGACCCCTACCTGTATGGATATGTTATGTATGGCTCTTGGAGACTTTTAAATAAAGTACTTTGAGTCATAGAGTTCTGTTGTGATGCAATGTTGTATTTGCACATATTGAGCATATTGCGTGTATGATTGAAATGCTTGGTATGTGTGGGATCCGACACCTAGTTGTTTTCCTTTGGTAGCCTATCTTACAGGGAAATGCCTCCTAGTGTCTCCAATGAGCCTTGGTAGCTTGCTACTGCGCGGAACACGTAGGCTGCCCGGCATGTGTCCTTCTTCGTTCCAGTGTCTGTCCCTTAGGGGAAATGTCACGCGTTGTTCCTTTAAGTCCATGTAGCTTGCTACGACTTGGGTTCATACGTTGATGACCGACACGTTCGTTGCTGGGTCATGGATGCCTGTCTCTGTAACTTAGTGCCACTTTTGGTTTATAACTAGCCATGTCGGCCCGGGTTCTCTGTCATATGGATGCTAGCGACACTGTCATATACGTGTGCCAAAATGCGCAAACGGTCCCGGGCCAGGTAAGGTGGCACCCGTGGGGTTACCGTGCGTGAGGCCGCAAAGTGATATGACGTGTTACAGCTAGATCGGTGTGACTTAGGATCGGGGTCCTGACAGCGTTGGCATCAGAGCTGGACTGCCTGTAGGTTTCTCAAGCCAAACTGGTCGATGTTGAGTCTAGAAAAATTCTTAGTTATATGTAGGGGAATTGATTGTGGAAGGGAACGTAAGGCTCTTTTACTCCTTTACCTTATGCCCTTCTGATCTGAGTCAGTCTATTCTTTCTACGGGGATTTAGGACTAGGCCTCTTATCCTTACTAGGTTCACGTGTTACTAATCCATAGACTCTTAGGTTTGTTGGTTTCAAGCCTCAGTTCAGTTTCTATCCTTTTAGTATGATGATCGTTGGACCGGAACCTTGATATGGATTGTTGAGTGGCTATGCTATCATTTGTATGATGTCTCAAATCTTTGTTTGAGCATTTACAGTTGTTATGCTGCTCGATTTCTTTCAGAAACACTAATGCCTTTGCATTATGCCGTGTTTCAGATGTCTGGCCGCATCCCTCACCAAGTGGTTCGTTTGACTCGGTGCATTAATGTGCCCGGTCACACGGCCATGCTAGTCCATGTGCTGACTGAGACCGGTTATCGCTGGTATCCTGAATACACCGTGGAGGAACAGTACCGGGATTTCAATCAGAGTCAGTATTTCTGCATAGACCGGATATACCCCTCATATCTTGGAGCTAATCATTGGTCTTATGGACTCGGGATTACCATCGAGATGGCAGTGCAGGATGCCGCTTATTCGATGATGACCATTCTCCGTGCTAGGCATGCCCTGTTGCTAAACACTGAGTTCTGTTACATGCCAGCCTCACTTCCCGGAGAGGAAGGCTACTACACTAGTCTGTATACGGATGCTGCTCATGAAGAGCCACTGCTTCAGACTACTGTTCAGATGTTGGAGGATAGGGACCGTGAGGTCCATGCCCTCCGAATGGAGCTGTATAACACCCGAGCCGCCCACTGGACTACTTTGACACGGCTTGCACCTGCTGTGCACGCCGGATATCTGGACATGCGGGATTTGTACCCCGTGCGGACTCGTCTGCCTGATCGCATAGATTGGCGTGACGTTGGGGGTATTACACCTCCACGTGGGCGTCGGTTACCACCAGCATCGGGACCGAGACCACACCCGTGTCCTTATGGTCCACAGCCTTCGAGTGCTCGCGAGTTTCAAGATCCATCTGTTCCACTTCCAGGCTACGGTGGTAATCTTTACGAGGATTACTACGCGAATGTCTGAGCTAGACCGTGGTTGTAGTTGTATTGTAGTAGTTGTATTTCCACAGTCCTGCGCGTCTTGTGGAATATGACTTAGTGTGTACTGAGTTCCGGAGGTGTAGTTAAATAATGTATAGGAGCTTGGAATGCCTCTGATGGGATGTATCGTCTTTCACCGCAGTTGTACTTTAGCCTTGGCTTGTACTAAACTTTGTATGGTGTGTATGACCACAGGTGTATATATAGCAGTTCCTATATTACCATGTCGTACGGATGAACATCTTCGCATTCCGTGTCATCCATTACATTCTGCACTTCTATGTCAAATTTTTGCCATCCTTGTCTAAACCGTTGTTTTGTTTTCCTAGGATGGTCAACACTCGCAGCACTCCTGCTGCTCAGGAGCAGGGTGAGGCTAGTGGGGCTAGAGATGGGAATCCGCCCCAGCCACCCTCCTTGGCGGAAGTTATGCTCGAAGCAGAACGGAACAAGAGAGAGACCAACCGTCTGCTGGAACGCATAGAGCAGAACACTGGGTTCCGTCAGAGGAATGACGTGGTGTCAATCCACGATTTTATCAAGATGTGTCCACCGAAGTTCCATCACTCCACTGAACCTCTGGATGCTGATGACTGGCTACGTAGTATCACCCACAAGCTACACTCTACCCGTGTGGCCGAAGCTGACAAGGTTATCTACGCCGCCTACCATCTTGAGGGCCCTGCCAGTCTTTGGTGGGAAAACTTTGAAGCTATGCGTCCTGCTGGCCAAGTGACTACCTGGGTTGAGTTCAGTGAGGCATTCCGTGAACACCACATTCCGGAAGGTCTCATGGATCGCAAGCGGGAGGAATTCTGCAATTTCACCCAGGGCCGTTTAACTGTGGATGGCTATAGTCGCGAGTTTGGTAACCTGGCACGCTATGCACCTGAAGAAGTATCCACCGATGCCAAGAAGCAGGCGAGGTTCCGCAAGGGACTCAGCCCTGAACTCCGCCGAGATCTACGTCTGCACGAGTGCACTTCCTTCCAGAAGTTGGTAAACAAGGCTATCAGTGCTGAAACAGGCCAGACCGACTTCGAGGCCACCCGCAAGCATACTCGAGACTTTGGTTCCTCATCCGGCTCTGGCTCTCACAAGCGTCGTGTGTGGGTTCCTAACACTGCTCTGCCACCCAAGTACACACCGAGGCCATCCTATGAGGCGCCTCGCCCAACTCAACAGTTTGCACCTGCTAAGACCTATGGAGGACCACCTTCCAACTTTGCTCCACGCACTACCACTGTGACATGCTTCAAGTGTGGAGAACCGGGACACTACATGCGTGATTGTCCCCAGAACCAGCCAGGAAAACCGTTGGCCGTGGCAAGCCAACCGGCAAGGTGAATTATGTCAAGCCAATCCCCACTGCACGTGGTCATGTCAACTATGTCTCTGCTGAGGAAGCTCAGGAGGATCCTAACGTCGTCCTTGGTACGCTTCTCGTCAACTGCCATCCGGCATCTGTTCTTTTCGATACTGGAGCATCCCATTCGTTCATATCTGAGAGCTATGCTCGATTGCACAACATGACTTTTTGTGACATGCCTACTTCCATGGTTATTCAAACTCCTAGTTCAAAGTGGCAAACCTCTAGGGTAAGCCATGGAAATGAAATCCTTGTCGATAGACTTGTTTTCCTAGCATCTTTAATCGCTCTCAAGTCCTCAGACATAAACATCATCTTGGGTATGGATTGGATGACAACTCATTACGCCAAGATTGATTGCTTTACTAGGACCGCTCAACTTACACATCCATCCGGCAAGATAGTCAATGTCTTGACTCGAATGGCTGAGCGTCAGCTCTACTCTCTTAATGCCAGCCCTCTACCAGAACTCGAAGATATCCCGGTAGTCCGTGACTTCCCGGATGTTTTTCCAGAAGAACTGCCAGGAATTCCACCTGACAGAGATGTCGAGTTCGTGATAGATCTTATCCCTGGAACTGTCCCAATCTCTAGGAGACCTTATAAGATGGCACCACTAGAATTAGCTGAGCTAAAGAAACAACTCGATGAGTCCTTGCGAAAAGGTTTCATCCGTCCTAGTTCTTCCCCTTGGGCTTGCCCCGTCCTCTTCGTCAAGAAGAAGGATGGAACGGAGCGGATGGTTGTAGATTACCGACCTGTCAATCTGGTCACCATAAAGAATAAGTACCCGCTCCCCAGGATCAACGACCTGTATGATCAACTTGCTGGATCCTCAGTCTTCTCTAAGATGGATTTGAGGTTGGGCTACCATCAAATCAAAATCAAGAATGGGGACATTCCTAAAACGGCTTTTGTTACTCGTTATGGCCAATATGAGCACACCGTTATGTCCTTCGGATTAACCAATACCCCAGCTACCTTTTCTCAGTTAATGAATTCTATATTCATGGAGTACTTGGATAAATTCGTCGTGGTATACCTCGATGATATACTCATCTATTCCAAGAACAAGGAAGATCATGCCGAGCATTTAAGGCTGGTATTGACGAAACTTCGAGAGCACCGCCTTTATGCCAAATTCTCTAAATGTGAATTTTGGTTGCCAGAAGTAACCTATCTAGGTCATGTGATCTCTGGCAAGGGTATTGCTGTCAATCCTGAGCGAGTTCAAGCCGTCCTTGACTGGACTCCTCCTGAATCGGTCAAGCAAGTTAGGAGTTTTCTTGGCTTAGCGAGCGATTGCCGACGTTTCGTCGAGAACTTCTCCAAGGTTGCTAAACCTCTAACTGAACTCCTCAAGAAAGATAAAAAGTTTGAGTGGACCCCACGGTGCGAGTCCAGTTTTCAGGAACTGAAAAGACGCCTGACATCTGCACCTGTACTGGTACCACCATATTTTTCCAAGGATTTTATAATCTATTGCGACGCCTCGCGACAAGGACTAGGTTGCATTCTCATGCAAGACCATCAAGTGATTTCGTACGCATCTCGACAGTTGCGTCCACACGAGGATAACTATCCTACTCATGATCTAGAGCTTGCAGCTGTAGTCCATGCACTCAAAACATGGCGACATTACCTTCTTGGTAATCACTGTGAAATCTTCACTGATCATCAAAGTTTGAAGTATACCTTCACCCAACCGGATTTGAATCTCAGGCAAAGACGTTGGGTTGAGTTGCTCACAGACTACGACTTAGGAATCACTTATACCCCTGGAAAGGCCAATGTCATGGCTGATGCACTAAGTCGTAAGTCATATTGTAACAACTTAATGTTACAACAAAGTCAACCACTTCTCCACGAGGAATTCCGTAAGCTTAACCTTCACATTGTTCCTCGAGGATTCCTTTCCACCTTGGTGGCGAAACCTACCCTTATGGATCAAGTTATAGCTGCCCATAAGCGTGATAAAGGTATATCCCGACTCCAAGAGAACATTGCTAGCGGACTCGCTAAAAGTTTCTCTATGGATGATCGAGGTGTTGTTTTCTTTGAGAACCGTGTAGTGGTTCCCAAGAACCACCATCTACGGCAGTTAATCCTTAAGGAGGCTCATGAATCTCCTCTCACGATTCATCCCGGTAGTACCAAAATGTATCAGGACCTACGTCAGAGATTCTGGTGGACTAGGATGAAGAGAGAAATCGCTCAATTCATTGCTAACTGCGACGTTTGTCGTCGAGTCAAAGCAGAGCATCAACGGCATGCTGGCACCCTTCAACCTTTAGCTATTCCTGAATGGAAATGGGACAAAGTCGGTATGGACTTCATTACCGGTTTTCCCAGGACCAGGAAAGGGAATATTGCTATCTTCGTCGTTATCGACCGCCTCTCTAAAGTAGCTCATTTCCTGCCTGTTCGAGAGAGTATTACCGCTAGCCAGCTAGCAGACTTATATGTCTCTCGAATAGTATCACTTCATGGTGTGCCATTGGAGATTAACTTGGACCGTGGAAGTCTTTTCACTTCCCGATTTTGGGAAAGTTTCCAGAATGCTATGGGAACTCATCTCTCTTTCGGTACTGCCTTCCATCCGCAGTCAAGTGGTCAAGTGGAACGAGTCAATCAAATCCTGGAAGACACGCTTCGAGCCTCTGTCATTTCTTTCGGTATGGAATGGGAAAAGTGTCTTCCATTTGCCGAATTAGCTTATAACAATAGTTATCAAGCCAGCTTGGGTAAAGCTCCCTTCGAAGTTCTATATGGACGAAGGTGTCGAACACCTCTTAACTGGTCGGAGACCGGGGAAAGACAATTCTTTGGCCCGGATATGATCCAGGAAGCAGAGGAACAAGTTCGCATCGTTCGTGAGAGATTGAAAATAGCCCAGTCTCGCCAAAAGAGCCAATATGATAGTCATCATAAGGCTGTGACTTTTGAAGTCGGCGATAAGGCTTACCTTCGGGTTACTCCTCTTAAGGGAACCCATCGCTTCGGTATCAAAGGCAAATTGGCCCCTCGTTATATCGGTCCTTTTCGCATTCATGCCAAACGAGGAGAAGTTGCCTACCAATTGGAACTACCTCCGCACCTGTCCAGAGTTCATGATGTTTTCCACGTTTCTCAACTCAAGCGTTGCTTCTCAGATCCTATCCGCGGAGTGGACCACGAAACGCTTGATCTCCAGGACAATCTCACATATCGAGAATACCCCGTTCGTATTCTTGATCAAACCGAGCGCACCACTCGACGCCACAATATCAAATTTCTCAAGGTTCAATGGTCACATCATTCCGAGAGTGAAGCTACTTGGGAAAGGGAGGATCGTCTTCGACTTGAGTACCCCACCCTCTTTCCGGAGGAACCCGAATCTCGGGACGCGATTCTTTTAAGTGGGGGTGAGTTGTCACATCCCTAGTTAGCACTTGCATTAGGGTTAGTTGGTGTGTGCATCATGTTTACTTTTCAAAGAAATTTGAAATGGAAATGACAGAAACTCCAGCACCCCTCTTCTAACAACTAGGGTTTGATAAATTAATTTCCAATGTACCCAAAATGCCCTTCAAAAATGTTCATCATTTCTGCCTTGGTCTCAAACCTTTGCTAAAAATGGTGCACAATTTTCTAGGACATCCAAGGTCACTGGATTAAATCATATGGTATTTGAATTTGGGCATTTAAATGCTATAAAAATATTTTAAATGCTCAAATAATCATAAACTATAATGTTTCCTACTGTTCATATTATATATAGTATGTATGACAAGTGTTATGAGTTATAAAAATGCTCTGGCATTTTATTTAATTAAACAAAGTTGCAAAACAAATGAAACAGAAAAGAAATAGAAAAAAAGAGAGAGAGAAGAAGTTTACCTGGCGCCCCACCCGGCCCACCTGCCGGCCCAGCCCAGCTGCCGCTCCAGCGAGCTGCTTGGCTCGGCCAGGCAGGCAGGCAGGTGCTCGACGGCGACCGCACCGCGCGCCACGCAGCTGCCCGCCGCCCTGCTTCCTCCCCTCGCCGCCCTGGAAGCCTGGATCGGTCACACACGTCGCCCCCGACCTCGCAGACACCTCCCCCTCTCCCCAGCTCCTCTCCCTCGCTCTCCCCGCGCCATGGCCGACGCCGTCGTGCTCGCACCGTCGTAGAAGCCGCGCCCACCGTCGTCCCTGAGCCCCGCCTTGGTGTCCGTCGTCTCCGCCGTCCTCGACTACTTCGAACAGGCCGAGCCCCGAGCGCTCGCCCGCCCTGGAGACGACCCCGACCTCTTCTTCCCCAACTCCGGCCGCGGAGATCCCCCTCGCCGTCTCGCTCAGCTCCGACCACCCCCGAGCTCGCTCCGGCGCCTGCTGCAACCCCTGTGAGCCCAGCTTCGTCCTCCCCCTCTCCGTTGGCTCTCTACTCCCCTGGAACGCACCGCACGAAGCTCGCCTGCACGCACCGCCGCGGAGCTCGTCGCCGACGAGGCTCCGGCCATCCATTGGTCCGGCCACCGTGCCTATCAGCTTCACCATCACACGTAGATGCTGTAGGACTACTTCACGCTCCTCAACGAGCACCGCACCGTCGTTTTCGACTTCGCCGAACTCCGGCCGCCGCTGGACTCATCGCCGGCGTCATTTCCGGTGACCCCGAGGCCAGCCACCACCTCCACTCGATGCGGTTTGCCTCCAGCTACCCGTAGGTGTGCTCCGCCGTCGATTTGGCAACCGGAGCACGAAACCCGCACCCCACCGCCGTGTTTTGGCCTCGCCGGCGGCTAAACGCCGGCGAGTTGGACATGTTTTGACCACAGGTTTGACCCCCTGGGTCACTGACATGTGGGCCCTGCCCGCAAGTCAAACCTAGTTTAGGTGTTAATTTAATTCTAATTAGTTAATTAGTTAACTGTAACACTGACCAGTGGGTCCCACTGGTCAGGTTTGACTTGTATTGGCCCTGTTGACTGCCTGACATCAGCATGATGTCATGCTGACGCAGTAAAGGATTTTCTGGGATTTTTAGTTTAAAAATAATTCATGAAATTCCAGAAAATACCTAAAACTTCTAAAAATCATATAAAATCAACCATAGCTCAGATGGAAAAGATTTATATATGAAAAATGATCAGAAAAATTCAATCTTTCCAATGGAACTGGTTTCATGCATGTTTGAACAAGTTAACTTGATGTATACATCAAAAACATGATAATGCACTTATTTAAATAATAGTTTGAACTCCAATTTGAATCTTTGATTCAAATAGGTTCAAACCCCTCTGGTTTTAGTTGCATTAGCCAACACACATGCATCTTGCCATGTCATGAGCATGCATCATATTGTTGCATTTGTTTGTTAATGATTGTATCGCCGGTATTCTCTGTGTTAGGTCCTGCTCCTGAGGATACTGCTGCGTATCCAGTTGAAGAGCAGTACCCGACAACTACTTTGTCAGGCAAGCAATCATTGATCATTCCGATACAAACCCAATCTTCTCGCTCATGCTCTCTTTAACTTCATTAAGGCAACAGCGTGTGAACTGCTACTTGATGGTAGTTGAACCTTATCCCTTGCATGACCTGTCATTGCCACAGTAAATAGTTGAAACCCACTAGCATGTGTAGGAGTTGATTGATCCATGTGATGTGTGATCCACCATGCTATTTGTTTATGTTGCCTGCTATGCTTAGAGTTGTGTCTGGTCTGGTTCATCTGGGTGATGGATCAGAGTGAAATGATCATACCGATAAAGAGAGGGAAGTGTGGAATACGCTTGGTAAAGGTATCGATGAAAGGCCATGTAGGAGTACATGGTGGGTTGTTTCATTGGAATCGTCCATAGGACCCGAGATCTGTGTGTGTGATTCAAGTTACAGTTACTACCACACATTGGGCCCTGAAATATGACCCCGCTCGACTTATTGACTGCCCTTGTACTCTGTCCAGGAGTTGCAACTAGTTTCTGGTGTTTATAGTTTACTGGAGGTCGTGCACAGCGCTAACCCTCGGGGTGGGCTGTGATGCGACAGGTACGTGGCACGGTGTACCGGTTGCCCGTTTGGTGACTCGGGAACCCTGTACACATCGTTTGGGGCCGTGAGCGACACCCCGGCCGGATCTCCCCACGGATGGAACCCAAATAGGCGATAAACCTGGACGAGAGACTTGAGTGGTTGGTTAGGTCGTGGTCTACACCCACGTCGGCTTTCGCTTGAAGTCTGCCGAGCACATGTCCTGTGCAGACGCTAGGTGGTGAAAACATGTGTGAAGAAGTACACCCCTGCAGGGTTATCAAACTATTCGAATAGCCGTTGTTCGCGGTACGGACTACTTGGTTGCTCTTACAGTTCATAGACAAGTTTATGGATACTACTAAAAGCCTCAAGATACGTGTGAGTGCCATGGATGGCCCTTCCGTAGGATGACGGAAGAGGATCCTCGGTAGTGTATTGATGTGGTGAGTAAAGGACTCGTGTTCGTAATAACATCTTGCAATCCGTTGAGAGTTGTAGTATAGGTTAGCCAAGGTCAAAGCTGGCATTCTGCTATGAACTCCACTACCCCCCTGATAATGTTGCATGTATGATAGGTTCTGTGGTAAGACTTGCTGAGTACCTTTGTACTCATGTTTGCTTAATAACTGTTGCAGAGGAGAACCTTGCCCCTGTTGATGGGTTCTACATAGACGTCGACGTCGACGAGTAGCTTGACACCCAGACGGAGATCTGGAGCTTGTGAAGGGCCTTGTAGATAGTCAGGCTACACCAAGCCTGTTTTATTTTCTAAGTTGTCTGTACTCAGACATGTAGCTTCCGCTTGTGCTTGTATGACTGTATGACTTGAGTGATGGGTCATGTGACCCCTACCTGTATGGATATGTTATGTATGGCTCTTGGAGCCTTTTAAATAAAGTACTTTGAGTCATAGAGTTCTGTTGTGATGCAATGTTGTATTTGCACATATTGAGCATATTGCGTGTATGATTGAAATGCTTGGTATGTGTGGGATCCGACACCTAGTTGTTTTCCTTTGGTAGCCTATCTTACAGGGAAATGCCTCCTAGTGTCTCCAATGAGCCTTGGTAGCTTGCTACTGCTCGGAACACGTAGGCTGGCCGGCATGTGTCCTTCTTCATTCCTGTGTCTGTCCCTTAGGGGAAATGTCACGCGTTGTTCCTTTAAGTCCATGTAGCTTGCTACGACTTGGGTTCATACGTTGATGACCGACACGTTCGTTGCTAGGTCATGGATGCCTGTCTCTGTAACTTAGTGCCACTTTTGGTTTATAACTAGCCATGTCGGCCCGGGTTCTCTGTCATATGGATGCTAGCGACACTGTCATATACATGTGCCAAAATGCGCAAACGGTCCCGGGCCAGGTAAGGTGGCACCCGTGGGGTTACCGTGCGTGAGGCCGCAGAGTGATATGACGTGTTACAGCTAGATCGGTGTGACTTAGGATCGGGGTCCTGACACGAGGGACGAGGCATAAGAGTTTCTTCCATAGCTCGAAATGGGCCTCGCAGCCTAGGAACAGCTCGTAGAGAGCAAGGAAGCCCGCGATATGAAAAATGGAGCCCGGCGTGAGATTGTGCAGTTGGACGCCATAGTACCCCAGGAGACCTCGGAGGAAGGGATGGATTGGAAATCCAACAGCTCTTAAAAGAAAGGAAACAAAACACACTCGCTCTCCCTCTAAACGGTTCGGGAAATTCTCCGCCAAGGCTTCACCAGTAAACGAAATTAATCCCGCCTGAACGGGGACTAGATCCTCAGGGGGAAGGTAGCCCTGCGCCTGGAGCTTGGTCAGTTGGGCCTGAGATACGGAGCAGCTCTCTCAATCGCCTTTTTTAGGGCCGTGGGGGCGGGAGGAAGAACTAGGGGCACTGGCTATGGTTGTGTGGTTTCTCGAGGTAAGCTTGAAGGATCTTTTCAGGTATGGAATGACATATGAGATCTAATCTCCTTAAATAGACATCTTCCGTACACTGTCGAGGGGTTATCTATGAAAAGTATTTGGACCCTTCGTATTCATTTGCCACATGCAAGCTAAGGCGACGAAAACACAGAAGTCGAAGGGCATGACATTTAATGTGAAAACTGAGCTGTTCGAAGAAATCGCCTTGCCAAGCTCGAAGATGTAAGTGCTGAATATAGCCCTTCGGTTCAGGCACTTTGAAGTATTCGGAGGAGAACCCGCCTGGCAATGCCGAAGACAATCTGTGCGCTGGACACATCGTTATTGAAGCCTGGTTCGGGGGCTACTGAGGGACTCCTAGATTATGGGGTCCTCGGGCATCCGGGCTATGTGACGTGGGCCAGACTGATGGGCCGTGAAGGTACAAGATAGAAGACTTTCTCCCGTGTCTAGATGGGACTCTCCTTACCTAGAAGGAAATCTAGGCGTGCGGATATGAAGATTCCTTCCTCTGTAAACCGACTTTGTACAACCCTAGCCTCCTTCGGTGTCAATATAAACCGGAGGGTTTAGTCCGTAGAGCAATCATAATCATACAGGCTAGACAATTAGGGTTTAGTCACTACGATCTCGAGGTAGATCAACTCTTGTAACCCCTATACTCATCAAAGTCGATCAAGCAGGAAGTAGGGTATTACCTCCATCAAGAGGGCCCGAATCTAGGTAAACAAAGTGTCCCCTGCCTCCTGTTACCTTTGATCCTTAAGCGCATAGTTTGGGACCCCCTACCCGAGATCTGCCGGTTTTGACACTGACACCCCGCGCGCCGGCCGTCCTCTCCAAACACCCTCATGTAGAGGGTCGTGAGGCCGTCATACTTGAAGTGAAGGGTGCACCTATCGTTCAAGCCCCGCGCACGGGCGAACGTCTGCCAGCCGCGGGTCAAGGACGCGCCGCCCTCGGCGGCAACCTCGACCTTCACCCACCAGGTCTTGCTGCAGCACCTGTTGGCCTGCAGCCACAGACCGTCGGTCCTTCTCGGCAGCGACCTCACGAAGAAGTGTGGGAGTGGGAGCCATGTGCCGGCGGGCCTCTCCGACAACACAACGAACTCCGCGGAGGCGTCTGCCGAGCGGATGCGTGGCCGTGAAGGGCGAACGGCCATGGTGCGCTCCCCCTCGTCGCAGTGACCACCCCGCCTGCCGCGGTCTGCGCCACATGAAGAGGCGCCGCCGCGACTCCCAGAGGCGACGGCTGAGCGCGGAGAAGCATGCCCGCACCCTCGAGAAACCACGGCTGGGGATGCAGCGTACTTACGGGGGCGCCCGCGGCCCCTTTTGACCGGAGGAGCATCCAGACCCTTGTTGGGGGCCTTGCCTATCTCCGCGGCAGAGAGCTTCCTTGGCGGTGCCATGGGTGCCTGGAGTGCGGAGGAGTGAGCGACGAGGAGATGAAGATGAGCGGAGGGGATCCTGCCCCTCCTCATTTATAGCAAGGGGAAGGCAAACCGTTGGTCCCCACGATCACAGGTAACGATGACCGTTTTCTACATGTAGCAGGCTCCAGTCAAGTTGAACAGTTGCCAAGGCAACATGGGGAAGTGGAGATGCCCACGTCCAATCCAGGTGCCACGCGTCGATCGGGCCCGCAGGCGATTGGGGCCCGCGGTCCCTCGCCCTTGCCCTTTGGCTTTGCCTCGAAGCCAAGACTGAGCGCGTGAAAGTGCAACTAATCCCCGGGTGGTTTTGGTAATTAATAACAACATATATATCATTGAACTAATATCTACTTGAGAATCATTTCAGAGAAGTTCAGTGATATGGGTATGGAAATGTCTGAAGAAGTGGACCCCTCAAAATGCTAAGGCAAGCATTGGCAAAAGCTCAAGACTCCATTTTTGGTTTAGTGATCAAAGATCACATTGAGTCCATAGGAAAAGCCAATACTATTAAAAGGGGATGAGGTTGTGTTGATGATCTGGTTGCTCAAGTGCTTAGTGATTTAGCTCCTTCAACTATCAGCAACTTTCACTACTAAACACACTCATAAGTAATCTCGGACAAACCGATTCTTCCAACTCAGTCCCACCGAGATGAACCACCTCAGCTATTTTCCAAACACTAGAAATTTCGGTCCATCCGATTTTGAGTTCGGTCTCACCGAAACTGGACTGCCAACCTTATGTAACCGTTTGTCATCATTTTGGAATATCCGAGTTGTTGATTTCGGTCCCACCGATTATGGCAAGTTCCTACCTTTGACTCATATCGGACACACCGAGATGGTATTTTCGGTCCCACCGAAAACCCCAACGTTCACTATATTTGAACTTTCGGTCTGACCGAGTTTTCACTTCGGTCTCACCGAGATTGCTCAATTATGTGTGTAACGGTTGGATTTTGTGTGGAGGCTATATATACCCCTCCACCCCCTCTTCATTCGTGGAGAGAGCCATCAGAAAGTACTACCACTTCTACCTTACACTTTCTGAGAAGAGAACCACCTACCCTTGTGTTGAGATCAAGTTATTCCATTCCTACCATATGAAACTTGATCTCTAGCCTTCCCAAGTTGCTTTCCACTCAATCCCTTCTTCCACCACAGCCATATCAGTGAGGAGAGTTGAGTGTTGGGGAGATTACCATTTGAAGCACAAGAGCAAGGAGTTCATCATCATCAACCACATCTATTACCTTTTGGAGGGTGGTGCCTCCTAGATTGGTTAGGTGTCGCTTGGGAGCCTCCGTCTTCGAGATGTGGAGTTGAACCAAGAAGTTTGTAAGGGCAAGGAGATCGCCTACTTCGTGAAGATCTACCCCGAGTAAGGCTAGTCCTCCGTGGGCGTAGGCCATTATGGAATAGACAAGGTTGCTTCTTCGTGGACCCTTCGTGGGTGGAGCCCTCCGTGGACTCGCGCAGCCGTTACCCTCCGTGGGTTGAAGTCTCCATCAACGTGGATGTACGATAGCACCACCTATCGGAACCACGAGAAAAATCTCCGTGTCTCCAAATTGCGTTTGATCTTCTCCACCTCTCTTTACTACATGTGCAATTTACTTTCCGCTGCTTATACTCTAGAATTGCATGTGTAGGGTGATACTTGAATTGGTCATAATTATGAAACTGCCTAAAACTGTTCATGATCAAAAGGCAGAATTTTTATATTGTCAAGTAGTCTAATCACCCCCCCCCCTCTAGACATACTTTCGATCCTACAAGTGGTATCAGAGCTTTGGTCTCCATTGTTTTGGTTTCCATTGCATTGGACTCCATAAGCTTGGTTTCACAACCTAGGAGAGTATGGCGTCTAGTGAGGGTAATTATCGTAGAGGTCCTTACTTTGATGGTACAAATTTTGCTAGTTGGAAGCATAAAATGAAAATGCATATTCTTGGTCATAACCCAGCCGCATGGGGCATTATTTGTGTTGGTATGCAAGGTGAATTCTTCGAGGAAGGAAAAGTTCCGGATCGCGAAGCTACACCGGAAGAGTTACGGATGTTGCAAAACAATGCTCAAGCTTGTGACATTCTCTTCAATGCCTTGTGTCCCGAGGAGTTCAACAAAATCAGCCGTCTTGAGAATGCTAAAGAGATTTGGGATACTTTGGTTGAAATGCACGAAGGTACTGAATCTGTGAAGGAATCAAAGCTAGATATTCTTCAAGGTCAACTTGACAAGTTCAAGATGAAGGATGGTGAAGGAGTCGCTGAAATGTACTCTAGGCTTGCTCTCATCACAAATGAGATTGCCGGCTTAGGAAGCGAAGAAATGACCGACCGTTTCATCATCAAGAAGATTCTAAGAGCTTTGGATGGAAAGTATGACACCGTGTGCACTTTGATCCAAATGATGCCAAACTACAAGACTCTCAAGCCAACTGAAGTCATTGGAAGAATTGTTGCTCATGAGATGACACTTAAGGATAAGGAAGAGCTTCACAACAAGTCAAGTGGTGCTTACAAAGCTACAAGTGATGCTCCCACAACCTCAAGTGAAAAGTTAATTTCCAATGAAGAGATAAGCCTAATGGTTAAGAACTTCAACAAGTTCTACAAGAATAGAGGCAAAGAAAGAAGCTCAAAGTCTAGATCATATGATGAAAAGAGATCTTCTAGTCGTGATCGAAACTGCTACAATTGTGGAAGACCCGGACACTTCTCAAATGAGTGTACGGCTCCCCACAAGAGAAGAGAAGAATCTCCAAGAAGAAGAGCAAGAGATGAGTCACCTCGGAGAGAGAGATGGAGTAGAGATGATCGTTATGAACGACGACCCTCTCGGAGAAGCAAGGATTCGGGGAGGAAGGACAAGTCATCAAGGAGCTACACAAGAAGAAGACATCAAGCTCATGTAGGTGAATGGATCTCCGGCTCCGACTCCGACAATCAATCCGATGGAAGCTATCACTCCGACTCCGACTACAGTCAAGATGAAGGTGTTGCCGGACTTGCACTCGTATCCTCCAACTCCAACTCCTACGACTTATTTGATTCACCAAATGAGGGAATTGGAAGATGCTTCATGGCTAAAGGCCCCAAGGTAACACACCCTGAATTCATTGACTTTGATAGTGATGAGGATGACTTGCTTGGTGAAGATGAGCTCTTGCATGATAAATCTAGTGAGCTTAGTAACGATGAAAATGCTAGTAGTCTTTATAGTCGAGAAGAGTCGAATGACAATGCTATGAAGAAAATTGAGCGTCTAACTAAAGAATTAAACACTCTTAAGTTAGCTCATGAAACAACTCAAGAAGATCATAGAGAGCTTCTAAGATCTCATGAGAAGCTACGCTTCGAGAAGCTCACTCTAGAGCAAGAACATGAGTTTCTAAAAGCGATCAATGACGATCTTCGAAAGAAGAGTTCTTCATATCTTGCCAAACGACTTCTCTTGTCTAATTTCTTGCCACCTATTAAGACTAAGCATGACAAGCATAAGAAAAATTCTTCCTCTAGTAGTAACAATAACAATGTTAAATCCAATATTGTTGCTTCTAGTAGTTCTCTTGATTCCACTAACAATGTTTCAAGCCAAGTTACACTTGAGCAAGAAAATAGCTTATTGAAGGAAATCATAGAGAAAGGTGTCTACAAGAGTCTTGCCGGAAGCAAGAACTTTGAGGAAATTGTTCGCAAACAAGGAAGGCACCGGAAGAATCAAGGTATTGGTTTTGAGCGAAAGTTCAACGCCGAAGGTGTTGAGTGGGAAGAAGGTCAATACCCTACTCCACAGTTTGTTTCTCAAAAGGAGAAGTATGATCCTACTTCTTCCAATATGGAACAAGCTCAAGATGACCTTCCACCACAAGACCACAAGCTAAAGGCCAAGGACAAGCTTCAAGAGGAGATTGATGCATTCATTGAAGCACCTCAAGCCATGGTCAAGTGGGTTCCCAAGGACACATCAAGTTCAACTTCGTCAAGCTCAACTACAACTCCAAGGATTCCCATCAAGATGATGTGGATCCCAAAGAAGAAGAACTAGAAGGTTCTTGAGGGTGACTCCGCCAACATACTTCACTCACATTCATTTTGGCAAGAACTATTGCAAACAACTTCCACATCATGCACTAGTTCATGGAGTCACAAATCCTCTTGTTGGTAAGTCAAGGGACAAGGTAATCATTGCTTTCATGGACATCATCTTTTTGTGTACTTCAATCTATGTCTATGGATATCCTTGTTTGTTCCTTGTGGGACTAACCCATGTAGGTATTGAAAGTGCCCTAATCCAAAGGATAGCTCCCAACTCTTGATGATCTACATCAACTTTGAGCATCCACATCTTCAACATCTACATGAAGTCTTCTACGACAACCCAAGGTTAGTTTGACCCTTTAAAAGGGGTTCTCACATCTAGGGGGAGCTTTGCTCTAAAAATTGAGCTAAAGCATCTTCAAATGATGTGAACACATCAATGCTTTATGTAAAAGTGGTAACCCCACTTGTGCTTAAACGATGAGTATGACCTATGATCAAATGTTCTCATTTGACTCCTAAGTCAAAATACTCATATATTGATGACCTAGTCATCGACAAATTGTATGCTAGTAGCTAGAGTTTTGGTTGTGCATGTTTGACACATATTTCATTTGCTATCTTATTGTGTGAGCATGTTGAATGCATGATTTTATCCATTCAAGGACATCCATTTGTTGTTTTGATTGTTTTGATTTTTCTGGCCAAATGGATGGACAAGAATGCCTAAGCACCTTCCCTAGCTATCTATGCTTTCTTGTCTCAAATTCCATTCATGCTCATATCACAACTTTGAACAAGTCATTTTCGGACCCTCCGAGTGAGGAGCACTCGGAGCCACCGATCCGTCTAAGGCTGACTTCCAAAACCTTCTAAGTCAATTTCGGTCTGACCAACTTTTCCATCTCGGTCCAACCGAAACACTTAGACTGATCTAGGTTTCATCTCGGTGAAACCGAGTTCAAAATCTCGGCGTGACCGATATGCGTAACTGCACAGCAGTTATACATTTCGGTGTCACCGAGTTTTTCAACTCGGTCCCACCGACAGCACGGGGATATATATACTGAGGGCTGCGCGCGATTACTTCTTCAAACCGTTTCGCCCCCAAGTCCCCTGCTGTCGTCGCCCTGGTCTTCGGATCGTCGCCGTCGTCGCCTGTGCGCCCTCGCCGCAGGTCTCCGCCGCCGTCAACGGTAATCTTCTCCGCGCTGTTGCTGCCGTAGAGGGACTCCACCAAGTTAGGGTGAGTCCCGATCCCTCTCGTGCTCCCCATCTGATTCTTGCACGATTGGTTTGCCATGTATCTAGCCACGATTGGAAAACTCCTTAACATCATATCAGATCTTTTAGTTTCGAGCGAAATTCTTAGGTTTAGGTTTCCACGGAACACATCTCGGTGAAACCGATTTTGAAAACTCGGAATGACCGATTTGGCCTCTGGCCATTGCACTGCACTTTCGGTCTAACCGAGTTGTGCAAATCGGTGTGACCGAAACTTAGTTTCAGTGAGACCCTAGTTTATCGGCAGGACCGAAACCCATTTCGGTTTGACCGAAAGTGGTGTGTAGGTTTCTGTTATACACTTCGGATTCACCGAAACTAAGAATCGGTTTTACCGGAAATGCATTCTGTGAAAACTCAAAACTAAGATTTGAACTCATTTTTTTGTAAAAACCTCTGCAGTTGTGATAACTCTTCTACTCTGCCTATACCTTATCTTTTCACAGGTTGTCAGCCATGTCAGATGCCAGTGACAGCCAGAACATGTCTGAGTCACCGTTTGTAGAGATCCCTGAGGCAGATACTAGTCCTGAGGCTAGTAGTCCTAGTGATGATGGTGAGAGGAGCACCCCTAGTGGTTTGCCTCCTGCAGCCACCAGGATCAGAAAGAAGAGAAATTCTGATGATGAGGACTCTGACTTCGTTGCTGAGGAAGTAACCTCCAAGCCCAAGAGAAAAGTTGTTGCCAAAGAGCATGAAGGGCAGCAGTCGAAGAAAGGCACCAGCAAGGTCAAGCAGTCAGCTCTTGCCAAGAAGCTGAACTTGGAAGAGCCAGCTCCAAGTAAGGTGAAGAAAACTTCCAAGAGGAAGAGAGTTGTGTATGCTGAACCTCAAGTTGATGCAGCTGCTGATGAAGAAGAAGAAGATGCACCCCAGCCTCCTCCTCAGAAGGCTAAGTTCATGGGTGATGCTATTAGGGCTCAAGCCACTTCTAAGCCCAAGAAGCCTGCTCAAGCCAAGGCAGCTCCAGCCAAGCCCAAGAGGACAACCAGGAACATTCCAGCCTCTGAGAAGAACAAAGGTGAGATGCCACCGTCTGAGTCTGATGAAGAGCATGTGTTGCTGAAGCTCCGTCCTAAGTTGCCACTCCACAACGATGCACATCCTCAAGCCGAGGATATGAAGGCAAGGAAGGATAGAGGTCTCAGGCTATGGAGACAGTCTGATCCATACGCCGTGAGGAGAAGGACTGCTGTGGACCCCAGATTCCACACCAGAGAGCAGCAGGACTTCTATGAGACCGTGTTAATGGATAAGAAGCCTATCGTTGCAGACACCAGGTATGTTGACTGGAAATACATTGACAGTGAAGAGCACCGAGACTTCTTTCCCCATGTGCATGAGAGCTTCACTACATGTGGAGTTGCTGACTTTGTGGGTCAGAAGCTAACAGATTGGAATGACGAGATGATCATGCAGTTCTACGCCACAGCCCACTTCTATACTGATGGCAAGATCACCTGGATGACTGAAGGTCAAAGGTTTTCTTCGTCTGTTGAAGAATGGGAAGAACTTCTGAATGCTCCAGTGCAGAGAGAGGACGACATTGATGTCTATGGGATTCCTAAGAAGAACCATGATTCCATGAAGAACATGTACAAGGAGATCCCCGCAGCTGATTTGGAAGGGTGGAAGCTTGGCTCAGTGTACTATCTCCAGGCAGGTCTGACCACCACAAACACTATTTTGAGGCATACCTTGATGCCCAAGTCTGGAGACCACCGCATGATTCGAGGCTATTCTATCAACATGCTGCACATTCTTGATGAGAAGGCACCTTTTAAGGTAATGGACTTAATGGTAGAGACCATTAAGAGGACTGCAGCTGACCAGAAGAGGTCGTGTGGATTTGCCCCACAAATTCAGATGCTCATCAATGCCAAGTTTGGCACGGGCAAATTCATGTTGGATAGGAAGCACTTGCCACTGCAGCCAGAGCATGAAGATAACGTTGTTGTGATGGATGAGGAGGATCCAACCTCAGTTGAAGGTCAAGCCAAAATTGAGGCTGCTAAGAAAGCTAAAGCTGACAAAGAGGCAGCAGCAGCAGCAGCTAAACCAAAGAGCTTCGGAGAGCAGATTCTTGAAGCTACCCAGAGGATTGAACAACGCCTGGCCAGCATTGAGCAATCTCAGGAAAGCCTAGAGAGGATTGTTGAAGACAAGATCCACGCTCTGGACGTGAAGCTGACAGAGATTCAGGTGACCGTCAACAAGCTTGAGGCGGACATGGAGGAAGCAAGGCAGGAGAGAGCAGAGCTCATGCAGGATGATCTAGTCCAGGACTCTCACCGCCAGACTGCTCAGGTTCCCAGAGGATCCAGATCTGCAGCTATCCCAGTGACTGACTCCAGGGCTACCACTTCAGCACCTCCTACAGCTCCAGCAGTTACTCCAGCTCCAGCATCCACTCCTCCAGCGCAGACATCAGCAGAAGTCTTCGCCGATGCCGTCATTTCTACTCCGACATCTACCCAGACGGGAGCCGCCAGCAGAGCCCACAGTGACGCTTAGCTCTATACCTTTTCGAACTTTTTGGTAACTTGTTTCCAAATGGGGAGAAATTGTATAGATCATAGGGCTTCGAGAGAGAGAGTGCTCTTTCGTTCTTTTGCCGGTTTTCTTTGAGATACATTTGGTTCTTTTGGTTCTTGATACTTTCAGTGTGCTTGCTACTACGTTTGATGCTACCTTAATGAGTGCTTGGTCATACTATGCTTTAATGTGTGCTTAATGCTTATCATATGCTATTCCTTCTTGTATGATCATTTACTCTTGTCTTGGTGATTGGGTGCATGTTATTCATTCTTATCATTTTGTGCGCTCCACCAAGATGTATGTGACATGGAAGAGTGACCCATAATCCTAATCGATTGTGCATTTGCATTCAAACGCAAATTTTAAATAATGCACAAATTTAGGGGGAGCTCTTGTCTATCACATACTTCTCAAAGCGACGATATTATTCATTGATTATATCTCTTGTCGAAGCTTTGATCTATATGTTGTCATCAATTAACAAAAAGGGGGAGATTGAAAGTGCAACTAATCCCCGGGTGGTTTTGGTAATTAATAACAACATATATATCATTGAACTAATAGCTACTTGAGAATCATTTCAGAGAAGTTCAGTGATATGGGTATGGAAATGTCTGAAGAAGTGGACCCCTCAAAATGCTAAGGCAAGCATTGGCAAAAGCTCAAGACTCCATTTTTGGTTTAGTGATCAAAGATCACATTGAGTCCATAGGAAAAGCCAATACTATTAAAAGGGGATGAGGTTGTGTTGATGATCTGGTTGCTCAAGTGCTTAGTGATTTAGCTCCTTCAACTATCAGCAACTTTCACTACTAAACACACTCATAAGTAATCTCGGACAAACCGATTCTTCCAACTCAGTCCCACCGAGATGAACCACCTCAGTTATTTTCCAAACCCTAGAAATTTCGGTCCATCCGATTTTGAGTTCGGTCTCACCGAAACTGGACTGCCAACCTTCTGTAACCATTTGACATCATATCGGAATATCCGAGTTGTTAATTTCGGTCCCACCAAGAATGGCAAGCTCCTACCTTTGACTCATATCGGACACACCGAGATGGTATTTTCGGTCCCACCGAAAACCCCAACGTTCACTATATTTGAACTTTCGGTCTGACCGAGTTTTCACTTCGGTCTCACCGAGATTGCTCAATTATGTGTGTAACGGTTGGATTTTGTGTGGAGGCTATATATACCCCTCCACCCCCTCTTCATTCGTGGAGAGAGCCATCAGAAAGTCTACCACTCCTATCTTACACTTTCTGAGAAGAGAACCACCTACCCTTGTGTTGAGATCAAGTTATTCCATTCCTACCATATGAAACCTGATTTCTAACCTTCCCAAGTTGCTTTCCACTCAATCCTTTCTTCCACCACAGCCATATCAGTGAGGAGAGTTGAGTGTTGGGGAGATTATCATTTGAAGCACAAGAGCAAGGAGTTCATCATCATCAACAACATATTTTACCTTTTGGAGGGTGGTGCCTCCTAGATTGGTTAGGTGTCGCTTGGGAGCCTCCGTCTTCGAGATGTGGAGTTGAACCAAGAAGTTTGTAAGGGCAAGGAGATCGCCTACTTCGTGAAGATCTACCCCGAGTAAGGCTAGTCCTCCGTGGGCGTAGGCCATGATGGAATAGACAAGGTTGCTTCTTCGTGGACCCTTCGTGGGTGGAGCCCTCCGTGGACTCGCGCAGCCGTTACCCTCCGTGGGTTGAAGTCTCCATCAACGTGGATGTACGATAGCACCACCTATCGGAACCACGAGAAAAATCTCCGTGTCTCCAAATTGCGTTTGATCTTCTCCACCTCTCTTTACTACATGTGCAATTTACTTTCCGCTGCTTATACTCTAGAATTGCATGTGTAGGGTGATACTTGAATTGGTCATAATTGTGAAACTGCCTAAAACTGTTCATGATCAAAAGGCAGAATTTTTATGTTGTCAAGTAGTCTAATCACCCCCCCTCTAGACATACTTTCGATCCTACAGCGCGCCTTGGGCCCGGGGGCTACTGTCAGCATTCTGGGAACCGGGGTACCCAGACTTGCCGGCCTACGGCCCATGACGTGGCACTTTATCAGGCCCGGTACAGCCCATCATCAGCATCGACACTCAAGACCCTCGCGAGGGACCAAGCCTCGCGGGGCGGACGACACCAAGACCTCCGAAAGGGGCAGCCTCGGCTAGTTGGCTTCCGAGGAGCAGAGAACTCTATGCAACCCCCCACCTCACGAGGTTTGCATGACACAAGCCATGATGACCAAGGCCAGGCGGGCGTAGTACAGATGTTTCCTCTTTGGTGCTAAGGAAGTGGGCACAGACGCAGAGTCCCGAGGAATTTGCTAAAGGTTTCCATTCCAGTGCACCAAGACCAAGACCGCCAGGACGGCAGGACGGAGGTTATCGCTGAGCCCACCATGGCATCAGGATCAGAGGCTTTGCATGCGATGACCACCTTTAGTTAGGATAAGATGTACTAGTTGTCTCCCTTCAAAATTGCCATTGTGGGATCCCTTCCTGCCAAACATTTCAGGGAAGAGGACCAAGGCCACTATATAAGTAGGATAGCCACCATCCAATAGGGGGGACGGATCATTCAAACCCTCTCTTACACCACCTAGAAAGAACACCTCTCCTTCGGAGGTTGTTCACCCATTGTACTAGTTCATCCACAGCTCATCTCGAGGCTAATCCACCACACTACTGGAGTAGGGCCACTCACCTATAGATGGCCTGAACCAGGATAAAATGGCTCATGTCTCTTTTACATTCCAGTTCATCGTGCTAGTCAGTAAGACGGCGAGTAGATAGATAGCCGAGGTTGAGATCTTCGCACGCACCCCAGAGTTTGAACCTAGTAGGGTTTTGCGGAGCCCTGAATCCGACATTTGGCACTCCAGGTAGGGGTGCGTGTTGAGGATCTTCTCCCTTCGTCGCCATGCTCCTGCCACGCCATACAGCTCCACGCATGACAGGCATTGTTCTGCCCGTCGAGCCGCGGGCGACATTCGGGGAGATTGGGCATCCGAGCGTCTCCCCCGCCTTGCGGTAGATGCAGTGGCCACCAAGGTTTCGGCCGGCGCTGCCGCCGCAGTACAACGGCGCCACCGACCCCATGGTGTTCCTCCAAGCCTATGTGGAAGCCGTCCGAGATGCCAGCGGTGACGACAAGGTGATGGCAAACTGGCTCCCCATGGCCCTCATAGGGGAGCCACGCGCATGGTTCCTAAACTTGCCGAAGGCCTCGGTGGCTTCCTGGGCTCGTGTAATGCCCAGTATGTGATTATGCCTCCCACGTGTCGAGGCACGACTTAAAGGCATAGTCACATACTAGAATGATCTCAAGTATGGTATCTTTGCACAACTCATGTAAAAGAGGGGATGAAAAAGTAAAAGAGTAGTTGTCTTACACTCGCCATGAAGATTAAGTCAATAAGATGAACTCTAACATGCATGAAACTGGTACTAACATGTAGAGCACGACAAGATGAACGTTTCGACATATCATACGCGCGAAACGGAGCTACGAGCATGAAGTTATTGCATGATGAAGGAGGCAAGAAAATTACGGGATCTGGGGACTTAGCAGAAATTTATACCTCCAAGAAAGTCAACTCGGGATGAGGATATCCCGGGACGGAGCGGATCGGATCGGCGGAGGCGTTTGGTTGAGATCCCGGTGGGTCTGATCCCACCGGATCTGGATCGGGACGGAGTGGCGACGGCGGCTCACCGGAGCCGGCGAGGCGGCGGCCGGAGGTCGAGGCGGGGCCGGCGGGCGGCGGACGGCGTGGCTCGGCCGGTGCCGGCCGGCGGCGGAGGCGATGCCGAGGCGCGGAGGCGGCGGCGGGGCGCGGCCCAGCGAGGATGGCCGGCGCATGCGCGGGAGGTGGCGGGCGGTGGAGCACTGGTGGTGGCGGCGGTCGTCGTCGAGTCGGCGCCGGAGGCGGAGGCGGCGAGGCAACCGCGGGGCGGCAGGGGCGCGTGGGCCGCGGTGGCCGGCGCCGGGCCTGGCGGACCCGCGGTGGCGCGGTGGATCCGGCCGGCGGGGACGGACACGTGGCGATGGACGATTGGTCGGGCAGGCGGCGGACGTGTCCGGCGCGCGGACGGACGCGTCCGGCGGCGGACAGAGGAGGGAGACTAGGGTTTTTGCCCGAAATTTCGGGGCAGGGGGCTAATTTATAGATTTCGGGAGCTAGGAAGGTCCAAATGGGGTGCGGTTTTTGCCCACACGATCGTGATCTGACGACCGAGAGGATGGGAGTGGTTGTGCTGGGTTAGTGCGCTGTTGTGGAGGGGGTCTTGGGCCAAAAGGAAGAGGAGCTTTTAGCCCAGTAGGTTAACCGTTGGAGTATCAAAGGAACTCCAAACGCGATGAAACTTGACAGGTGGCCTACACATACCAAAATAACAACGCACGACAAGACTCGTCTCATTCCGGGAACATTACACGTCCACACACGAAAGAAGGACTCGGGCGTTGCCTACCAATTGGAACTACCTCCGCACCTCTCCAGAGTTCATGATGTTTTCCACGTTTCTCAACTCAGGCGTTGCTTCTCGGATCCTATCCGCGGAGTGGACCACGAAATGCTTGATCTCCAGGACAATCTCACATATCGAGAATACCCCGTTCGTATTCTTGATCAAACCGAGCGCACCACTCGACGCCACAATATCAAATTTCTCAAGGTTCAATGGTCACATCATTCCGAGAGTGAAGCTACTTGGGAAAGGAAGGATCGTCTTCGACTTGAGTACCCCACCCTCTTTCCGGAGGAACCCGAATCTCGGGACGCGATTCTTTTAAGTGGGGGTGAGTTGTCACATCCCTAGTTAGCACTTGCATTAGGGTTAGTTGGTGTGTGCATCATGTTTACTTTTCAAAGAAATTTGAAATGGGAATGACAGAAACTCCAGCACCCCTCTTCTAACAACTAGGGTTTGATAAATTAATTTCCAATGTACCCAAAATGCCCTTCAAAAATGTTCATCATTTCTGCCTTGGTCTCAAACCTTTGCTAAAAATGGTGCACAATTTTCTAGGACATCCAAGGTCACTGGATTAAATCATATGGTATTTGAATTTGGGCATTTAAATGCTATAAAAATATTTTAAATGCTCAAATAATCATAAACTATAATGTTTCCTACTGTTCATATTATATATAGTATGTATGACAAGTGTTATGAGTTATAAAAATGCTCTGGCATTTTATTTAATTAAACAAAGTTGCAAAACAAATGAAACAGAAAAGAAATAGAAAAAAA
>LR738715.1:509095911-509221855 GCA_902687465.1 Secale cereale
TGATGTGTGATCCACCATGCTATTTGTTTATGTTGCCTGCTATGCTTAGAGTTGTGTCTGGTCTGGTTCATCTGGGTGATGGATCAGAGTGAAATGATCATACCGATAAAGAGAGGGAAGTGTGGAATACGCTTGGTAAAGGTATCGATGAAAGGCCATGTAGGAGTACATGGTGGGTTGTTTCATTGGAATCGTCCATAGGACCCGAGATCTGTGTGTGTGATTCAAGTTACAGTTACTACCACACATTGGGCCCTGAAATATGACCCCGCTCGACTTATTGACTGCCCTTGTACTCTGTCCAGGAGTTGCAACTAGTTTCTGGTGTTTATAGTTTACTGGAGGTCGTGCACAGCGCTAACCCTCGGGGTGGGCTGTGATGCGACACGTACGTGGCACGGTGTACCGGTTGCCCGTTTGGTGACTCGGGAACCCTGTACACATCGTTTGGGGCCGTGAGCGACACCCCGGCCGGATCTCCCCACGGATGGAACCCAAATAGGCGATAAACCTGGACGAGAGACTTGAGTGGTTGGTTAGGTCGTGGTCTACACCCACGTCGGCTTTCGCTTGAAGTCTGCCGAGCACATGTCGTGTGCAGACGCTAAGTGGTGAAAACATGTGTGAAGAAGTACACCCCTGCAGGGTTATCAAACTATTCGAATAGTCGGTGTTCGCGGTACGGACTACTTGGTTGCTCTTACAGTTCATAGACAAGTTGATGGATACTACTAAAAGCCTCAAGATAAGTGTGAGTGCCGTGGATGGCCCTTCCGTAGGATGACGGAAGAGGATCCTCGGTGGTGTATTGATGTGGTGAGTAAAGGACTCGTGTTCATAATAACATCTTGCAATCCGTTGAGAGTTGTAGTATAGGTTAGCCAAGGTCAAAGCTGGCATTCTGCTATGAACTCCACTACCCCCCTGATAATGTTGCATGTATGATAGGTTCTGTGGTAAGACTTGCTGAGTACCTTTGTACTCATGTTTGCTTAATAACTGTTGCAGAGGAGAACCTTGCCCCTGTTGATGGGTTCTACATAGACGTTGACGTCGACGAGTAGCTTGACACCCAGACGGAGATCTGGAGCTTGTGAAGGGCCTTGTAGATAGTCAGGCTACACCAAGCCTGTTTTATTTTCTAAGTTGTCTGTACTCAGACATGTAGCTTCCGCTTGTGCTTGTATGACTGTATGACTTGAGTGATGGGTCATGTGACCCCTACCTGTATGGATATGTTATGTATGGCTCTTGGAGCCTTTTAAATAAAGTACTTTGAGTCATAGAGTTCTGTTGTGATGCAATGTTGTATTTGCACATATTGAGCATATTGCGTGTATGATTGAAATGCTTGGTATGTGTGGGATCCGACACCTAGTTGTTTTCCTTTGGTAGCCTATCTTACAGGGAAATGCCTCCTAGTGTCTCCAATGAGCCTTGGTAGCTTGCTACTGCTCGGAACACGTAGGCTGGCCGGCATGTGTCCTTCTTCGTTCCTGTGTCTGTCCCTTAGGGGAAATGTCACGCGTTGTTCCTTTAAGTCCATGTAGCTTGCTACGACTTGGGTTCATACTTTGATGACCGACACGTTCGTTGCTAGGTCATGGATGCCTGTCTCTGTAACTTAGTGCCACTTTTGGTTTATAACTAGCCATGTCGGCCCGGGTTCTCTGTCATATGGATGCTAGCGACACTGTCATATACATGTGCCAAAATGCGCAAACGGTCCCGGGCCAGGTAAGGTGGCACCCGTGGGGTTACCGTGCGTGAGGCCGCAGAGTGATATGACGTGTTACAGCTAGATCGGTGTGACTTAGGATCGGGGTCCTGACACGAGGGACGAGGCATAAGAGTTTCTTCCATAGCTCGAAATGGGCCTCGCAGCCTAGGAACAGCTCGTAGAGAGCAAGGAAGCCCGCGATATGAAAAATGGAGCCCGGCGTGAGATTGTGCAGTTGGACGCCATAGTACCCCAGGAGACCTCGGAGGAAGGGATGGATTGGAAATCCAACAGCTCTTAAAAGAAAGGAAACAAAACACACTCGCTCTCCCTCTAAACGGTTCGGGAAATTCTCCGCCAAGGCTTCACCAGTAAACGAAATTAATCCCGCCTGAACGGGGACTAGATCCTCAGGGGGAAGGTAGCCCTGCGCCTGGAGCTTGGTCAGTTGGGCCTGAGATACGGAGCAGCTCTCTCAATCGCCTTTTTTAGGGCCGTGGGGGCGGGAGGAAGAACTAGGGGCACTGGCTATGGTTGTGTGGTTTCTCGAGGTAAGCTTGAAGGATCTTTTCAGGTATGGAATGACATATGAGATCTAATCTCCTTAAATAGACATCTTCCGTACGCTGTCGAGGGGTTATCTATGAAAAGTATTTGGACCCTTCGTATTCATTTGCCACATGCAAGCTAAGGCGACGAAAACACAGAAGTCGAAGGGCATGACATTTAATGTGAAAACTGAGCTGTTCGAAGAAATCGCCTTGCCAAGCTCGAAGATGTAAGTGCTGAATATAGCCCTTCGGTTCAGGCACTTTGAAGTATTCGGAGGAGAACCCGCCTGGCAATGCCGAAGACAATCTGTGCGCTGGACACATCGTTATTGAAGCCTGGTTCGGGGGCTACTGAGGGACTCCTAGATTATGGGGTCCTCGGGCATCCGGGCTATGTGACGTGGGCCAGACTGATGGGCCGTGAAGGTACAAGATAGAAGACTTTCTCCCGTGTCTAGATGGGACTCTCCTTACCTAGAAGGAAATCTAGGCGTGCGGATATGAAGATTCCTTCCTCTGTAAACCGACTTTGTACAACCCTAGCCTCCTTCGGTGTCAATATAAACCGGAGGGTTTAGTCCGTAGAGCAATCATAATCATACAGGCTAGACATCTAGGGTTTAGTCACTACGATCTCGAGGTAGATCAACTCTTGTAACCCCTATACTCATCAAAGTCAATCAAGCAGGAAGTAGGGTATTACCTCCATCAAGAGGGCCCGAATCTAGGTAAACAAAGTGTCCCCTGCCTCCTGTTACCTTTGATCCTTAGACGCATAGTTTGGGACCCCCTACCCGAGATCTGCCGGTTTTGACACTAACACCCCGCGCGCCGGCCGTCCTCTCCAAACACCCTCATGTAGAGGGTCGCGAGGCCGTCATACTTGAAGTGAAGGGTGCACCTATCGTTCAAGCCCCGCGCACGGGCGAACGTCTGCCAGCCGCGGGTCAAGGACGCGCCGCCCTCGGCGGCAACCTCGACCCTCACCCACCAGGTCTTGCTGCAACACCTGTTGGCCTGCAGCCACAGACCGTCGATCCTTCTCGGCAGCGACCTCACGAAGAAGTGTGGGAGTGGGAGCCATGTGCCGGCGGGCCTCTCCGACAACACAACGAACTCCGCGGAGGCGTCTGCCGAGCGGATGCGTGGCCGTGAAGGGCGAACGGCCATGGTGCGCTCCCCCTCGTCGCAGTGACCACCCCGCCTGCCGCGGTCTGCGCCACATGAAGAGGCGCCGCCGCGACTCCCGGAGGCGACGGCTGAGCGCGGAGAAGCATGCCCGCACCCTCGAGAAACCACGGCTGGGGATGCAGCGTACTTACGGGGGCGCCCGCGGCCCCTTTTGACCGGAGGAGCATCCAGACCCTTGTTGGGGGCCTTGCCTATCTCCGCGGCAGAGAGCTTCCTTGGCGGTGCCATGGGTGCCTGGAGTGCGGAGTAGTGAGCGACGAGGAGATGAAGATGAGCGGAGGGGATCCTGCCCCTCCTCATTTATAGCAATGGGAAGGCAAACCGTTGGTCCCCACGATCACAGGTAACGATGACCGTTTTCTACATGTAGCAGGCTCCAGTCAAGTCGAACAGTTGCCAAGGCAACCTGGGGAAGTGGAGATGCCCACGTCCAATCCAGGTGCCACGCGTCGATCGGGCCCGCAGGCGATTGGGGCCCGCGGTCCCTCGCCCTTGCCCTTTGGCTTTGCCTCGAAGCCAAGACTGAGCACGTGAAAGTGCAACTAATCCCCGGGTGGTTTTGGTAATTAATAACAACATATATATCATTGAACTAATAGCTACTTGAGAATCATTTCAGAGAAGTTCAGTGATATGGGTATGGAAATGTCTGAAGAAGTGGACCCCTCAAAATGCTAAGGCAAGCATTGGCAAAAGCTCAAGACTCCATTTTTGGTTTAGTGATCAAAGATCACATTGAGTCCATAGGAAAAGCCAATACTATTAAAAGGGGATGAGGTTGTGTTGATGATCTGGTTGCTCAAGTGCTTAGTGATTTAGCTCCTTCAACTATCAGCAACTTTCACTACTAAACACACTCATAAGTAATCTCGGACAAACCGATTCTTCCAACTCAGTCCCACCGAGATGAACCACCTCAGCTATTTTCCAAACCCTAGAAATTTCGGTCCATCCGATTTTGAGTACGGTCTCACCGAAACTGGACTGCCAACCTTCTGTAACCGTTTGTCATCATTTCGGAATATCCGAGTTGTTGATTTCGGTCCCACCGATTATGGCAAGTTCCTACCTTTGACTCATATCGGACACACCGAGATGGTATTTTCGGTCCCACCGAAAACCCCAACGTTCACTATATTTGAACTTTCGGTCTGACCGAGTTTTCACTTCGGTCTCACCGAGATTGCTCAATTATGTGTGTAACGGTTGGATTTTGTGTGGAGGCTATATATACCCCTCCACCCCCTCTTCATTCGTGGAGAGAGCCATCAGAAAGTACTACCACTTCTACCTTACACTTTTTGAGAAGAGAACCACCTACCATTGTGTTGAGATCAAGTTATTCCATTCCTACCATATGAAACTTGATCTCTAGCCTTCCCAAGTTGCTTTCCACTCAATCCCTTCTTCCACCACAGCCATATCAGTGAGGAGAGTTGAGTGTTGGGGAGATTATCATTTGAAGCACAAGAGCAAGGAGTTCATCATCATCAACCACATCTATTACCTTTTGGAGGGTGGTGCCTCCTAGATTGGTTAGGTGTCGCTTGGGAGCCTCCGTCTTCGAGATGTGGAGTTGAACCAAGAAGTTTGTAAGGGCAAGGAGATCGCCTACTTCGTGAAGATCTACCCCGAGTAAGGCTAGTCCTCCGTGGGCGTAGGCCATGATGGAATAGACAAGGTTGCTTCTTCGTGGACCCTTCGTGGGTGGAGCCCTCCGTGGACTCGCGCAGCCGTTACCCTCCGTGGGTTGAAGTCTCCATCAATGTGGATGTACGATAGCACCACCTATCGGAACCACGAGAAAAATCTCCGTGTCTCCAAATTGCGTTTGATCTTCTCCACCTCTCTTTACTACATGTGCAATTTACTTTCCGCTGCTTATACTCTAGAATTGCATGTGTAGGGTGATACTTGAATTGGTCATAATTGTGAAACTGCCTAAAACTGTTCATGATCAAAAGGCAGAATTTTTATGTTGTCAAGTAGTCTAATCACCCCCCCCCCCTCTAGACATACTTTCGATCCTACAGCGCGCCTTGGGCCCGGGGGCTACTGTCAGCATTCTGGGAACCGGGGTACCCAGACTTGCCGGCCTACGGCCCATGACGTGGCACTTTATCAGGCCCGGTATAGCCCATCATCAGCATCGACACTCAAGACCCTCGCGAGGGACCAAGCCTCGCGGGGCGGACGACACCAAGACCTCCGAAAGGGGCAGCCTCGGCTAGCTGGCTTCCGAGGAGCAGAGAACTCTATGCAACCCCCCACCTCACGAGGTTTGCATGACACAAGCCATGATGACCAAGGCCAGGCGGGCGTAGTACAGATGTTTCCTCTTTGGTGCTAAGGAAGTGGGCACAGACGCAGAGTCCCGAGGAATTTGCTAAAGGTTTCCATTCCAGTGCACCAAGACCAAGACCGCCAGGACGGCAGGACGGAGGTTATCGCTGAGCCCACCATGGCATCAGGATCAGAGGCTTTGCATGCGATGACCACCTTTAGTTAGGATAAGATGTACTAGTTGTCTCCCTTCAAAATTGCCATTGTGGGATCCCTTCCTGCCAAACATTTCGGGGAAGAGGACCAAGGCCACTATATAAGTAGGATAGCCACCATCCAATAGGGGGGACGGATCATTCAAACCCTCTCTTACACCACCTAGAAAGAACACCTCTCCTCCGGAGGTTGTTCACCCATTGTACTAGTTCATCCACAGCTCATCTCGAGGATAATCCACCACACTACTGGAGTAGGGCCACTCACCTATAGATGGCCTGAACCAGGATAAAATGGCTCATGTCTCTTTTACATTCCAGTTCATCGTGCTAGTCAGTAAGACGGCGAGTAGATAGATAGCCGAGTTTGAACCTAGTAGGGTTTTGCGGAGCCCTGAATCCGACATTTGGCACTCCAGGTAGGGGTGCGTGTTGAGGATCTTCTCCCTTCGTCGCCATGCTCCTACCACACCATACAGCTCCACGCATGGCAGGCGTTGTTCTGCCCGTCGAGCCGCGGGCGACATTCGGGGAGAGAGTGGGCATCCGAGCGTCTCCCCCGCCTTGCGGTAGATGCAGTGGCCACCAAGGTTTCGGCCGGCGCTGCCACCGCAGTACAACGGCGCCACCGACCCCATGGTGTTCCTCCAAGCCTATGTGGAAGCCGTCTGAGATGCCAGCGGTGACGACAAGGTGATGGCAAACTGGCTCCCCATGGCCCTCGTAGGGGAGCCACGCGCATGGTTCCTAAACTTGCCGAAGGCCTCGGTGGCTTCCTGGGCTCGTGTAATGCCCAGTATGTGATTATGCCTCCCACGTGTCGAGGCACGACTTAAAGGCATAGTCACATACTAGAATGATCTCAAGTATGGTATCTTTGCACAACTCATGTAAAAGAGGGGATGAAAAAGTAAAAGAGTAGTTGTCTTACACTCGCCATGAAGATTAAGTCAATAAGATGAACTCTAACATGCATGAAACTGGTACTAACATGTAGAGCACGACGAGATGAACGTTTCGACATATCATACGCGCGAAACGGAGCTACGAGCATGAAGTTATTGCATGATGAAGGAGGCAAGAAAATTATGGGATCTGGGGACTTAGCAGAAATTTATACCTCCGAGAAAGTCAACTCGGGATGAGGATATCCCGGGACGGAGCGGATCGGATCGGCGGAGGCGTTTGGTTGAGATCCCGGTGGGTCTGATCCCACCGGATCTGGATCGGGACGGAGTGGCGACGGCGGCTCATCGGAGCCGGCGAGGCGGCGGCCGGAGGTCGAGGCGGGGCCGGCGGGCGGCGGACGGCGTGGCTCGGCCGGTGCCGGCCGGCGGCGGAGGCGATGCCGAGGCGCGGCCCAACGAGGATGGCCGGCGCATGCGCGGGAGGTGGCGGGCGGTGGAGCACTGGTGGTGGCGGCGGCCGGCGGCGAGTCGGCGCCGGAGGCGGAGGCGGCGAGGCAACCGCGGGGCGGCGGGGGCGCGTGGGCCGCGGTGGCCGGCGCCGGGCCTGGCGGACCCACGGTGGCGCGGTGGATCCGGCCGGCGGGGACGGACACGTGGCGATGGACGATTGGTCGGGCAGGCGGCGGACGTGTCCGGTGCGCGGACGGACGCGTCCGGCGGCGGACAGAGGAGGGAGACTAGGGTTTTTGCCCGAAATTTCGGGGCAGGGGGCTAATTTATAGATTCCGGGAGCTAGGAAGGTCCAAATGGGGTGCGGTTTTCGCCCACACGATCGTGATCTGACGACCGAGAGGATGGGAGTGGTTGTGCTGGGTTAGTGCGTTGTTGTGGAGGGGGTCTTGGGCCAAAAGGAAGAGGTGCTTTTAGCCCAGTAGGTTAACCGTTGGAGTATCAAAGGAACTCCAAACGCGATGAAACTTGACAGGTGGCCTACACATACCAAAATAACAACGCACGACAAGACTCGTCTCATTCCGGGAACATTACACGTCCACACACGAAAGAAGGACTCGGGGGTGCCACGGCACGTGTGTGTGTGTCGAAAATCGAAACGGACAACGGGAAGAGGAGAGCGGAATTGGGTGCAACTGACAACACGAATGCAATGCAATGCACATGATAACATGACATGGATGAAATTCACACACGCACACGACAAAACAAAGAAACCCAAAATGAAAGAAGAGCCCAGAATGGAATTGATGAAGTCAACGTTTCTTATATTGCCATAAATGGAAGGTATGACATATGGGGTGTTACAAACTCTCCTCTACTACAAAAAGATCTCGTCCCGAGATCTAGGACTGGAAGAAGGAAGGATACTCGGAACGAAGGTGATCTTCTCGTTCCCACGTAGCCTCTCGGTCGGTATGGTGTGACCACTTCACTTTCAAGAACTTGATGGACTTGTTGCGGGTTTTGCGCTCAGTTTCTTCAAGAATAGCAACAGGGTGCTCATGATAAGATAAGTCTTGTTGAAGATCAATATCCTCGAACTGAATGGTGCATTCAGATGTCTTGAAGCACTTGCGGAGTTGAGACATGTGAAACACATCATGAACATTTGCAAAGTTGGAGGGAAGCTCAAGTTTGTAGGCTAGATCGCCTCTTTTGCCAAGAATCTTGAAAGGGCCCACGTATCTAGGAGCAAGCTTTCCTTTGATACCGAATCTTTGGTTTCCTTTCATAGGAGAAACACCGAGATAGACATGATCTCCAATGTCGAAAGCCAAATCACGATGCTTGCCGTCATAGTAACTCTTTTGATGCGATTGCGCGGCTTTGAGATTCTCATGTATGACTTTGCACATTTCTTCGGCTTCTGAGATCAAATCATTTCCAAGAAGTTGATGTTCACTAGTCTCTGACCAGTTGAGCGGGGTACGTCACTTTCTGCCATAGAGGATTTCAAAAGGAGCTTTGCCGGCACTTGCTTGGAAGCTGTTATTGTAAGAGAACTCGGCAAACGGGAGACAATCTTCCCACTTCATACCGAAAGATATGACACAAGCTCTCAGCATGTCTTCGAGGATCTGGTTCACTCTTTCGACTTGACCACTAGTCTGAGGGTGAAACGCAGTGCTGAAACGAATCTTAGTGCCCATGGCTGACTAAAAGGAGTCCCAAAACTTGGATGTGAACAAACTTCCACTGTCTGAGGAGATGACTTGAGGAATGCCATGCAAAGAAACAATTCTGGAGGTGTACAACTCTGCCAGCTGAGCTGCATTGATGGATTCTTTGACGGGAAGGAAATAAGCTACTTTAGTTAGCTTTTCAATCACTACAAAGATAGCATCATTCCCCTTCTTGGACTTAGGAAACCCAGTGACGAAATCCATTTCAATGTGATCGAATTTCCACTCGGGAATAGGTAGAGGTTGGAGGAGACCGGCTGGACGTTGATGCTCTGCCGTCACTCTTCTGCAGGCATCACATTCATTCACGAATTGGGCAATCTCCCTTTTCATGCAAGTCCACCAATATGATTGCTTGAGGTCTTGGTACATCTTAGAACTTCCGGGATGAATCGAGAGGAGGGAGTCATGTGCTTCGTTCATTATGAGCTTCCTGAGATCACCCTTGGGAACCACAATTATGTCCTCAAAGAACCAGGTGTCTTTCTCATCAACGCGATAGCACTTGTACTTGGGAGTACCCTTAGCAATACCATGTTTCACTTTATGCACCATAGAATCACTGAGTTGGGCCTCACAGATTTGATCTTCCAATGTAGGATCAACTTGAAGGTTTGTAAGAAAGCCTTGCGGAACAACTTGGAGGTTGAGCTTCCTGAATGATTCACAAAGTTCAGGCTGGAACGGTTTGAGAAGGAGACTATTGCAATATGCCTTTCTGCTCAAGGCATCTGCAATGACATTGGCCTTGCCAGGTGTATACTCAATGCTTGGATCATACTCTTGGATCATCTCAACCCAACGAGTCTGGCGAAGGTTCAGGTTTGGCTGTGTGAAGATGTACTTCAAGCTCTTGTGATCGGTGAAGATGTCCACTTTTCTGCCCAACAGAAGGTGTCTCCACGTGATCAAGGCACGTACAACTACTGCTAGCTCGAGATCATGTGTGGGGTAATTCTTCTCATTTGGTTTCAACTGACGAGAAGTGTATGCCACAATCTTCTTGTCTTGCATGATAACACCACCAAGTCCTTGTAAAGAAGCATCACAAAAGACTTCATAGGGCTTGGACTCATCTGGAGGAGTAAGAACCGGAGCAGAAATGAGCTTCTCTTTGAGTGTTTTGAATGCCACATCACAATCAGGAGTCCAAGAGTACTTGACATTCTTCTGCAACAGGTTGGAAAGAGGCTTGGCAATCTTGGAGAAGTTCTCAACGAACCTTCTGCAATAGCTAGCGAGACCAAGGAAGCTTTGGAGTTGCTTGACATTCTGTGGGGGTTCCCAGTTGACAATAGCTTTAACTTTCTCGGGGTTCGCCGAAATACCCTCAGCAGAGATGATATGGCCAAGATATAAGACTTTATCCAGCCAGAATTCACACTTGGAGAACTTCGCATAGAACTTATGTTCAAAGAGCCTGTCCAGGACCAAACAGAGTTGCCTGGCATGGTCTTCTTCATTCTTGGAGAATACCAAGAAGTCATCCAGATAGACGAGAACAAATTCATTGGTGTAGGGGTTGAATATGAAGTGCATCATCCTCGAGAAGGTGGGTGGAGCATTTGCGAGGCCAAAAGACATGATTGTGTATTCATAGGAGCCATAGCTTGTTCTGAATGTGGTCTTGTGAATATCTTCTTCTCGGATACGAATCTGGTGGTAACCCATCCGGAGATCGAGCTTTGAGAACACCTTTGCTCCTTTGAGCTACTCGAACAATTCATTGATATTGGGGAGCGGATACTTATTCTTATTGTCTTCTTGTTCAGTGGCCGGTAATCAACGCAAAGGCGTTCCGTGCCATCCTTCTTCTAGACAAATAGAACACCACAGCCCCAAGGAGACGTACTAGGCCTGATTAGACCCATACGCTCTTGCTCATCGAGTTGTTTCTTCAGCTCCTTCAACTCATCAGGGGAAAGATTTTACGGACACCAACATGCTAGCTCGGTACCGGGCTCGAGTTCAATGACGAATTCAACTTGACGATGGGGAGGCATGCCTGGAAGCTCTTCAGGGAAAACATCTTCATACCCATTGACCACCAGAATCTGAGAAATGGCATTAATCCCGCCCTTGTCGTTGAGAGAGAATAGCCTGATTGTGTTCTCTCGAGAGGCGAAGATAATCACGTCTTCATCAGGATGAGTAAGCTTGACTTCCTTATTTGCACAATCAATGTTTGCATCATGCTTGGAAACCCAATCCATCCCACGAATAAGATTAAAGTCGGAGTTGCCGAGAATAACTGGAGAAACCAGAAAACGGTAATCGCCCATATGAATAGATACATCCGGAACAAAATTGTTGGAGTTCATTAGCAAACCCGTAGAAAGCACAGACATTGGACTAGGCAAAGCTTGCAATGGCATATCATGTGACAATGCAAAAGGTCTTGACATGAAAGAATGTGATGCACCTGAATCAAACAAGACTTATGTAGGAATAGAGTTAACTGAGAGGTTACCAAATATCACATCAGAAGAATTCTCCGCTTGAGCTGCATTCATTAGATTCACTCTTGCTGACTTGGGATTGTGCTTGACAATTGCAGTGCTGACAGGTGGAGGAGGCGGAAGGCGCCTTGGGTTGGGACACTTCTTAGCGTAGTGACCCTTCTGAGTGCACTTGTTGTAAACCACTTCTGAGAGAGGACGGTGATAAAGACCACTTGACTTCAAAGCTTGAAAGTGATTCTTGGACTGAATGCTTGGGTTGGGTGGGGGGAGAAACCACGGCCACCAGAGTGCTTGTTGTTGTTGTTGTTTGGAGGGCGGAGCACTAGAGGAGGCTGAAGCCAAAACTTATGCTGCTTTGCAACCACTTGGGAAGAAGATGAGGAGTGAATAGCATCTCTGATTCTCTTTTTGGAAACTTCAACCTTGAGTTGGGCTGCCTCTTGCTTAAGATCCATGTTATAAAATTGGTCAAATTCATCCGGCTCGAACAATGTGAGAGCTAGTTAGAGTTCATCCTTCAGACCACCACGGAACTGATAAATCTTGCTCTTGGCATATGGGATGTCTTGCTTGGCATAGCGGGCAAGGTTCTGGAACTTGACATTGCATTGATAGACGGACATGGTGCCTTGCTTCAGGTTGCGGAATTGCCCACGCATGCCTTCAATGACACTAGTTGGAATGTGGTGAGAGCGGAAATCCTTGCAGAAGTCAGTCCACGAGATTTCACGTCCACCTCTGGAGTCTTTGTACTGTTGCCACCAATCAGCGGCTTGGTCCTTGAGTTGGAAGGCGGCAAACTGGACATAATCCTCAGGTCTCACGTTACTACATTCAAAGTGCTTCTTGATGTCTGTTATCCAGTCTTCAGCATCTAGCGGATCCACACAGTAACCGAAAGACTTCGGTTGGTTTGCCAGGAATTGGTTGAGGGTAGCAAAGTGAGGTTGATTGAACAGATTGCCTTGGCCTTGGTTCCCATGATTGCCTTGATTTTCTTGGTTGGCTTGAAAGTTCTGCATCATTTGCATAGGCATCTGAGTGTTCTGGTTGGTCGCTTGCATAATTGCTCTCCATGCCTCAAACGGGGGAGGAGGGGAAGGAGGACGATCAGGAACTTCTTCACCCTCTGGGTTAGCATTGGGAACCTTCGTAGGAGCCATCCTGAAGGAGATGACAACTATTAGCCATTGATTGAAATATATAAGCTGAATCAACGGCTAGAACTTGCAACATAAGCCTTCACAAGAACATTTGAACAAAATGAACGAATGTAATCCACAGTTTAATGGCACAACAATCTTCTCGAGAAGCCACCTGGGAGAACAAAAGGTAAATAAAAAAACAACAAGGAGCAGATAGAACAAATACAAGATAGAAGCTTCGTCCCACATGTTCATGCTGAAAGCTCATGGAACGTGTTACAAAAGGGTTTTGCAATCCCCGGATCAGCATAGCCAAGGACCCTTTAAGACGCAACTCCCGATTGGAACAACGCCCATAAAACCTCTTCACTCAATGTTGAACCCCGAACTCCATATCATGCATTCGTTGGAAGAATGCCTACGAGCTACTTGAAGAACCCACCTATTAATTTCTAAAGGTTTTCCGTTATGCAATCGGGTGTTGGGGATACAGGGGAAGCACCGCGCACTCAACTTTAATCCTACATCCAGCTATATCCATCCTTCAACACATAACCAGTCATTTTCGGAAACCGTTTACCTCGGACCTTCGAAACTCATCTGCTATACAAGCTGTGGCAATACTCTCGAACTACCTCCCCAGTACTGGGTGATGTCGGGGTTATCTCACCACTAACCGCATAGAAGAGTTTTCGATGTCGGCCGTCTTAAGTATTCTAGAACTGCTGCGACAGATTTGTGACGACAACACATCGGAGCTCAACTCCCCGGGACACTACCACAACCCCTAAATGACAGGAGGCATCGAGAACAATGTTCTCGTCACAAAGATATCAGAACAATCCAAACAATACTCACGTGATCCTAAAAAAAATTACTGAATTTTTTAGAGTAGAAGAGATAGAACATCGTCAGGAGTCCTCACCAGAGTGATAAAGGGATGAGGAGTAAAAAGAAATCCAACTCTCTGATATATATATATAGGACTCAATACATTTTCATGTGTGTGCCTAGACTCAACCGTCAACGATTCGATCAATCAGTGGGGGCTCCTAGGTCGGAGAAGGCTCCGAATACCAACTTGTAATGCCCAGTATGTGACTATGCCTCCCACGTGTCGAGGCACGACTTAAAGGCATAATCACATACTAGAATGATCTCAAGTATGGTATCTTTGCACAACTCATGTAAAAGAGGGGATGAAAAAGTAAAAGAGTAGTTGTCTTACACTCGCCACGAAGATTAAGTCAACAAGATGAACTCTAACATGCATAAAACTGGTACTAACATGTAGAGCACGACGAGACGAACGTTTCTACATATCATACGCACGAAACAGGGCTACGAGCACGAAGTTATTGCATGATGAAGGAGGCAAGAAAATTACGGGATCTGGGGACTTAGCAGAAATTTATACCTTCGAGAAAGTCAACTCGGGATGAGGATATCCCGGGACGGAGCGGATCGGATCGGGGGAGGCGTTTGGTTGAGATCCCGGTGGATCTGATCCCATCGGATCTGGATCAGGACGGAGTGGCGACGGTGGCTCGCCGGAGCCGGCGAGGCGGCGGCCGGAGGTCGAGGCGGGGCCGGCGGGCGATGGACGGCGAGGCTCGGCCGGCGAGGGCGGTGCCGGCCGGCGGCGGAGACGATGTCGAGGCGCGGCGGCGGTGGCTGGGCGTGGCCCGGCGAGGATGGCCGGCGCCGGCGCGGGGGGCGGCGGGCGGCGGAGCAATGGTGGTGGCGGCGGCCGGCGGCGCCCGAGGCGGCGGTGGAGCCGGGCGGCGAGCCGGCCCTAGAGGCGGAGGCGGCGAGGCAACCGCGGGGCGGTGGGGGCGCGTGGGTCGCGGGGGCCGGCGCCGGGCCTGGCGGGCCCGCGGTGGCGCGGTGGATCCTGCCGGCGGGGACGAACACGTGGCGAAGGACGATTGGTCGGGCGGGCGGCGGACGTGTCCGGCGCGCGGACGGACACGTCCGGCGGCGGACAAAGGAGGGAGACTAGGGTTTTTGCCTGAAATTTCGGGGGAGGGGGCTAATTTATAGATTCTGAGAGCTAGGAAGGTCCAAATGGGGTGCGGTTTTCGCCCACACGATCGTGATCCGATGACCGAGAGGATGGGAGTGGTTGTGCTGGGTTAGTGGGCTGTTGTGGAGGGGGTCTTGAGCCAAAAGGAAGAGGAGCTTTTAGCCCACAAGGTTAACCGTTGGAGTATCAAACGAACTCCAAACGTGATGAAACTTGACAGGCGGCCTACACATACCAAAACAACAATGCATGACAAGTCTCACCTCATTCCGGGAAAGTTACACGGCCACACACGAAAAAAGGACTCGGGAGTGCCACGGCACGTGTGTGAGTGTCGGAACTCGAAACGGACAATGGGAATAGGCGAGCAGAACCGGGTGCAAGTGACAACACGAATGCAATGCAATGCACATGATAACATGACATGGATGAAATACACACACGCACACGACAACACGAAGAAACCCGAAATGAAAGAAGAGCCCAAAATGGAATTGATGAAGTCAACGTTTCATATATTGCCATAAATGGAAGGTATCACATATGGGGTGTTACAGCTCGATTAGCAGTTACGCCCCCGACGCCTACCTTACAAGGTGGCAACATACGTACCTCGTGTACACAATGACGCCCTTAAAATACCTTGGGCGGCGCCAGGGACACACTGCATACAAATAGTCCATAGTTCGGGTTGACCCTATTCGGACTCTAAAATATATTTTCTTTCAAAGGTTCATTAAAAGAACCCGCCTTATCTATGGTTGTGCAGGACATTATTTTCCAGGGTACTCTTTCCTTTTTTTACAGGCGTCCGTCACAACTCCCCTCTTCAAGGACACATTGCAAAGGAGAAAATGGCACAAACATGCAGCAGGGCCCCCCGTCGGAATTTCTGTTTCTTCGTTAGGTTCAGGCTCTGTGTAACCTTTTCTCTCTTTTTAGTTTCTTTTCTTCTGTTGGCATGTAAAATGCCCAAAGATGTTATCAGCATTCTCTGTAACTACACGACTTGCCATATTAAATGGGATATAAAAGAAGCAGTTTGGTTCCAATTTGCATGGAGTTCATTTTATTACCACATGTGTTCTCTCCCCACGTCAGATTGCGACATGTGCCTTAATACCTGGACTTAATACCAGGGGATGTATTCTTCCGGGCACACCTCCAAGTCCGAACACCTATAGGGAATTGTATGGTGTCCCGGATATTGCATTATATGCATCGGCTCCGAATCATGTCTTGGGTCTATAGTTGGGTTGCCCGGCTCCTGTGCTTACCACCTTTTGTTCCGCATTATTCGGCTAAGGTAGTAAAGGGAGAACTACTGCGATTGTACTTCTGGTTCGTTTGGTCAAGTACCTCAGTAGAGAAAGCCCAAAATTGACTGTCATAATGAGGCGAGAGATGGTCAGCGGTTCGGTGACCTAGTGTTATACTACCATCGATAGTGATCTACTCCGTGTTATACGAGGGGCTGGTCTTTGCCCAGCCGCCTAAAGTGGGTACCATAGTTCGGAAAGCTGCACATGCACTAGGGGCTAGTATTTAGCCCCACAAGTCAAGCTCCTATGGCTAAGTGAAAGCATTAAAGCCAGATAGTCTGATTGCCTAGTTCGCTCTGTGGACACCTCCTTTATGGACCAAGTCGTTGGATAAAGAGTGTTCACGCGCATTACCAAACACCCATGTAGTATCTACATGGGGGCTGAAGCCGACGACTGGAAACTTTCAGATATAAACAAACAAGCCGCACAGGAGGAAAAGTCGCATACAATACAAAAGCACAAAATTATATAGACATCGGTTCATAAGCTTAGACTTTACAATATGAATACAATTACTCAAAGATTACATCCTTTGAGCACGGACCCTCTATAATACGGGCTCCTTCTAGGACATCACCGAAGTACCTTTCCGGCTTCCGATGATCCTTGCCCTCAGGCGGGCCAGTAGTCGCTATCTCAGCGGCCTTCATCTTCGCCCAATGCATCTTCATGCGGGCGAAGGCCATTCGTGCACCTTCTATGCATGCCAAACGCTTAACAACGTCGACCCACGGACTCGCGTCGACGAGTCACTTCACAAACCCAAAGTAGCTACTTGGGTTCGGATCAGCGGGCCATAGCCGAACTATAAAGTCCCTCATGGCCACACCCTCCATATTATGCAGCTCGACCAGCTACTTCATCTGGTCGTTCAGAGGTACTAGGTGTTCTGGCATAATGAATTGCGACCAGAACAGCTTCTCCGTGTTGTTCCCCTCCTGGGCTCAGAAGAATTAGGCGGCATCGGTGATGCTTCTCGGGAGATCCGCAAATGCACATAGAGAACTCCATAATCGCATCAGCGCAAGATACCTCTGACCTCCGAAGATACTCTGCAAGAGAAAGGTCTTACCAGTTGCTATCTGCCGTGCTTGTTTGATCTCCTCATGAGCGCTACGTGATTCACTCCGTGCCTCTTTGGCAGCATTGACTGCCATGTTGAGTTCGGAGGCTTGCTCCGAATTCTTCTGCTCCAATGCCTCGCACTTGCGAATGGCATCTCACAGCTCTTCTTCGACTTCGGCCATCCGCGACTCGTGCTATTGATGCACGGCCTGTTTGGCCTTCAGGTCGGCAGCCGCTTTGTCAGTGGTTGCTTTGCTGACCTTGGCCTCTTCTTTGGCCTTTGCAAGCTCGCCCTTAAGGGCCTCGACCTCAGCTGTGTCAACTGTTACATAAATCATATCGCACAATGAGCTCACACTCACATAGATCAAACATATAGTGTTTTGACATTTCAATTTTTCTAAAATCCGCATACCTTGCATTTCATCAAAACACTTGTTGACACGGTCGATATCCTCGTCAGCTAGTTGAAGCTTCTGATTGGGCTAACATCTGCGGCCTGGGCAGATGCTGCTACCAGCGAAGCCTGTTCAAACACAGGACAAAGTTATGCTCTATTAGATGCTATAACATAGATCCTTTGACGGATTCTATTCAGAATCAAACAAAGCATCAGGGGATACTATTTGTATACCATGTTTTATAACCTATAAATATAACACAAAATTCTTTTCAGAAACATTACGTCGCATACCTCGAAGCCCGTCAATAGGCTATTGAAGGCTCCATTCAGTCCGCTTTTGGCGGACTGAATCTTCTCCATGACCGCACCCATCAGGGTGCGGTGTTCCACTACGATGGAAGCACCTCTCAGTGCTTCCTCGAGAGTGTTCGGCGCCTCCGGATTGATGGCGGGCGCCGTTGGAGCAGTTTCTCCTCCACCCATCATGGGGGGGGCTCACTTCCCGATTATGGAGCCGCACTGGACTCCGGAACGGTGTTCGGCGGGGGCCCGGATTGCTTGGGCTCCCCGCCATCGATCGCCACAGGGATTGCTCCCCCTTGGCTGGCAGCGGCCGTGGTGTTGGCCTCGAACGCCTTCTCGTCCGCCCCACTCCCACCTGGTCGTGCATGGGAAGTCCGTAGGAAGGACACCTCAGTGTCCCCTTAGATGGGCGATGAGCCCCGCAGTGGCATGTCACTCTCCACCATCTCTGCCGCTAGAGAATTCCCCGATGATAGTGAAGCCTCGGGGAGTATGTGCAGAGGATTGTATAAAGACAAAATGAAATTACTTAAACACTTAATACTGTTTTGAACCGAACATAAGCAGCGACCACCTGAGTACTTACGATTTGGCTAGGGGCTTGATCCTCGGCTGTACTCGGAAACTGTGTTCGGACATTGAGTCCGAACTGTCCGAAATGTTCAGCTTCTTCCTGGGCGCCGCCTTGCCCGCATCTGCGGGGGCCGCCCTCTTCCTCCCCTTTGCCTTAACGGGGGAGTCGCTCTCTTCCTCTTCCTCCTTCTCCTCTTCTTCTTCATCGAGGGAGGATTGGGCGTCGGTTTCCCCGGACATTGTGTCCACGGGACCCTTAGGGCAGGGTTGCTCTTGACCTCCTTGCCCTCCTTCTTGGCCTTCTTCTCTGGCTCCTTGTATGGCGCTGGAACCAGCATCGCCGTCAATTGAGGCGTCTCTGGGTCTTCGGGCAGCGGAGCCAGACATTTGATCGGCTCCGCTTTCTTTGTCCAGGCCTGAATGGAACGTAATAGTTCTAACTCCTGATGTGTTTCTAGAAGCGATAGCTGTTCGAGCTAGTGGTGCTCGCAATCCCAACATAGCAGGTGGCACTGCAGACAGCCGGAGCTTCTCGCCTTCCGTCTGTTCGGCAGTGAAGATAACAAAGACTTTGCGGGATATAGTCTCGTCGGCATGCGAGACTCGTTCGACAACGGGCGGCGTCGTGTTGAGTCGAACGAAGCCTCAAGGGGAGATGATCTACTTCAAGGTTAAGGCTACAATGTTAGCCTCGCCCTTGCTGGAGATCTTGCACGTATGGGTTTGGATGATGTCCTTTTTTCCATAGACCATGCTCCCGCCGGGCTCAGCGGCATCTTGTCTGGGATGCCATGATGTTCTTCCTCAACTCATATGGAGATGGATCTCTTTGAATGTGTCGCCGCCGGCGCCGGTAGGATGCAATGATGTTCTTCTTTGGTCATATGGAGATGGATATCTTTCAAGGCGTCGCCATTGGCGTCAGCAGCCTCACTGGCTCTGATGGGTGATCTTCTTTTTCAGGGGCATACAACATGGTCTGCTGTGTACACGTTATTGGTGGACTCATTAATATTGACCAATCCATGTTCGGCTAATTGTTTGGGCTTGCTGGTTCAGATGGTGGTTTTGTCCCGTATATGTATTGGACTCCGAGAGGTGTACATGAGAGCCTGTTAACTTAAGGAAAACTTAGTTCCCATCATCGTGCAGCACATGCCGATCAAAACTCCTCTATTCTTTTCAACTTTTTTTTACTTGGTTCTTTCCAACTCGTTATACATGCATGTTGTACGTGTCAGTCCAACATATATATGTTTATAACTTTAGGTGTGTAACATAATATCTTTAAATCTCAACCATAAGTATTATTGATCAATGGTGTATATTATTTTAGCATATGTGGATTAACGTGATGGCTTGTTCTACTTCTGTATTAATTATATAATAGACATCGATAGGGAATGTATTCGGCAGAATTCTGATTACCTCTGAGGCCGAGAACACGCTGTTGAAGCCCTTGTCCTCGGTCTCCTCCAACCATCCCTTTTGAACCTTGAAGAGCTGTTTCCAGATGTCTTCGTGTGTGGTGCCGAAGAGGTGCTTCCAGGGGTCTTTCGGATTGAACTCCCATTGGTGGGAGTCCAGGTGTTGGCGGGGGAGAATGCGGCGGAAGAGCATCACCTGAATCACATTAGTGAGGAGGGTGCCCTTCGTCATCATGCTGGAAATGCAGTTTTGGAGGGCATGCACCTCCGTCTGAGACCCCCAATCCAGGATCTTGGAGGTCCATGAGGTTAGCCTCTCCGGGGGTCCAGATATGAATGTGGGCGTCGCCGCCCACTTGGCATCACAGGGTTCGTGATATAGAACCACTCCTGCTGCCAGATCTTGTTCTTCTCCACAAAAGCCCCTTTGGGCCAAGTGGCATTCAAGAGCTTACTCACCATGGCTCCCCCGCAATCCGCATGTTGCCCGTCAACCACGTTCGGCTTCGGATTGAAGATCTTGAGCCATAAGTCGAAGTGTGGGGGCACGGAAGAATGCCTCACATACAACTATGAAAGCTGCTATGTGGAGGATATAGTTCGGGGCTAGATCGTGGAAATCCAGCCCGTAGAAAAAAAAGGAGGCCCCGGACAAAGGGGTGAAGAGGAATCCCCAGCCCCCGAATAAAGTAAGGGATGAAAACCACCCTCTCACCCGGCTCAAGGACGGGGATTAGCTGGTTCTTGTCGGGGACCTAGTGCGCTATGTTGTTGGCGAGGTAGCCCGCACTTCGGAGATTCTTCATGGTCTTCTCCATGACTGTGGATGCCTCCAACTTGCCCTTGGAACCGGTTACATCCATTGCTAGGGAGGGAGGCGGTGGTGGAGGAGTTGAGAGTTGCGGGCGTAGGAGCTGTGGGCGCTGGGGCTGAGGAGATTCGGAAACTAGGGCTTTAGGAGAGTGTGGGGTGAAAGGGAAAGGATATGTATCATTTTATAGACCGTGAATACCAAACGTCCCCCCACTCTAGCCGTAAACCTCGCCGGTTCCCAACGCAGTCGTGCGTAAGGCATGGTTGGGATACCCACGTCATATTGATAAGGATCCCATGATAAGCGAGCACGATCTCTGCTTCAACAAGACGTGCCAACGGGGCTATGCCCCAAAACACGATGGAGCCAAGAAAATGGTTCGAAATATTAAAGGGTCAAACGTGACGTTTCACTGAAAAGTTATCAGTAAAGACAGAATGTCCGTTTTTCGATACCTTGCCTTCGAGGCTGAGGGTTGTACTAATCATGCAGAGTCGGACATACTTCCTTTGTGTAGGTAATATTGCTTCAATTTGTTCGGAAGGATGAACCCGCCTTGCAATGCCGAAGATAGTACGTGTGTCGGACTCATTGTCATCGAAGACTGGTTCAAGGGCTACTATGGGAGTCCTGGATTAAGGGGTCCTCGGGTGGCCGGATTACTCATTGTGGACCGGACTGGTGGGCCGTGAAGATTATCGTTGAAGACAATCCCCCGTATCCGGATAGGGCTCCCATATGTGTGAAATAGCAAGTTTAGAGTCTGGGTGTAATATCTTCCTTCCTCTGCAAGATGATCATGTACAACCCTAGGTCCCTCTGGTGCATATATAAACTGGAGGGTTTAGTCCATAGAGACAGAATCATAACATCCTGGGCTAGACTTCTAGGGTTTAGCCAATACGATCTCGAGGTAGATCAACTCTTGTAACCCTATATTCATCAAGATCAATCAAGCAGGAAGTAGGGTATTACCTCGATCGTGAGGGCTCGAACCTGGGTAAACATCGTGTCCCTAGTCTCCTGTTACCATGGATCCTCAGACGCACAGTTCGGGACCCCCTACCCAAGATCCGCCAGTTTTGGCATCGACACCCGCCGCTGATCTCCTATGGCTTGCTGTAAAGAATTTGCCATCCTACATCGCCATTGATCCCCTTCTATCATTTCTGAAGGACACGTTCTGCGATGGTGGCTTGGGATTCACATCTGCTAAGTCAGACCTCATCGACAGCGACCACGAGGATGTCACCCTCTCCGGCTCTTCCAAAGGGAAAGATCCCATCTCCGACATCAGGGAGTGCACCCTACAACTGTGCTCTTCCGAGGAACGGAGCCCATCTGCGACAACAAGGAGCGCATGCAGAGTTCGTGCTCTGCCCATGGGAACGAGTCCATCTGTGACAAGTGAGGAAACCCATGATTTTTTTTGTTTTGTCCAGTCCCTTTTGTAGTGTAGTGAGAATATGTCCAGTTTCATTGCTATATTTGGTTGTTTGCAGTATGCCTTGTTTATTTCAGTTCTTCACAATGTGATGCTCTATATGTGCAACTATTTCCTATGCAGTACATTTTCATCAATACCAATTTCAACAATACCAATAGGAATGAATATATTTGCTTGTTGTTAAGCCTATTATAGCTAGCATATGCATCTTTTAACATTCTTTGGTTGTTCGGTTATTTGTAGTTAGCATATGTCTAGTTTCAATTGCTATCGTTGGTACCATATAGGTCGGGGGCTGATAAGGGGTTAATTGGTGAATCGAACTTTTAACTAAATATATCTATGACCCATTTATCGGTAGGTTAACTAGGGCCATATATAATATATATATATATATGAGGCTATATAAGAACATGCATTGTATTGAATGTCAAAATGTGCAATCCTAGGCTACATAGCAACAAGGAAGAGTGTTACCTTAATGTTCTAATGATGTCTATATATACATAGAAGAGATATTTGTACAAATATTGGAAACTCCCTCTGCCCCATGATATAAGATGTTAATTCATCCGATATGTGAGTATATTGGATGTTATAAGATATTATATAATGGGACGGAGGGAGTGTTGTACTACATCATTGTGCAATTATTGTTTAGGTTCAAATATTAACTTGGTGCTTTTAGATACATATGTCATTGGTAAAGATATGCGCTTAGACCCTTTCTATGTATGGGGCAATGAGATATTGACCAGCATCAAGTGAGGAAGCTGATAAAGATTGTTAGTAAAATGGGTCAAAAGATGGAAATTAAACTATTTGTTTACAATTTATCCAAGACAAAAGTGAACTGCATGATGGTAAGTAAGAATTCTGATGCCTTCTTTTTACTGCCCAAAATGAGTTGTGTTAGATGACAATGTATAAATCTTTTTCCTTTGTGGTGGTTTCCAAAGTAGTTTACTCAAAAATACCTCTCAAACTACATGATTGGTGGGCATGCAAAGGTTAAAGTATTTCCACCAGAACACGATGAATATCTAGATGTCCTCATGAAGACAGGGAAGGATGGGTGGTCGGCCATCACAAGGGGTTGGACTAGAGTCATTCGTGCCTTCCGCATTAAAGAGGGCACAATATGGGCATTCCGCTTCACCTTGTTCAGCAACCAGGATGTCTTTCGCCTCTTTCTTTACCGTCTTTAATAGTACAACTATGCAACTGTGGTTCATCATTCTTTATTTGGTGCTTATGTAATTCTTTTTTATGTAACTCTTGAACACGTATATGTGTGAGTCGAATAATGCATTGGTGGTTTGGACCTGATGGATATGAATAAAGCTATAGCCTACTTTCAAATTCAAATTCGGTACAATTTTAAATAACTGCAATAAAATTAAGGTGAAATTTTGCTCTACGGGACGCTGAGGTGAACACAGTCGGTAAAGCACAAACGTATGTTATATACATCATAATCCGACAAGGTTCATAGAGGCAAAACATGTGCAACCATCCACATTGTTGCCGTCAACAAGGCTTGTATGATGTTAGACAATTTCACAAATGATGCAAGAAAATTAAATGGTTGTGATAATTGCCTTATCGTACATGCTTTACAATCATGAACTGTTTCTGATGAGGTACGCATCATAGACATTGCACCACAGAATGGTGTGTATGATAGTTATCATGTACGACACTGTTACGACGATCCGATGTTTCATAATCCTATCTCAGACTCGTACGATGATTAGCTAATCATCTTAATTATTTATCGCATACGGTTCAGGAGAAGTGAATGTGTGTGATTGTCTACTTATCATAAACGTTCTATAATCATGAACTGTTTGTGATGGGGCGTGCAACATTACCCTAGCACCGCAGAATACTGACTGCGATGGTAATGCGAGCACAAACACAAACTGTTGTCTGTAGACTCGCGTCCGGGATACATGCCAGCAACGCATACACTTAGTTATGCAAAACATATGCATTGCTACCCCCTATCCCCGACGGTTTATGGGTCATGTGGGAAGGACCCCCTATCGCCCACACTAGCCTGGCGATGGTTTAAAACGTCGTTGCGGAAAGGGGTTAAAATCCGTTTGTATAGTAGCTCGTTGTACCAGTGTTAATATCACTCCGGTGTGAGGGTGATACGGACTGTCGTTCGATCTGTGTACATCCTACTTTGCAGACGTGCGATCCATTGGGGATGCGCTCCGGCCAATCAGAACACACGTGTCGTGGCACATTGAAAGTCATCACAAACGGTTCCAATTTGGGAAAAATCAACAAATTTCTTGGTGGGTTCCACATTTCCTTTGTAGTTTGACCCCAAAAAAATTACACACGCCAAACATTCACCCTAATATGCACCATGCATGTTCAAACTTTTTCCGAACTCTCCACATGTAGTTGTGTGTGTTGTAGGCAAATGTTTGCTAGTATAAAATTGTGTGGGAAGACCGAAAGTAACATAGACAATTCACGCTAATAAGTTGTGTGGGATGCGGGAAATCATAGGTTAGTCTAAGAGAAGCATAGCATTCCATCAACCAAATTGATTGCGTACGCATCCCACATATAGATATAATTAAGCATGGATCTAAGCATACTTGGACATATATAACAAGGTACTCAAGCATAGTTTAACCATGCGGTTCAACCGATAATAAGCATACTCAAGCTTAACTATGATTAAGACACACACACACACACACTACATAGCTAGGGTACTTATGAACATCTATGTAGATACCAATCTAAAAAATGATGCAAACATTTATGTAGGACATTCTAAATTAATTCTCAAGATCTTGCTATGAATTATTAGCAGCAATACTAACCCTAGTCAGATTACTAGAAAAAATCATTTGTACAGAACAAACAATTTACCAGTAACCCTAGAAGGATTATTAGCATGATCATTAGTACATATCGCACTTATCAACGATACTTATCATGTGTACCATTCAAACAATCAATACACTACATGGATCCAATTAATCTTACTCTGATTTCATGGATTGAGAGTTGAGAGAACATAACCATACAATTTCTATTCCAAAAAGGGAGAGACGAGACTACCCAGAGAAAACCTAGGATATATTTGCCACAAAAATGGGTATCGATGACTAACCAGTTCCTCGTCATCATCAGAGTTGTCTCCAGAGTGGTCTTTGGAGTCATTGCCAGAGTCGTTGTGGACTTCTGCCTCTAGCTGGGGAAGCACTACGGTGGCATCGATGTCAAGGTCATCTCTACCTGCGCGAGTCCTCGTCGATAGCGACGGAAACCTCCGTGCCACATATGTCACCAATGTATCTATAATTTTTTTTGTTCCATGCTGTTATATTATCAATCTTGGATGTTTTACATACATTTTCTAGCAACTCTATATCATTTTTGGGACTAACCTATTGACATAGTGCCAAGTGTCAATTACTCTTTTTTACTTGGTTTACCGCAGCCATCTAGCTACTAACTACGGAGTCCAAATGCAATGAAACTTTTTGGAGAATTTTTTTCAGCCTAGAAAAGACCCAGAAAGCCTAAGAGGTGTACTAGAGGAGGCCCATGGGGCCCACAAGACACAAGGGCATGCCAGAAGGTCCAGGCGCGCCATGGTGCCTTGTGGTTCCCACGGTGCCCTCCTCCACCGACCTCCAGCTCTATAAATACCAAAATATTCCGGAAACCCAAGAGGAGTCGACGAAAATTTGCTTCAACCACCGCAAGTTCCAGAACCACGAGATCCAATCTAGAGGCCTTTTATGGCACTCTGCCAGTGAGAAACACAATCACGGAGGGGTTCACTATCCTCATTGGTGCTCCTCTGATGATGCGTGAGTAGTTTACCATAGACCTATGAGTCTCTAGTTAGTAGCTAGATGGCTTCTTATAACTTTTTGATCTTCAATACAATGTTCTCCTTGATGTTCTTGGAGATCTATTTGATGTACCTATTTTTGCGATGTGTTTGTTGGGATGTGAGGAATTGTGAGTTTATGATCATATCTATCCATACATGATTATTGTAGCCTCGTATTTATTCTTCGATATTTTGGTTTTGTTTGGCCAACTTGATTGATTTATCTTGCAATGGGAAGAGGTGCTTTGTAATGGGTTCGATCTTGCATTTTCTCACTTATAGTAAAGTTGTTTGACCAAAACTTTTAAAATTCATAACAAATTCATATGAACTCAAAAGAATGCAAATAATATACCAAAATGTTTAATAAAACATCACCTATACATGCATGTCATTTACGTTCATCACCTACATGTGCATTTATTTGCACTCACTTAAATAGTTTTTTAATGTTATAAACCCTATAAATCTTTAAAGAGTGCTTTTGTCATGAATGTAAATAACATGGGCATATAGGTGATGTTTTTATGAACATTTTGATAACTTATTTTGCATTCTTTTAAGTTCATATGAATTTGTTATGAATTTTCAAAGTTTCTCTCAAACTACTTTAACCAAATTTAAGGGCATTCCTGTGACTTAAAATGCTTTTTAGGGACAAATTTGAGCTCATCAAAAAACTTACTAGTAAATTTGAGTAGTGGGTTTGATTTAGGGTCACAAATGTGAATGTCCCACACAGTCTATTGTTGTCAACAAGACACCATGACAAGTTTCATGAATTTCAACTAAGTTTTGGATTTACTGGAATTTATAAATGAAGATTCTCAATGTGTGAAATTTCTTGCCATTTCTTGCATTGGAACTAAACATGCACCCAAGGACACACATATGATTTTGAAATCCATTTTCGTACACTATCGTGTGTGCATGTAGTTCAAATTTGATTTTTTACACATTAAATACTAGGAGATCAATTAATGTATAAACATGTATGAATGATCTACGATTTCAAATCTTAACACGACACTCATTTGGTCACTTGTTCACTGCAGAAAAAGTTGGACATGCCTCTAAGTAGTGGTGGTGGTGCGGTGGGTGGGTGGGGGGTCGAGGACACTACGCATCGTGAGGATCCGTGTGGGATTGACCGGTTTGTGACTCAGGTGCCACATCAAAGTCGTGAATTGGGTATTTAAAAAATTACACAACACTTCCATACATATATTTGGGCCACATGCATGCATTGGTGATCATCGGACACTCCCTCGTGATGTTATCATCGATGTGCCCATTTGTTAGCCCACGCAGGTTATCACTTTGACGAACCACAAGAGGCATTTGACCAAAGGTGGATTCATCTTGGCCTGTGTTATGGTGTATCTCATGGTGAGATTCTGGACCATAGTTTGAGCGTGTGCATACACATGAATCCCTCCCACCAGCTCAAAGTGAGGGGGACTACACGTCGTGAACCTCCATGTGGGGCATTTCCGATTTGCGAAGAAGGTGCCACATCAAAGTTGTGCATTGGGTATTCAAACATCACACAACACGTCTTTGGGCCACATGCACCAGTGTTTAAATGTATGACATTGTGTGCCATGCTGCTACTTTTTGCATTTGGGTTTTAATTAATGGAGTTAATCATAGATGTTGGTAAATGTTGTCCAGGAATGTGCATAGGCTTAACACAGATGTTAGACAATATCATATTAGAGCAATGATTGAAGAAAGCCAGAGTGTTAATGTTTTCCTACAAGAAACACAATTTGCCTTCTTTGATTAGAGGTTTCTTAGAAATTTATGTCCAAAAAGATTTCATCATTTTGCATATTCCACCTACTTAGTTAATTGATGGGGCTTGAGATTTACAAATCCTGTAGTTTCTTTGCATCCAAATTTTCCAACACCCCATGATAACAATCGCCATTGCAATTGCAACTGGCAGACCCTGAACCACACAGATTTCATCAAGAAGTAAAATGCCTCTATTATTTTCTGTAATGATAGAGTCCCAACAGCTCAATGCAAAAGGACAATCCTGGAATGAATGAAGAGAAGTATCTTGAGAACAAGTATGACAAGGTTCAGAGTTGTATGATTGAAGAAAAAGGACTTCCTCTGAAGTAGATTCTTAGTATTAACTCTCGCGCGGAGAAATAATAATAAGAAAATTTTAAATATGAGCTGAATTCCTCCAGAGATTTTTGAAGATGGGATCAGATGCATCTCCTCAAGTACACCATTTATACAACTTTATGGATGTGAATAGTTGCCCAAGGGTAACACCATTTGTCATTGGAACTAGATAGTTAGATGGACTAGTTAGTTGTTGTGAAGTCTCACTGGATAGAGGTGTTTGGAACAAATTAGAATGATTAGCTGTCTGAAGGAACTGTCTAATTGTAAAATTCTGATTGATGGAGAACAAATACAACTCTAGGTCTAGCTCTTTGAATTTTCCTTTTCCCTAATCATCCTTCCATAATAGGATAGTGACACCCTTTCCAGTTACTACTTGAACCACTACTTTGAACTTTGGAATTATTCTGAAGTTGCTTTTCCACTAGAAAGATCCTAGTAGCCTGTCAGTCACAACTCCATTGGTGTAATAAGTTTTTCTAATATGTGTGACCCATGGAAGATTATCCCCATTGAATAATTTATGAAGGCGTTTCATAAGGAGTCATTTTCTTATGACTAGCAAGATCAAGTACACCCTACCCTCCTTGGTCTTTGGGGACGCATACTTTATCCTAGGCAATTAGAGTACTGCCTTTGCCTTCCATTCCATACTCTCTTCAGAAATAGTGCAATAAGAGCTTGTTGATTTGATCTCCTAGGAGGCAATGACAATGTGCCCAGGAAGAAAGTTGGCGGAATGGTGAAGATCGATTTAATGAGAGTCAATTTATCTACATATAATAACAAAGTGGAGCAACCAACCAACCTTGTATCAATTCCTTTCAAAATTGGGGGGGGGGGGTCTTTCAGTCTTGGCATGGTCAACCTCAAGGGTAGACCAAGGTAAGTGAAAGGAAAGGTTCCAACTTTGCATCCAAGGCTAAGAGTGAGAGACTCCATTCGATCAACAACAGTGTTGATGAAGACCATAAATGATTTGTCAAAGTTAATTTTCAACCAGTGTAGACAGTGAAATAAATGAGAAGGTTTTTCCGTTGCTCAAGTTGGTGTCATTAGCATATTTGTCAAATTTAATTTTCAACTAGCAGGCATAAGCAAGAAAGATTCATTAACATATTGTATCACTGGAAAATCAATGTTAGGATGAGTTGCTAAAGGTTCGCAGATGAGACTATTGAGCATTGCTTCATTCGTATTTGCTTGCGGTAAGCTAACACAAATAGAGGTGGTGATAGGATCTCCCTGTGTAACACCCATTTACATAAGAACGGCTTGCCAAGTGATAGAGGCAAAGGTATCCCATATTTCGATGAGATGATAACTAGTGTTTTCGGTGGAAGTCGACTTTGATGATCCAACTACAAATGTGTGAAGATGCCGCACCTTAGAAATCGCTAAACCAACTTTGATAGGTTATTGACCACGCCAGAGCACGATCAACTTGACCACGAGCGTATGTTTCCTGCGGGAAACAAAGAACAACCAAGAAAATAAGATTGCAATCTGGATATTGCGAATTGAACATGAAACCTTTATTAGAAATGGGGTTCTCAAATGTCTTGGACTGGTCATTGGACACAAAGAAAGTACGCATGTTACATAATGGAGAACTTTAATCCAAGCAAAACCCAAATCTAAAATGACGCCCTAAGGGCTATATTTATAGGGAGACATAGGGGAATTTCGTCCACCCTTGCCAAGGTGGGACTAAATTATGTCCTATGTTGTTTTCTCTATTAATACAGACTCTATAAATAGCCTACTAAGTGTATTTTGAAATTACATGGACATAGCCCAAAAATAAGGTGGTGCAACACCTATATTGAGCTATGGACTAAATTTATGAAAGGCCATCTTGTATATTCCGTCCATGTCCTTTTATGTTATCATGGTGCCTGCAAAGTGCTGAAAATTCCACGAGAAACTCGGTTCTTGTTCCCGTTGTGCGCGCCATCATGCTTGATCATGCTCCAATGTTCATCCTTCTTGTCCATGTTGGGTCAAACATTTGTAAGCAAAGCAAATGTATCCAATTTAGGCAGCATGATATTCTCATGAACATTAGAATTGTTACCAAGAAAAGAAAGTACCTAGTAATTTAATTGGCGTGTGTGAGTTCTAGTAATTGGTCCAGTATGTGTAGCAGGAGGGGTCGTGGGTGTAACTGTAGTAGTGATGTCCTCATCATCATCCTCTTCTTGAATTGAATTCACCCTCTACGAAAGCTCATATTCCTCACCCACATAAGGCTTCAAATATGTAATGTTAAAAGGAGGACTAACCCCAAAATCTGCACGCGGCTCAAGTTACATGCATTATCATTTATTTTCTCTAACACCTTAAAAGGACCATCACTACGTGGCATTAGCTTAGATTTACGCAAATCAGGAAACCTCTCTTTGTGTAAATGTAACCAAACAAGATCTCCTGGTTCGAACACAATATGTCTTCTACCGTCATCACCAGCAAGTTTGAATTTAGCATTCATGTGCTCAATGTTTTCTTTAACTAACTCATGCAGTCTTAAGATCAATTCAGCAGTTGTTTAGCATCAAAATTAACCTTCTCCAAAGATGGAAATGGCACAAATAAATGGGTTCAAGAGGTAGGAAACCATACATGATTTGAAAAGGGCACATCTTAGTAGTAGAATGCAGAGAACGATTATAAGAGAATTCAAAATGAGTCAAACATTCTTCCCATATTTTGAAGTTATTCTTCTAAATAGCTCTAAGCATAGTAGACAATGTTCTATTGATAACTTCAGTTTGTCCATTAGCTTGAGGGTGACATGTAGTACTAAAAAGACGTTTAGTACCCAACTTAGCCCATAAACATCTCCAAAAATGGCTAAGAAATTTAGTATCCCGATCTGAAACAATTGTATTTGGCACACCATTGATACGTCTCCAACGTATCTATAATTTTTAATTGTTCCATGTTGTTATATTATCATTCTTGGATGTTTTACACTCATTTTGTAGTCATTTTATATCATTTTTGGGTACTAACATATTGACATGGTGCCAAGTGCCAGTTGTTGTTTTCTGCATGTTTTTCTACATCGCAGGAAATCAATATCAAACGGAGTCCAAACACCGCAAAACTTTTTGGTGATTTTTTATGGGCCAGAAGACACCCAATGGGCCAGAGCTGCACCTGGGGGTGCCCCGAGGGGGGCACAACCCACCAGGGTGCGCTAGGACCCCCTGGCGCGCCCAGGTGGGTTGTGCCCACCTCGGTGGCCACCCGCACCCCCTCTTTACCCTATAAATTCACAAATATTCTGAAAACCCTCGGTGTAGACCTAGATCAGAAGTTCTGCGCCGCAAGGCTCTATAGTCCACGAGATACAATCTAGAGCCCTTTCCGGCACTCCGCCGGAGGGGAAATCATCACCAGTGGCCATCTTCAACATCCCGACGGCCACCATGGTGAGGAGGGAGTAGTCCACCCTCGGGGTCGAGGGTTTGTACCAGTAGCTATGTGTTTAATCTCTCTCGCACGATCTCGAGATGTCACGATCATGATATATCATGGGCTTTGTTAACATAGATGGATCATATGATGTTTCTCCCGTCTACTCTTGTTGTGATGCATTGAATCTTTACCCTTTGAAGTTTTGTCATGTCGGATTGAATGTTCAGATTTGAGAACACTTTATATATGTCTTGCAATTGAATACTCGTGGTGACAATGGGCTATCATATTGATTCACTAGATGTATGTTATGGCACTCAACTTGCGGATTCCCGCGGTGACATTGGGGTAATCTATGCATTGGGGTTGATGCATGTTTTTATTATCTTTTCTCCGATAGAAACTTTGGGGTCTCCTTGTAGTTCTTTGTGTGGATTGAATATTATGATCATGAAGTTGTTTGATGCATATCATATAATCAACTCATGGATATTTGTGGTGACATTGGAATATCTAGGTGACATTACGGTTGGTTGATGTGTGTCATATGGTGTTATTTTAGTACGAACTCTTGGATAGATCGATCGGAAAGAATAGCTTTGTGTTATTTTAGTATGAACTCTTGGATAGATTGATCGAAAAGAATAGCTTTGAGATGATTTTGTACCCTACAAACAATTTCTATCTTTTGTTCTTCGCTAATAGGAGCTCAGGAGTGATTCTTTATTGCACTTTGAGGGATAATCATATGATCCAACTATGTTAGAATTGTTGCGAGATTGTACTACCAAAAGTATGGACCCTCGGCCTTGTTTTCAAGCATTGCAATACCGTTTTTGTGCCCGTTTACTATTTGCTACGTTGATGTTTTTTATTGTTCCTACTACAAAACTCATATCTACTATCCATATTACACTTGTATCACCATCTCTTCGCCGAACTAGTGCACCTATACAATTCGCCATTGTATTGGGTGTGTTGGGGACACAAGAGACTTTTTATTATTTGGCTGCAGGGTTGTTTGAGAGAGATCATCTTCATCCTACACCTCCCACGGATTGATAAACCTTAGGTCATCCACTTGAGGGAAATTTGCTACTGTCCTACAAAACTCTGCGCTTGGAGGCCCAACACGAGTTTACAAGAACAGGTTGTGTAGTAGACATCAAGCTCTTTTCTGGCATCGTTGCCGGGAAGGTGAGTGCTTGAAGGTATATCTTTAGATCTTGCAATCGAATCTTTTAGTTTCTTGTGTTATCACTAGTTTGGTTTTGTAAAAGAAAACTATAAAAAATGGAATTGAGGTTGCATCATATTATTGATCATCTTTATAATATCTTTCTTCAAAATGATGGATCGGAAATTTGTGCTCATTTGTTAGAAGAAGAAGTCAATAAAATGTTTGGCACAAAATATTTGAATGGTGAGCATGATTGCAATGTTGTTAGTATGAATTCTTTGAATATCCAAAATGGTAATGATTATTGCACTAGTCATGAGAAGAATGTTTCTTATAAGCATGTCAATTTTTGTGGTGTAGATAGACTTTGTGAAGACATGCCTCATAGGGAAGATATATTTTGTAAGAAGCATAAATATTTAGAAACGGAAAAGTTGCAAGAGAGGCTAGATGATTGTGCTGAAAGATGTAAATTTTTTCACCATCCTTGTAAACTTTGCAATGAACGTGGTCATTTAAATCTCCAATGCAAAGTATTTCATGATCAATCATGTCCAAAAATTGTGATAACTTGATTACCCTTGAGCATCATAAAGAGCTTAGTCTTCTTTTGGGGTATGAAGAAATGAATCATTAAGCTAAGGGTTTTCCAAATCCCTAGAGATTTCTTGATTTTGATCTAGAAAAAATTTATATGTTTTGTGCGATAAATTGCATTGAGAATCCTTATATTGACAAGTACCTAAAGACAAGAAAACAAATGGAATATGAAGAGAGTACTAATTAAAGGGAAAATTTGAAGAGAGTACTTATCAAATGGAATATGAAGAGAGCACACACCATATGAAGAGAGAACCGATTGGATCTTCTTGGGTGATAGTTGTTTGATCTTGCTGAAAAAGACAGAAACTTTTGCGCTCATGAGAAAAATTCTCATTTTTAACAGAAAATTGATTTTTAGTTGATTCTCTTTGCAGAAGATTAATATACAAATTTCCCATGTGGACCTATATTTTTTAAGATTTTTAGAGCTTCGGAAGTATTCGAAACTTCCAGATTACTACAGACTGTTCTGTTTTTGACATATCTATTTTATTTGTGTTGTGTGCTTATTTTGATGGCTCTATGGTTTTGTATGATGAGTTATTGCCATAGAAAAGTTGGAATACAGTAGATATAATACAAGAAAAATATATGAATTGGTTTGGCACAACACTTATAGTAGTGGTTTGCTTTCTTATACTAACAGATCTCGCAAAGGTTTTGTTGAAGTTTTGTGTGATTGAAGTTTTCAAGTTTTGGGATATCTTACGATGGATGAAGGAAGGATGGAAGAGACTAAGCTTGGGGATGCCCCGGCATCCCAAGATATTATCCAAAATGGCTAGCAAAAGACTGGGAAGCGACCAACCATGAAAGAAATAATCTCGTAAGCGAACATTGAGCATAAATAACACCGAATAATGCACCACAAGTAGGATATAATTTCATTGCATAATTATTGACTTTCGTGCTTGCATAGGGAATCACAAACTTGTATGTGCCATCATACCTACCTATATTAGTTTTTCCACATGAGTCCACATGAGTCCTTTGCATAAGATCTCTACTTGTGCATCCAAAATCCTTTATCCCAGTTTTTCCACATGAGTCCACCATACCTACCTATATGCGGTATTTCCTTGCTGTTATAAGCAAATTTGTATGTGCCATCTCTAATTTTCAAAATAAATTTCCCTTTTGTGTGCCCGTACCACTCACGAGGCGGTGAGGGGTGGCCAATATTTTCCATGCTAGATGTGTTATTCTCACGATGAGTGTTTATTCACTTGTCATTGCACGAGAGTAAGGTAAAGGTATTAGAGATGCCCAGTCCGGAAATGAAAAACAAATTTACTTATGTTGTCAAATAATAAATTCCTTGGAAAGTGTTGGTATGGAAGGCAACCGTGGATTTGGCTAGCCATGGCTTGTGAAAGTTTGGTGGAAAAGGAATAAACTTTATTTTTTGTTTGGGAACCACCTATGATATATCTAGCATGGAAAGTGTTGGGAACCTCAAGTCGTTCTCGTTGGTGGGAAAAGTATACCTCCCAAAAACTTTATCTCTCAATTTAAGCTTTGAGCTCTGGCACCTCTACAAATCCCTACTTCCCTCTGCGAAGGGCCTTTATTTTACTTATGCAATTTTTATTTTTGAATTTCAGTCTCCATCTTCTCTTACAAGCACCTACTAGGAAACACTATGATCGTACTTGAGCATTGGGTGTAACTAATATACGAATGTGATTCATGAATGGATCAATGGTTGAGCATAATGGGCTAGGGATAACTTATTTTAGCATTGATATTTTGAAAGACATGGTTGCTTGTTGATATGCTTGAGTATCTAAATTATTATGTCAAAACTAGACTATTGCTTTAAAATTCCAAATTTCCATGCTATAAAGAAAAGAATATGATTTGACATGATAGGCAGCATTCCACATCAAAAACTCTGTTTTATCACTTACCAACTCGAGGACGAGCAGGAGTTAAGCTTGGGGGCGCTGATACGTCTCCAACGTATCTATAATTTTTTATTGTTCCATGTTGTTATATTATCATTCTTGGATGTTTTACAATCATTTTATAGTCATTTTATATAATATGGTCCAGAAGACACATGATGGGCCAAGGCAGCACCTCGGGGTGCACCGAGGGGGCCACAATCCACCAGGGCATGCCAGGCCCCCCTGGCGCGCCTAGGTGGGTTGTGCCCACCTCGGTGGGCTCCCGCACCGCCTCTTTGCTCTATAAATACCACAATATTCCAGACACCCTAGAGGAGTCGACGACATATTCATCCAGCCGCCACAGAGTCCAGAAGCACTAGATCCAATCTAGACACCATCACGGAGGGTTTCACCACTTCAATTGGTGCCTCTCCGATGATGCGTGAGTAGTTCTTTGTAGACCTACGGATTCGTAGTTAGTATCTAGATGGCTTCCTCTCTCTCTCTCTTTTGATTCTCAATACAATGGTCTCTTGGAGATCCATATGATGTAACTCTTTTTGTGGTGTGTTTGTTCGAATCCGATGAACTTTGAGTTTATGATCAGATCTATCTTTTTATATCCATGAATGTTATTTGAGTTTCTTTGATCTCTTATATGCATGATCTCTTATAGCCTCGTATTTATCCTCCGATATTTGGGTTTTGTTTGGCCAACTTGATCTATTTATCTTGCAATGGGAAGAGGTGCCCGGTAGTGGGTTCGATCTTACGGTGCTTGATCCTACTGACAGAAAGGGAACCGACACGTATGTATCGTTGCTACTAAGGATAAAATGACGAGATCCATATCTAACGCCATAGATAAATGGATCTTGTCTGCATCATGTCATCGTTCTTAATGCATTACTCCATTTTTTCATGAACTTAATACACTAGATGCATGTTGGATAGCGGTCGATGTGTGGAGTAATAGTAGTAGATGCATGCAGGAGTCGGTCTACTAATCTTGGACGTGATGCCTATGTAATGATCAATGCCTGGATATCGTCATAATTATTTGGGGTTCTATCAATTGCCCAACAGTAATTTGTTTACCCACCGTTTGCTATTTTTCTCGAGAGAAGCCACTAGTGAAACCTAAGGCCTTTGGGTCTTCTTTCTCATATATTTGCCTTTGCGATCTACCTTTTCCTTGCATTTATTTTCAGATCTATTAAACCAAAATTAAAAAAATACCTTGCTGCAATTTATTCTTATTTGTTTTATTTTGCGTTCGATCTACCAATCTACTACAAATTCCTCACGTCTATTTATTTGCCTATCTTGAGGCACCGTACCCTCGAAAGGGATTGGCAAACCCTTTAACATGTTGGGTTGCGAGTAGTTGTTATTTGTGTACAGGTGTTGTTTACGTTGTGTTGCTTGGTTTTCCTACTAGTTCAATAAACTTGGTTTCACATCTGAGGGAAATACCTACCGCCGCTGTGCTGCATCATCCTTCCTCTTTGGGGAAAAACCGACGTAGATTTAAGTGACATCACTACAGTATAGAATGATAAGTTTTTTGCATTGGTTTGTACTAACTTATCTCATGAGTTCTTGTTGAGTTTTGTGTGAATGAATCTTTTGAGATTTAGGAAAGCCGTGATATGAGAAGAATTAAGGAGACAAAAAGCTCAATCTTGGGGATGCCAAGGCACCCCAAGATAATATTTCAAGAAGTCTCAAGCATCTAAGCTTGGGGATGCCCCGATAGGCATCCCACCTTTCTTCATCAACAATTATCGGTTAGTATCCGTTGATCCTAAGTTTTTGCTTCTTCACATGAGATGTGATATTCTTGAAATGTTATTTTATTTTGTTTGCTTGTTGTTTTTATTAAATACTTAGATCTGAAAGTTTTTAAGTAAAATAGAGCCCCCAAATAATTGCCAGGGAGGCTACGTAAGCGGCATTCACTTCTCGTGAACGAAGCTCTTTTCTGGCCCAGTTGCTCAAGTGCTTCACTTATATCTTTTTGAGCATGGTGTGCTTTAGTATTTTTGAAGAAATTCTCTCTTGCTTCACTTAGATTAATTTGAGAGAAGAAAATATTATGCTCATGATCTTCACTTATATTTGTTTGAGCTTATCAAAACCAACACATCAAAATTAGTTCCAAAATGATAGATATCCAAGAAGGATATAATAAAAACTTTCATGAAGATCATTGGACAAAATAAACTTGATTCCTTGTAATAGTTTTGAGACATGATGATGTGATATGTCAGTCATGTTAATGAGTAATGATGCTTTAGTAAGAATATTAGTGTTAAAGTTTGTGATTCCCTATGCAAGCACGAAAATCAGTAATCATGCAATGAAATTACATCCCACTTGTGGTGCTTTATTCGGTGTTATTATGCTCAATGCTCGCTTATGAGATTATTCGTTTCCTGGTTGGTCGCTTCCCAGTCTTTTGCTAGCCTTCATTTTGCACTAAGTATGATCACTACTTGTGCATCCAAAATCCTTAAAACCTGTTTTGCTAGACGAGTCCACCATACCTACCTATATGTGGTATTCCTTTGCCGTTCTAAGCAAATTTGTATGTGCCATCTCTAATTTTCAAAATAAATTTATCTTTTGTGTGCTCGTACCGAGGCTGTGAGGGGTGGCCAATATTTTCCATGCTAGATGTGTTATTCTCACGATGAGTGTTTATTCACTTGTCATTGCACGAGAGTAAGGCAAATGTATTAGGCATGCCCAGTCCCGAAATGAAAAACAAATGTACTTTATGTTGTCAAATAATAAATTCCTTGGAAAGTGTTGGTATGGAAGGCAACCGTGGATTCGGCTAGCCATGGCTTGTGAAAGTTTGGTGGAGGAGGAATAAACTTTATTTTATGTTTGGGAGCCGCCTATGATATATCTAGCATGGAAAGTGTTGGGAACCTTAAATCGTTTTCGTTGGTGGGAAAAGTGTGCCTCCCAAAATAATTTTATCTCTCAATTTAAGCTTTGAGCTCTGGCACCTCTACAAATCCCTACTTCCCTTTGTGAAGGGCCTTTCTTTTACTTATGCAATTTTTATTTCTGAATTTGAGTCTCCGTCTTCTCTTATAAAGCACCAACTAGGAAACACTATGATCGTACTTGAGCATTGGGTGTAACTAATATGCGAGTGGGCTTCATGAATGGATCAATGGTTGAGCATGATGGGCTAGGGATAACTTATTTTAGCATTGATATTTTGAAAGACATGGTTGCTTGTTGATATGCTTGAGTATTTAAATCTCATGTCAAAACTAGACTATTGCTTTGAACCATATAAAAGTCCTAATGTCCATGCTATAAAGAAAAGAATATGATATGACATGTTAGGCAGCATTCCACATCGAAAATTCTGTTTTTATCATTTACCTACTCAAGGACGAGCAGGAATTAAGCTTGGGGATGCTACTACGTCTTCAATATATCTATAATTTATTATTGTTCCATGTTGTCATATTATCATTCTTGGATGTTTCACAATCATTTTATAGTCATTTTATATAATTTTTTGGTACTAACCTATTGACATAGTGCTAAGTGCCACTTGCTATTTTATGCATGGTTTTTTACATCGCATGAAATCAATATCAAACGGAGTCCAAACACCGCGAAACTTTTTGGAGATTTTTTGGGCCACAAGACACCCAATGGGCCAGAGCTGCACCTGGGGGTGCCTAGAGGGGGGCACAACTATAACATCCCAAATGTTCAATTTGGAATGTTATACATAGATCATACTGCATTTGCATATTTCTTTGCATTTTGTGCATGGCGATCCTCAAAAATTCTAAGCAACTCAAGGACCTACGGAGAGAGTTGAGAATTGTACCGTTTTTGTATTTGAGTTTACTCGAATATCGGTACGAGGATAGCGTTGGTTTTAATTATTTTTCCCTCCTAAAAATATTTCTAAATAAAATATATGAGCGGAGATAATATGACTTCTCAAAAATAACAGAAATATTGGAGGAAAATATTAAAATCACTTTTGGTATTTATTCGGAGTTATTTGCGATTTTATTTGCATAGGAAAAATACGCGTTTTTCAAAATTGCATTTAGGTTCGGGAAAAATGTTCACTTTATCCTAAATATTATTAGAGGACGGTGAAAATTTATTTCGGGACTTTTTGAGTCCGTTTAGTATTTCTTTTGTTAGTTTTCGTACGTCAGGACTCGTTTTTTTTAAGGGAACCGCCTTTGGGTCGTACCCGACTAGGACTCCCTAGTCGGGGGGCCTTTATAAGTCGAGGCCGCCCGCGCCACAGCTAGCCGCCCCATCCCGCCGAAAACCTAGCCCCGCCTCGCCTCGAGCGCTGCGCCACCGACGCTGCCGCAACCCGCCGCCAGACTTTCCGCCGGAGCCGCCGCCACCTTTTTCCGAGGTAGCCGCCGCCATCGGTTTTGTCTAAAAACCGATCGGTTTTTGTTCGAAAACTCTAGATTCGTTTTTCTTTTAGATTAGATCAGGTTTTTCGGTTTAGTTATTTAGCGGACATTCGTCCGTACGTTCGTTTTAACAAACTTTGTTCGCCCGTTAGCCGCAGACAGCGAACGTACGTTCGTTAGCCTGTTCGTCAGTTTTCTTTTTCGGGGTATATATCCACGATTATTCCGATTGCGATTTCTGCCCTGATCCTGATTTTCGTTTTTTCGCTCCAGAGTCGAAATCAGGTGATTCAAAATCCCAGATCTTCGTCTCGAGGCCCTCTTTCCGTTTAACCAACTTGAACAAAGTTTTGGCTACTGTAAAATTTGACCCTAGATCAAACTAGTAAACGAACCTCGTTTCTTTCGTAGTTTGAGTTTCGTTCCTTCTTTCGGTTTGATTCTTTTTTGGAAACCGGAGTTCTTAAGTTGAACTTTCTGGTTAGATCTTATCTTTTGGAATTTTGTTTGTGCATCATTGCTTGATTGCTTATGTATGCTATTGTTTACTTGCGATAGAATACCCGGACTATGAAGCGTGCTACTACGAGTCTCTATGAAGCGTGCTACTACGAATCTCTAGGTTTTGCAAATCATCAGCAAGGCAAGTAACACTTTGATCATACCCTTTATTACCCGGTTTTTATGCATTAGATCAAACCCTCGCACATTGCATGAGTAGGATCTCTTAACTTGTGGGTCTGGGAAGTAGTTTGAGGTAGAACCTATTACCTGCATTATTTTCAAACCCTTGGGAGTTACTTCTACGCTATGCTTAGGTTATCATGCTATGCTCGTAGACGTGGTTTGGGTTTGAGTCAAATCCATGGCAGATGTGAGTTGTTAATTAATGGTTCAACTTAAGGTGGCTACTTTAATACACATCTGGGTGGATTGAGGCACCTGGGTATTCCAACGATTGCCTGTTTTTCTTTATGGACCGCCACCCAGGCTCAAAGGTATCATAAAACTATTCATGCTAGAAACTTCCGTGTGCAGCCACAATGCCATTATGGGCTCTGGCATAGTACGAGTAAGTTGTGTGAGCTCTTTCGTGGTGGACTAGCAGATGTAGAGGAAAGTAGGTGTACGGGTCCACCTGGGGTAAAGAGTAAATGCTTCTGAAAGACTGTGTCTCGGTCATTCGTTTCTCAAACACCATGCAGTGCAAGAAATTCAACGGAGGAGATCGAGTCTTGTGGGGAAAAGTGCACAAACCTCTGCAGAGTGTACAAACTGATCATGATTAGCCGTGTCCCCAGTTATGGACAATATTGAGTATCTGGTACTTGAATTATTGGTTGATCTTATCACTCTAAAGTTAATTTGTTGGGTTAATGATTACTTTAATTGGGATTGAGTTGGAGGTACCTTCTCAATGACGTTTCAACTACCATGATAGTTAAAATAAAATTTATTCCTTTGTTGTAGGGAAAAATTGGCTTTACGCAGAAACTTTAACCTTAGAGCCTCCACCAGCCAAATATGCATATAGTGTAGCCTTTATTTCAATTACTTGCATCTTCTGTGTTATCTTGCCAGCATATTCCATGTGCTGACCCGTTTCGGGCTGCAACATGTTACGTTGTAGACTTTTCAGACGAGGAGTAAGACGTTCTAGGTCATTTGTCATGCACTCAGCTATGCCGTTGGAGTTGATGGACTCACTTATCTTCCAAGCCTTCCGTTGTTATTTGGTTAGATGGCCTTAAGCCATAGACTTTTGTAATAAGTTCTCTTTGGAGACACACGATGTAATAAGTGTGTGATTGCCACTCTGTTATAAATCCTTCAATTACTGTGCGTGTCAGCATTACCGATCCAGGTATGACACTGAAACACAGAGACTTCGGTCCATTCGGATCGTGGTCGCTACAAGATGGTATCAGAGCACACGCTGACTGTAGGAAACGACCACTAAGATAAACCCTAGGTCACTCTTCTATACTCATTTCTGACTCCTCTCCATTTTCTACTTCTTTAGGATGGTGGACCCAAGGAACAAGTTCACGCAACCGGATGAAGACACACCTTTTGGACAACACTTGAAGGAAGTCACTAGGTACGTGAACATAGGAATACCAAGCTTTACGGGGACCTACACCGCCACTTTACCAAAAGAGGAGCGATGGAGCATTCAAGTTCAAATTCCCAGGAGAACCTTCGCACCATCCACTGAGCCTATAGAGTTTTCCTTTGATGCACCAACCTGGAGCCTAGGCAAGAGCATGGCAGCGCACATCACTATGGGAAGGATCAGAGAAGTCTACTAGGAGGAGCTGAAGGACACCATCTACCATATTTGTGGACGCCGAGATGAGCGTTGGGACATGATTAGCACCCGGAAGGACAGGTCCATTGCAGCGTTCATCCAGGAGTTAAACCAACACATCCGACGACTGGAGCACCATATGTGCGCAAGGATGATAGATTTGAAGAAGGCACTAAACAGGAATTTGGAGCTAGAAGAAGAACTCAAGTCTACTCGTGACGGATACGAGGAGGAGATGTTGATACTAGTGGAGAAGAATGATGATTTGACAAGGAAGCTAGAAATATTCATGGGAGATCCAGCACCAGGAGGAGAAGAAGAGGAAGAAGAACCCAAGGACATTCGTTCTGAAGATTACATCATCATCAACGATACGGATTCAGACCCCGATGATAGCGATGACGAAGACTATGAAGATGAAGCTGGAGCAGACATCATGGAATCTTCCGCCGATCAAAATTTCTAGATGACTACCCTATGACAAGTAGTTTTCCCTCCACAAAGTTAGTATTTAGAGCACTTTTGTAACGTTAGTTAGATCTTTGTAAGAACTTGTTTGAAATTGATTGGTGTGATATGATTGTGTTTGTCTCGTGTGCATATGGGTAGTGATTTTCCCTTAGACCTCAACTCTATTCTAATCTCTTCCCTCTACACTCATCAGATGCCTCTAAGACGTGAGCCCGGATTTGAGTTTCCCCCTGAGCTCACTCAGTTGATCCAGAAGCAGAACACTTTGATGCAACTTCTTGTCCAGAACACTCAGAACAACCAGAACAACAACAACCCTCCACCACCACCACCCGTGTACAACCTGACACGTTTCTTAAGGTTGAAACCACCGGTGTTTGCTAGCAGCATTGAACCAATAGTTGTTAATGACTGGATGCGCAAGATTGGAAGGGATTTGACCACCGCAAATTGCTCGGATGCTGAGAAAGTGCGATTTGCCGCACACCAGTTGTCTGGACCAGCCGTAGCATGGTGGGAGAATTACACAGCCACTTTCCCTATAGGCAATGTCACTTGGGATGAGTTTCAGCAAGCTTTCCATACTGCCCATGTCTCAACTGGAGCTATGAGCATGAAGAAGCGGGAGTTTCGCGACTTGCGCCAAGGAAATCATACTGTGGCTCAGTACGTAGATGAGTTTAGTACCCTCGTTATGCCTCAGATGATGTGGCCACAGATGCCGCTAAGCAGGAGAGATTTATGGAAGGGCTAAATGATGAGATGAGCGTACAGTTGATGGTGGAAACCTTGAACAACTACCAGGAGTTGGTAGATAAAACTCTTACGATTGAAGGGAAGTAGCAGCAGATTGAGAGCTGCAATAGGAAGTATGGACAAGGAATAATTCTGGAGCCCAACAGAAGCCCCGATTCACTCCGAATTCGGGAGGATATACCCATAACCATGGAAGCTACACCCACACTGGAGGAAGTACTCAGAACCACAATGGCTCCAAGAATGGGAATGGGAATGCTGTAATGCCCAGGATGGAGTTATACCTCCTACGTGTCGAGGCACGACTTAAAGGCATAAATCCATCCTAGAATGATCTCAAGTTCGGTAATCTTTGCACATCTCATGTAAAAGAGGGGATTGTAAACAGAAAATAGTTGGCTTACACTCGCCACGTCACAGAATTACAGTACAAGTCTCAATCATCATACATTAAGAACAACACAACCCTCTAAGGGCAAAATCCAAATGTCAAAGTACCAAACTTAGATAAATAAACCACAGGCGGATCGAATCCTAGTAAGAGTCTCCACTACTGATCATCCGGGTATCGCACATAGTACCGACTACGCTCCTCGTCGTACTCCCAGTCCAGCTCGGTGCCATCACCTGGATAGCTCACAGCTGGACCTGCATCTGGTGTGTGAAGTAACTGTGAGCCACAGAGGACTCAGCAATCCCGTCTCCGGGTAACAAGACTATTTAAGCCTTTGGGTGAGGATAAGGCTGAAGAAAAGAATAAGTGTCTGCAGCAGCAACTAGCAACTAGCTTACGTGAGTGAGAGCGAGAAGAGAAAGCCTCGGACGAGAAGTGATCACGAAGTGATCCTAGCTACAAGCTCAACAAGCATAACCCCTCTGTGTTCAACTCCTGAATCCCTATTCGGAAATTGACGGTCACGGAACACACGCTGGTAGTGTATTAGTAACATTGTGTCAAGTTATCTACAACCGGAATTAACAAGCTCCCATCTGCCACATAACCGCGGGCACGGCTTTCGAAAGTTCAAACCCTGCAGGGGTGTTCCAACTTGACCCATTACAAGCCCACGATCCGCGGAGTCGCAACTCCAAAGTGGGAAGACCCGAGTATTCTCGGAATCCCGTGCTCAAGATATACGGAACTAAGGTAAGGCTAATCCAGCAAATCCTCCCGGCGTGCCGACACCCTGATAGTAACCGCGCGTCTCTCGTCTCAGGCCACGTCCGGATGAGGCATCCTACGGGTTTTTACCAGACCTCGAGTTTCCTTGAGGTGGCCCCGCAGTCCGCTCATTTCGGACCAACACTCATGTGGAGCACTGGCCCGGGGTTGTTGATTAAGAAAAAGGGTTTATAACTCCCTATGCAAGTTTAGTTTGTTATTAGGCAAATAGTACCAATGTCGGGACTTGCTGGAAAAGACTTAGCACTTAGCGGTTTATCGAGGGGGTCCCATACACCCCAACCGTGTTAGGAACGCATAATCAAGGAACATAACACCGGTTTATACGGTTCCTAACGGCATGAGTGGAACAAATCACCAAGCGAAAGGCTTAGCCTTCCACCCTTGCCAATATATAGATGATTTCATTTAAGCATTTATATAGTGTGATAAAACCCAACCAAACTTCAACATGAAGCAAGCATCTTCGATCTTCACCTGCAACTAACAATGCTATAAGAAGGGCTGAGCGAAGCGTACTTAGCCAAGCAACGGTTTGCATAGGTAGGTTGGTTAAACATTGCAATGGTTTACAAGTAGGAGGCTGGCAAGAAGATCATGGACATCGAGGCAAAACTATAGATCGAGACTACTAGCAATAGGCAAGATAGTAATGTTATCGGGGTTCGGTCATCTTGCCTGAAGAGAAGTCGTTCGGATCGTAAGAAGGGTCCTCGTGCTCAACCTCGTTGGAAACCTCGTGCTCGTACTCGAACTCAGACTCTGCTTCCGGCTCTAAACAAAACAATCACACCAAGCACCAATCAACAAGATGCAATGCGCACTCGGAAAAGATGAATGCATGATGGATGCACTAAGGATGCACACGGAGCACGGAAAATATCACTCAAGAAAAACACCTCAAAACATGATAACAATCTGATATTATTAATCTACACAGAAAATCAATCAAGTTTGATATAAGACTCGCTGAAATCGGAGTTACGGGCTAAAAGTTATGCTCGAAACAAGAAATCAGCGAAAGCTGAAAATTACAGCATCATAGCAACTTCGGAGCACAAAATAATTAAGCTACAGCACTCACATATCATGGCAAAGGACATGAACACAAACTAGACATATACTACAGCAACTAAGTCCAAAGGTGCACCCCCTACGGAGCCACGGATCAATAGCAATGATCTTGGACATATTGAACTTGACAATAAAATTCTGGCAGCAGAATTTTATTGAAACTTTGGAGCAAAAGATAAACATGCTACAGCCACTCAAATAGACAGGTGAGGGCATGAATGGAAAGACAACAATATATACTACAAGGAACAATCAAAATCCACTCCAAAACTATCATGCTTTGTCCTAAAACATCACACGAACATGGCATCGGAACATTACAGATTTCAGACTTGGTGAAAAACCACTAAGTCCTAAAACAGCAATAACATCATGGCATATAAAATAGCATGTTTAAGTCACCTCGAAACTAAACATGGCAAAAGGTAAGCACCTCATCAAAGTGCACATGAAGGTGATCCCGAAACACACAAGCATGCATCATAGAGGTAAACACAACGATAGCAACGAGCTCAACAAGATGGCATTTCATAACAAGTGAAACAACATCACAGCCACATGGCACTTTGCAACGATAATAACAAGGCAATAATAAATCTACCATGCAACCTATCACATACAACACGTAGAGCATGGCAAGACGAACACGTGGACATGTCATTTGCATCATTCGGACAAACGAGCTAAAAGATATCACATGGCAAAGATGACATAAAAACATCACATAGCAGCAGTTTATATCATGATGCACTCTTGCAACAGCAAAACAAGCACCTAGATGATCTCTAACATGCATGACAACAACAGATAAAACGTAGAGCAAGTCTCCACGAACGTCTGGACATGCTATATGCACGAATCGGAGCAACAGACAAAAAGTTATGGCAGTTTGAAAAAGGCATCAGACACAAAAATTACTGGGGACTTAGTGGGAAAAGGGGTCAACCTCAGGCAGATCTGGATCAGGGAAAAAAAACGACGGGGGACTCGGGCCCGGTCTGGCGGAGGCGGCCCGGATCGCAGCAGAAGCGGCGGCCCACTGGAGGAGGCGAGGAGGTGGTGGCCCGCGGTGGCGGCTGGAAGGCGGCGGCCCGGTCGCGGCGACGGATGGGCCCGCGGCGGCGCGCGGTGCGGCGCGGCCCAGCGGCTGGAGGGAGGGAGCCCGCGGCGGCGCGATGCGGCTGGAGGGGCGCCTGCGGCTGGGCTGGGGCGGCCCAGCGAGCTGGCTCGCCCGATGCGGAGGAGGCGGCGGCCTGGTGCGGAGGGAGCCCGCGGGGGCGCTGGCGATCTGGCCGCTCCCTGGCGATGGGGGGGCCGGATCGGGGCGATGCGGGAGCCCCAGCGGGATCTGGCGAGTCGGAGTGTGGAGCTGGGCCTCTGGGCCCTGGCGGCGGGGAAAACGGCGATGTGGGGACCTGGGCTTCGGCGCGAAACTGGATCAGAGGGAGGCGCCTGGTGGAGCGATCATCTCTGGAGCGGTCGGCGATCGAGGCCTGGCTGTGGATCCTGGCGACCTAGGCGTTGACCTGGCGATGGCGAGTCCGAACGATCGAACTGATCCGATCTGGCTCGCCCTTCGAGCGAACCGGCGGCGGTTCCCAGGAGGGGACTTGCCAAGTGGCAGTAGGTGGCTGGGTTGATCTGAAAAAATGAGGGGAAGGAGGAGGAAGGAGATAGAGATGCCAAAATTAGACTAGGGTCTAATATATAGCAGGTAGCTAGGGTTTGGAGATTTGGGGGCGTTAGGAGCCCTCCGATCACGATCCGACGGATCCGATCGCCGGGGTAGTTTAGAAGGCCTAGGAGAAGGCAGTAGACTGCAATAGGGGTGTTTCCGGGACACAAAGTGAAGGCACCTTGGACCCACACGAACAACGGATGGGATAGTCAACGGAGTCCAAACGAGACGAGATTTGAGAGGCGGGTTGCACACAACAAAACAACAACACACACAACAACCTCGCGGCACACCGGTAACGTTACACGCCCAAACAACAAAGTAGGCCTACGGGACGTCACGGACACGTGAGGGAGCTCCGGAACGCGAAACGGACAACGGGAAGGAACGCGACGAACCGTATGCAACCAACAACACAAATGCAAAGCGATGCACAAGTCTACATGATATGAATGAATGCCACACACTCACACAACAAAACGACGAAAACCCGAAAGACAAAGAACCCGGAATGGAAATAGATGAAGCCGGAGATATATTATATACCCAAAAAGGAAAGTATTACATCTGGGGCATTACAAATGGAGCAAACAATAATCAGAATCGCTCTACCCCGTCCACATCCGCCAAGAAGGATTTCAGCCACGTCACCTATTACAAGTGCGGGAAGAATGGACATTATGCCAATGAGTGCCCTGAAGCTAAGAATGGGAACGGAAATGGAAGCGCCGGGAAGAAGCCCAACCCGTTCAACAAAGGACAAGTGAACCACGTGACCGTGGAGGAAGTTGAAGAACAACCAGATGCGGTGATCGGTAAGTTTTTGGTTAAGTCATTTACCGCAGTAGTTCTTTTCGATACTGGTGCATCGCATTCATACATTTCAAGGGGATTCGTAAATAGACATAAGTTGCCCACCAGAGTCCTTATGGCCCCCATGTTAGTAAGTTCACCCGGAGCGGAATATATGGCAAATCAAGGATGTTTTCAGATGCAATTGACCATTGGACAACATGTTTTCCCCTCAGACCTAATAGTTTTGGAGTCACAAGGATTGGATGTGATATTAGGTATGGATTGGCTATCGATGTATGGAGGGAACATCGATTGTGCCAGCAAGTCTATTTTTCTTACCACCCCGGAGGGAAAATGGATTAAGTATGTATCTAGGCATTCGCCTATACGGACACAAGTACATTCTCTCACGGGAGTTGTTCAGGAGGAAGTGCCGGTAGTAAAGGATTACCTGGATGTTTTTCCAAAGGAGCTACCCGGCATGCCACCGGATAGGGATATTGATTTCTTGATAGAGCTATTGCCTGGCACCGGACCTATATTGAAGAGACCATATCGGATGCCAGCGAATGATCTGGAGGAGATCAAGAAGCAGATTAAGGAGTTATTGGAGAAAGGTTTTATTCGCCGGAGTTCATCACCTTGGGGAGCCCCGGTGCTTTTGGTCGAGAAGAAGGATGGATCTTTAAGAATGGTCGTTGATTATCGTGCACTGAATGAAGTGACTATTAAGAATAACTACCCGCTGCCGATGATCAATGATTTGTTCGACCAACTCCAGGGAGCGAAAGTATTCTCCAAGATCGATCTACGATCTAGATACCACCAGTTGAAGATCCGAGAGAAGGACATACCTAAGACAGCCTTCACCACAAGGTACGGGCTATATGAGTATACGGTTATGTCATTTGGATTGACTAACGCCCCTGCCTATTTCATGAGTATGATGAACAAGGTGTTCATGGAGTTCTTGGATAAGTTTGTCGTGGTATTCATTGATGATATTTTGGTGTACTCGAAGAATGAGGAGGAACACGCGGAGCATTTGCATTTGGTACTAGAGAAGCTCAGAGAACATCAATTGTATGCCAAGTTTAGCAAATGCGAGTTTTGGTTGAAGGAAGTTGGATTCCTAGGGCATGTTATATCGGGAAAAGGTATAGCAGTGGACCCCGTCAAAGTGCAGGCAGTCACTGAATGGTTGGCACCCACTTCAGTTGGATAGATCCGCAGTTTTCTTGGACTCGCGGGATACTACCGGAGATTCATACAAAATTTCTCCAAGATTGCTAAGCAATGATGACGTTATTGAAGAAGGAGACAAAGTTCAATTGGACTGAAGAGTGTGAAGAAAGTTTCCAGGAGTTGAAGAAACGGTTGACGACAGCCCCAGTGCTGATATTGCCAGATATACGCAAGGATTTCCAAGTGTACTGTGATGCTTCACGCTTAGGACTTGGAGGAGTACTCATGTAGGATGAAAGAGTTGTTTCTTATGCATCTCGTCAACTGCAGCCGCATGAGTTGAATTATGCGACGCATGATCTGGAGTTAGCAGCTATAGTGCACGCACTCAAAATCTGGAGACATTTCCTTATTGGAAATCGTTGTGATGTGTACACAGATCACAAGAGTTTGAAGTACATTTTCACTCAGAAGGAGCTGAACCTCAGACAGAGGAGATGGTTTGAGCTTATAAAGGATTATGATATGAAGCTGCACTATCACCCAGGAAAGGCCAATGTCGTTGCACACGCTCTGAGCCAGAAGAGTTATGCGGACTCAAAGCGCAAGAAAATAGCCTACAAAATCGGGACAGAGCGTACTTGAGAGTATCGCCTCTGCGAGGAGTTAAACGTTTCGGAGTTAAGGGAAAGCTAGCCCCGAGATTTGTGGGACCTTACCGTGTTTTGGAACGCATGGGAGAGGTTGCCTATAAGTTGGAGTTGCCCGAAGGATTGTCAGGAGTGCACGATGTGTTTCACGTTTCGCAGCTTAAGAAGTGCCATGCGGAGATGGCCGATATCCCGCTCAGAGACACAATACCCCTGGAAGCAATTCAGTTGGATAGTGATCTGACTTACGAGGAGGAGTCTGTTAAGATTCTAAAATTTTCGAGCAGAGTCACCCGCAGTAAGGTTAGCAAGTTTTGCAAAGTTCAGTGGAGTCACCACACCGAGGAAGAAGCCACCTGGGAACGAGAAGATGATCTACGCAAGGACCACCCACACCTGTTCTCTAGCCAAGTCAAATCTCGAGGGCGAGATTCATTCTAAGGGGGGTAGGTTTGTAACATCCCAAATTTTCAATTTGGAATGTTATACATAGATCATACTGCATTTGCATATTTCTTTGCATTTTGTGCATGGCAATCCTCGAAAATTCTAAGCAACTCAAGGACCTACGGAGAGAGTTGGGAATTCTACCGTTTTTGTATTTGAGTTTACTCGAATACCGGTACGAGGATAGCGTTGGTTTTAATTATTTTTCCCTCCTAAAAATATTTCTAAATAAAATATATCCGCAGAGATAATATGACTTCTCCAAAATAACAGAAATATTGGAGGAAAAATATTAAAATCACTTTTGGTATTTATTCGGAGTTATTTGCGATTCTATTTGCATAGGAAAAATATGCGTTTTTCAAAATTGCATTTAGGTCCAAGAAAAATGTTCACTTTGTCTTAAATATTATTAGAGGACGATGAAAATTTATTTCAGGATTTTTGGAGTCCGTTTAGTATTTCTTTTGTTAGTTTTCGTACGTCAGGACTCGTTTTAAAAAAAAGGGGGGGAACCGCCTTTGGGCCGTACCCGACTAGGACTCCCTAGCCGGGGGCCTTTATAAACCGAGGCCGCCCGCGCCACAGCCAGCCGCCCCACCCCGCCAATACCCTAGCCCCGCAGTCGGAGTCGCCGCCGCTGCCGGAATTTCCGCCGGAGCCGCCGCCGCCTTTTTCCGAGGTAGCCTCCACCGTCGGTTTTGTCTAAAAACCGATCGTTTTTATTTTCGAAAACCCTAGTTTCGTTTTTCTTTTAGATTAGATCGGTTTTTTCGGTTTAGTTATTTAGCGGACGTTCGTCCGTACATTCGTTTTAACGATCGTTGTTTGCCCGTTAGCCGCAGACAGCGAACATTCATTCGTTAGCCTGTTCGTCAGTTTTCTTTTTCGGGGTATTTATCCGTGATTATTCCGATCGCGATTTCTGCCCTGATCTTGTTTTTCGTTTTTTTTTCGCTCGAGAGTCGGAATCAGGTGATTCAAAATCCCAGATCTTCGTCTCGACGCCCTCTTTCCGTTTAACCAACTTGAACAAAGTTTTGGCTACTGTAAAATTTGACCCTAGATCAAACTAGTAAACGAACCTCATTTCTTTCGCAGTTTGAGTTTTGTTGCTTCTTTCGATTTGATTCTTTTTGCAAACCGGAGTTCTTAAGTTGAACTTTCTGGTTAGATCTTATCTTTTGGAATTTTGTTTGTGCATCATTGCTCGATTGCTTATGTATGCTATCGTTTGCTTGCGATAGAATACCCGAACTATGAAGCGTGCTACTACGAGTCTCTAGGTTTTGTGAATCATCAGCAAGGCAAGTAACACTTTGATCATACCCTTTATTACCTAGTTTTTATGCATTAGATCAAACCCTCACACATTGCATGAGTAGGATCTCTTAACTTGTGGGTCTGGGAAGTAGTTTGAGGTAGAACATATTACCTGCATTATTTTCAAACCCTTGGGAGTTACTTCTACGCTATGCTTAGGTTATCATGCTATGCTCGTAGACGTGGTTTGGGTTTGAGTGGAATCCATGGCAGAAGTGAGTTGTTAATTAATGGTTCAACTTAAGGTGGCTACTTTAATACACATCTGGGTAGATTGAGGCACCTGGGTATTCCAGCGATTGCATGTTTATCTTTATGGACCGCCACCCAGGCTCAAAGGGATCATAAAACTATTCATGCTAGAAACTTCCATGTGCAGCCACAATGCCATTATGGGCTCTGGCATAGTACGAGTAAGTTGTGTGAGCTCTTTCGTGGTGGAGTAGCAGATGTAGGGGAAAGTAGGTGTACGGGTCCACCTGGGGTAAAGAGTAAATGCTTCTGAAAGACTGTGTCTCGGTCATCCGTTTCTCAAACACCATGCAGTGCGAGAAATTCAACGGAGGAGATCGAGTCTTGTGGGGAAAAGTGCACAAACCTCTGCAGAGTGTACAAACTGATCATGATTAGCCATGTCCCCGGTTATGGACAGTCTTGAGTATCTGGTACTTGAATTATTGGTTGACCTCATCACTCTAATGTTAATTTGTTGGGTTAATGATTACTTTAATTGGGATTGAGTTGGAGGTACCATCTCAATGACTTTTCAACTACCATGATAGTTAAAATAAAATTTATTCCTTTGTTGTAGGGAAAAATTGGCTTTACGCAAAAACTTTAACCTTAGAGCCTCCACCAGCCAAATAGGCATATAGTGTAGCCTTTATTTCAGTTACTTGCATCTTCTGTGTTATCTTGCCAGCATATTTCATGTGCTGACCCGTTTCGGGCTGCAACATGTTATGTTGCAAACTTTTCAGATGAGGAGTAAGACGTTCTAGGTCGTTTGTCATGCACGCAGCTATGCCGTTGGAGTTGATGGACTCACTTATCTTCCAAGCCTACCGCTGTTATTTGGTTAGATGGCCTTAAGCCATAGACTTTTGTAATAAGTTCTCTTTGGAGACACACGATGTAATAAGTGTGTGATTGCCACTCTGTTATAAATCCTTCAAGTATTGTGTGTGTCAGCATTACCAATCCAGGGATGACACTAAAACACAGAGACTTCGGTCCATTCGGGTCGTGGTCGCTACAACAACCCACCAGGGCATGCCAAGCCCCCCTGGCGCGCCCAGGGGGGTTATGCCCACCTCGATGGCCTCCCAACCCCCTCTTTACCCTATAAATTCCTAAATATTTTTATAACCCTCGGGGTATACCTAGATCAGAAGTTCCGCCGCCGCAAGGATCTGTAGTCCACGAGATCCAATCTAGAGCCCTATCCGGCACTCCGCCGGAGGGGAAAATCATCACCAGTGGCCATCTTCATCATCCTGGCGGCCACCATGGTGAGGAAGGAGTAGTCCACCCTCGGGGCTGAGGGTTTGTACCAGTAGCTATGTGTTTAATCTCTCTCGCGCGCGCGCGATCTCGAGAAGTCACGTTCTTGATATATCATGGGCTTTGTTAACATAGATGGATCATATGATGCTTCTCCCCTCTCTACTCTTGTTGTGATAAATTGAATCTTTACCCTTTGAAGTTTTGTCATGTTGGATTGAATGTTCAGATTTGAGAACACTTGATATATGTCGTGTAATTAAATACTCGTGGTGACAATGGGGTATCATATTGATTCACTTGATGTATGTTATGGCACTCAACTTGCGGATTCCCGCAGTGACATTGGGGTAATCTATGCATAGGGGTTGATGCATGTTTTTATTATCTTTTCTCCGATAGAAACTTTGGTGTCTCCTTGTAGTTCTTTGTGTGGATTGAATATTATGATCATGAAGCTGTTTGATGCATATCGTATAATCAACTCATGGATATTTTTCGTGACATTGGAATATCTAGGTGACATTACGGTTGGTTGATGTGTGTCATATGGTGTTATTTTAGTACGAACTCTTGGATAGATCGATCGGAAAGAATAGCTTTGTGTTATTTTAGTATGAACTCTACGATAGATTGATCGAAAAGAATAGCTTTGAGGTGGTTTCGTACCCTGCAAACAATTTCTATCTTTTGTTCTCCGCTAATAGGAAGTGATTCTTTATTACACTTTGAGGGATAATCATATGATCCAACTATATTAGCATTGTTGAGAGATTGCACTAGCGAAAGTACGGACCCTAGGCCTTGTTTTCAATCATTGCAATACCGTTTTGTGACCGATTACTATTTGTTACCTTGCTGTTTTTTATTATTCCTACTACAAAAATCAATATCTACTATCCATATTACACTTGTATCACCATCTCTTCACCGAACTAGTGCACCTATACAATTGGCCATTGTATTGGGTGTGTTGGGGACACAAGAGACTTTTTATTATTTGGTTGCAGGGTTGTTTGAGAGATACCATCTTCATCCTACACCTCCCGCGGATTCATAAACCTTAGGCCATCCACTTGAGGGAAATTTTCTACTGTCCTACAAAACTCTGTGCTTGGAGGCCCGACATGAGTCTACAAGAACAAGTTGTGTAGTAGACATCAACCATGCAAGCGTATAATTTCATGAATGAACAAATAAGCAACATTAGTAGTAGCATCGCTTTTATGACATGGTATAAAGTGTGTCATTTAAAAATCTATCCACGACAACAAATATGCTATCCCTCCCCTTCCTTTTTAAGGTAATCCTAAAACAAAGTTCATAGATGTGACGTCCCATGGAATACTAGGTATAGCGAAAGGCATATATAAACCATGAGGATTGAGTTGTGACTTAACTTTTTGACATGTAGTGTAGTGAGCAACAAAATGCTCAATGTCCCGTCTCATCTTTGGCCAAAAGAAATATGTAGCGAGTACTATCTCTGTCTTATTCACGCCAAAAGTGTCCTATTAATTATCCTCCATGAGCCTTCTGCGACAACAAAAGACAAATGGTGCTAGATGGATGGCATAGCTTTTTAGAATGAAATATAAATCCATCATATATGACGAACTTGTTCCATGTTCTTCTTTCTTTATAATTCTCCATTGCATCTTTAAATTCAGCATCAAGCACATATTGATCTTTGATGGTCTCCAAAACGAATATTTTGAAGTCAAGTTGTGATAGCATAGTAAAGCGACGAGATAATACGTCGGCAATAAAAATTTCTTTACCCTACTTGTGTTTAATGACATAAGGGAAACTCTCAATGAATTCAACCTATTTAGCATGTCAACGGTTCAGTTTTGCTTGATTTTTAATATGTTTCAAATATTCATGATGGGAATGTATAAAATATACTTTGGGCCATAAATGATGTTGCCATGCTTCAAAGGTCCCAACAAGACCATATAATTCCTTATCATAAGTAGAATAATTCAGGGCCAACTCAAATTTTTCAGAAAAGTATGCACCATGTTTACCATCTTGTAATAACTAACCTCCTAATCCAGTTCCGCGAGCATCACATTCAAACTCAAATATCTTACAAAAATCAGGTTGTTGGAGTAAAGGAGCGTGTGTTAGCTTATCTTTCAAAATAGGTAAAGGCTGAAGGAAATATGCCCTAGAGGCAATAATAAACTTGTTATTTACATTTCCTTATATCATGATAAATTTTTATTATTCATGCTAGAATTGTATTAACCGGAAACTTAGTACATGTGTGAAAACATAGACAAAACAGAGAGTCCCTAGTATGCCTCTACTAGACTAGCTCGTTAATCAAAGATGGTTATGTTTCCTAACCATAGACATGAGTTGTCATTTGATCAACGGGATCACATCATTAAAAGAATGATGTGATGGACAAGACCCATGCATTAGCTTAGCATTATGATCGTTTAGTTTTACTGCTATTGCTTTCTTCATGACTTATACATGTTCCTCTGACTATGAGATTATGCAACTCCCGAATATCGGAGGAACACCTTGTGTGCTCTCAAACGTCACAATGTAACTGGGCGATTATAAAGATGCTCTACAGGTGTCTCCGAAGATGTTTGTGGTGTTGGCATAGATCAAGAATAGGATTTGTCACCCTGAGTATCGGAGAGGTATCTCTCGGCCCTCTCGTTAATGCACATCACTATAAGCCTTGCAAGCAATGTGACTAATGAGTTAGTTGCGGGATGATGCATTACGAAACGAGTAAAGGGACTTGCCGGTAACGAGATTGAACTAGGTATGATGATACCGATGATCGACTCTCGGGCAAGTAACATACCGATGACAAAGGGAACAACGTATGTTGTTATGCGGTTTGACCGATAAAGATCTTCGTAGAATATGTAGGAGCCAATATGACCATCCAGTTTCCGCTATTGGTTATTGACCGGAGATGTGTCTCGGTCATGTCTACACAGTTCTCGAACTCGTAGGGTCCGCACGCGTTTGATGATGATTTGTATTATGAGTTATGTGATTTGATGGCCGATGTTTGTCACGAGTCCCGGATGAGATCACGGACATGACGAACAGTCTCAAAATGGTCGATGCGTAAATATCGATATATTGGAAGGCTATATTCGAACATCGAAAAGGTTCCGAGTGATTCGGGTATTTTTCGGAGTACCGGAGAGTTACGGGAATTCGTATTGGGCCTTAATGGGCCATACAAGAAAGGAGAGAAAGGCCTCAATGGTGGTCGCGCCCCTTCCCCATGGACTGGTCCGAATAGGACTAGGGAAAGGGGGCGCCCCCTTCCTTCCTTCTCCTTCTCCCTTCCCCTTTTCCAATTCCATGTGGGAGGTGGAATCCTATTAGGACTAGGGAGTCCTAGTAGGACTCCACACTTTGGGCGCGCCCTATGAGGGCCGGCCTCCTCCTCCCTCCATCCTTTATATATGTGGCCAGGGGCACCCCATAGAGACACAAGTTGATTTTAGCCGTGTGTGGTGCCCCTCTCCACAGATACACACCTCGGTTATATCGTTGCAGTGCTTAGGCAAAGCACTGCGCCGGTAGCTTCATCATCACCGTCACCACGCCTCGTGCTGACGAAACTCTCCTGTGACGCTCAACTGGATCAAGAGCTCGTGGGACGTCATCAAGCTGAACGTGTGCTGAACGCGGAGGTGTCGTATGTTCGGTGCTTGGAATGGTTGGATCGCGAAGACGTTCGACTACATCAACCGCGTCACTAGACGCTTCCGCTTTCGGTCTACGAGAGTACGTAGACACACTCTCCCCGCTCGTTGCTATGCTTCTAGTAGATAGATATGGCGTGATCGTAGGATTTTTTTTTGAAATACTACATTCCCCAATAGTGGTATCAGAGCCAGGTCTATGCGTAGATGATATGCATGAATAGAACACAATGAGTTGTGGGCGATAATAGTCATACTGCTTAACAGCATGTCATACTTTAATTCGACGGTATTGTGAGATGAAACGGCCCGGACCGATGATACGTCCAAAACGTATCTATAATTTCATCTTGCTCCATGCCACTTTTGGGTGATATTGCTATGATATTCATACACTTCCATACACTTTTGATCATATTTGGACTAACCTACTAATCCAGTGCACCCCGGTGCCAGTTTCTGTTTTCGGCTGTTTTTGTATTTCAGGTTTTCACGTTACGAGAACTGCCAGGAAAAATCCAGAAAAATCATATAAAAATCAGTGTTCCAGAACCTACCTTGCGCCCGAAGGACAGCCGGGGGGGCCACCAGGGCTCCAGGCGCCCTGGCGGCGCCCCCCCTGGGCCGTGCCGGGGGGGCGCCTGGGCCCCCCGAGCCCCGTCTGGTGCCCCCCTTCGGCATATATTTAGAGCGTCCTTCGAAACCCTCGGGAAGGGAACTCTTTTTCACGATCTCATCTCTGTTCCGCCGCCGCCGCCGCCGCTTCCAAGATCGGGAGCACCAGGAGAACTCTTCCCGGCACCCTGCCGGAGGGGAGGATCACCATCGGGAGCTTCTCCACCACCATGGACGCCTCCTGGATGAGTTGTGAGTAGTCTCCCTTGGACCATGAGTCCATGACCAGTAGCTATGTGATGTTCTCCTCCCGTTCTTGTGCTTCACTAATTAGTCCTCGTGAGCTGCCCTACATGATCGAGGCACATATGTAACCCTTATGCTGTTGCTATGATGAGTTTGCTGGGATCCGATGGATTATGATTATGTTCATATTGATCTTGAGTAATATATTTGATCTACCTCTTTTATATTTATGTTCATAAGTAATTCTTGCATGTTCTCCGTTGTTATTTATTGCTTTGGCCAAGTAATACGTAGTGACTCCAAGAGGGAACGTTATGCTCGATTGTGGGTTCATGCCCCTCGATGACTAGCTTGAGTGACAGAAACATGAGTCTAGGGGATGTGTTGTTGCCACAAGGGGGAAAATAACGGTGCTTGTGCCCGCGGGTGCAAGGATTGTTTACTTTACGCAAAGTTCTTTTAATGCAGTTGTCTATTGCTTTGAGTTTACACTATGGGTGGGACTCGCAACTTAATACCAGCGAGATGTTCTGGATAGATATCTCAAGGTGGATGATTAGTAGTAGATATTGATGGATTTCGGTCTACTTACTTTGGCGTATCGCCCATGCTTTGAACCTCAACCTTTCTTGCAATGTAGTCAGCATTGGTTTGCGTTCGTGGTCCTGTCAATTGCCCAGCTGTAATTCGTTTACCTCACATAGTTGTTTTATCGTCTTTTGGGAGAGAGACATCACTAGTGAACATCATGAGACTCCAGTCCATATTACCATCATTGATCACATCCGCTATTTACTTTTCGCTATTATTTACTATTGCAAACATTATCTATCACTACTATCATTTGCGTTTAATCCTTTGTGAACTACAAGGCCGGAGGGATTGACAACCTCTCTGTACTCGTTGGGAGCAAAGTTATTTGTATCTGTGTGCAGGTCCACGTTGATTGCTAATCTGCGCCGTTAGCAGTTGACACCTACTTGTTGAACCTAGGAGTCTCTGGGGATTCGATCTTTGGCATCTTTGCTAAGGGAAAAACTTCCACAACACTGCATCTTTCACCTTCCACTTGGGGTAACCAACGAGGGGTTAGAGGCCCATCAAGGAGTATTTTCTGGCGCCGTTGCCGGGGACTCCACTCTTTAGGATAGGGGAGTTGCACGCTATCTTTTACCTTTGCTTTTTAGTCTTGTTAGTTTACCTTTCAGTTTTTTGCTTTAGTACCTTTTATCGAAAATCAAAAAAATAGTTATCTTGCTTGCTTGCTACTATGGGTTCCACCGAGAACACCAAGTTGTGTGACTTCACTAGTCACAACAACGATGACTTTATCAGCACACCTATCACTACACCTGCCACTTCAGCACCTTCATATGTAATTAAACCTGCTTTACTGAACTTAGTCATGAAAGATCAATTCTCCGGTGCTGAAGATGATGCTGCTTTACACTTAAACAACTTTGTTGAACTTTGTGATATGCAAAAGTACCAAGAAATAGATGGTAATATTGTTAAGCTTAAGCTTTTTCCTTTCTCCTTGAGAGGAGGAGCTAAAATTTGGTTTCAGTCTTTGCCTAGAAATAGCATAGATTCATGGGACAAGTGCAAAGATGCTTTTATCGGAAAATACTATCCACCTGCTAAAATTATCCAACTTAGAAGTAACATAATGAATTTTAAACAATTGGATAATGAACACGTTGCCCAAGCTTGGGAACGTATGAAATCTCTTATCAAGAACTGCCCTACTCATGGTTTGACTACTTGGATGGTTATCCAAACTTTTTATTCAGGCTTGAACTTTACCTCGCGGAACTTGTTAGATTCGGCCGCGGGAGGAACTTTTATGTCAACTACACTTGGTGCTGCCACGAAGCTTCTCGATGAGATGATGACCAACTATTCCCAATGGCACACCGAACGCGCTCCAACAGGTAGGAAGGTAAACTCTGTCGAGGAGATTTCCTCCTTAAATGAAAAAGTTGACTTGATCATGTCTCTACTTTCGAAGCAATCTTCTGTTGATCCTCGTGATGTTCCTTTAAATTCTTTGATTGCTCAAGAACAAGTAGATGTTAACTTTATCTCTAGAAACAATTTTAACAACAATGCTTATAGGAGTAACTTTGGTAACAATCCTAGACCGTTCCCCTCTAATTCTTATGGGAACAACAATGCTTATCCTAGTACCAAGAACTCCACTACTGAACTAGAGATTATGCTTAAAGATTTCATCACTACCCAAAAAGCCTTTAATAAGAGTGTAGAAGAAAAACTACATAAACTAGATGATCTTTATTTTTAGGTAGACCATTTAGCCAATGAGGTATAATTGCTAAATATTAAAACTTCTCCTCTTGAGGAGAGGGAAGTCACTCCTATAAATGCTATTCAAGTGCAAATTAATGAAAATATTAGGATGATGGCTAAACTTAAAGAAAGATGGGCTAGAGAAAGGGAGGAAGAAGATAGAATTAAGAGCCTTCCTACCCACCACACTGTTGCTACTATCCAAGTTGTTAAAGATGTCCAAACCCTTAGCACCCAATGTACTCCTGGTCCCAATGGACCTATTAATGGTGATGCTATGACTATAGAAACTATCAAACAAGTGAACCTAAAGGACACCACTACCACTTTACTTGATGCTAATGACCTTGATTTTGATAATTGCACTCTTACCGAAGTTATTGATTTCCTTCACAAGATGTCTAGAGACCCCCGCACTAGCATGCTTAACCTTGCCTTCACAGAGCATATCACTAATGCTCTCATCAAAGCTAGGGAGGAGAAACTTAGAGTAGAAGCCTCCATACCTAGAAAGCTAGAAGATGGTTGGGATCCTATGATAAAAATTAAATTGAATGACTACTCTTGCTATGCATTATGTGATGTTGGAGCTAGTACCTCTGTTATGCCCAAAAGAATATATGATATGCTTAAATTGAAACCTTTTGATTCTTGTTCTTTTGGTGTTCGTCTCGTTGATTCTTCCATAAAGAAACATTTGGGGAGGATCGACGATGTTCTTATCGTTGTTAATGATAATTATGTTCCCGTTGATTTTACTATTATGGATATTGAATGTGATCCTTCATGTCCAATTATTTTGGGACGTCCTTTTTTACGCACCGTTGGTGCTATCATTGACATGAAAGAGGGTAACATAAAATTTCAGTTTCCTCTCAAGAAAGGGATGGAACACTTCCCTCGAAAGAAGATCAAGTTACCTTTTGAGTCCGTTGTACGGGCTAGCTATTCTTTTACTCTTGATAAAACTTGATCTATATGCATTATGCCTAGCTTAAAGGCATAAAAGAAAGCGCTTTTGGGAGGCAGCCCACATGAATAAATTTTTATATTTTGCTTTTGTTGTGTCTTGATGTTGTTTACTACAGTAGCATCATCATTGTATCTTTGCTTTTCATATTTGTGCCAAGTATAGCCTCTGATTGCTAGAAAGTTCAAAAGTTGTGAGGTGCTGTCCAGGAAACAGATTCTATCCTTGGATAGAAAAATTCGTATAAAATCACCAGATCATTTTTTTGGTCTGAATTTTTTCGACAGCGTTCTCTATATAATTTTCTTTCGTGCTTCTGTTCTGAGTTTTTTTATTTGAGTTGCAGAAGTACCCGAACAAATCAATTACTACCTGCTGTTCTGTTTTTCACAGATTCTGTCATGTTTTGCCTTTCCTTCATTTTGCAAACCAAGAGCTTTCTTTTTCTTTGCAAAAACCTTTTGGCAATCTTGAGAAACAGTAGAACTTCAAGAATATCTTTATTTCCAGCAAGGTATAATTATTTTATTAAGGGTACTAACCTCGCTAATCAGATTATGATGAGTTATGTATGAAGGGAGTTTTCAAGTGTGCGAGGGAAGATGATAAAAAGATTCAGGAGTGTCAAGCGCTCAAGCTTGGGGATGCCCCCGTGCACCCCCAAGAAATATTTAAGGAAACTCAAGCATCTAAGCTTGGGGATGCCCCCGTGCATCCCCTTCTCCATCAACATTATCAGTTCGTCTTTCGTTTCGCTATATTTTTATCACTTCATGTGTTATGTGCTATGCTTGGAGCGTCTTGCTTTTAGTTTTCTTTTTAATTTTTCATAACGAGTCGGAACTCAGCTTTCTTTATGTGGGAGAGAAACACGCTCCAGTTCTACCTAGAACATAACATAGAATTTTCATGTCTATCTTTGTTGTGTGTGTTCTTTGTCTTTTAATAGCTACTATCATGCTCTGCTCTTAGTATTCATGCTTATCTTTTCAAAGAGCTTTTGTTTAGTTGGTTGCTTGAACTCTCTTTAATTATCATGCTCACCTTATTAAGAGAGTTTGCTTCCGTTGCATTGGTTAATATGTCTATGATAAAGATGCTACGTGCATGATGGCGCTTAGTAGTTCAGGTTTTCTTATGGTTAGTCTCAAATAGCTGGGGGATTCCCAATGTGTTATTGGAATACCAACTTGATTTGTTTGCCGATGATGTGGTATGGTTTAGTAATATCTTCCTTCGAGAATTTATTTTGATTGACTTGGCGTATGCTCACGCATATTTAAGACTGTAAAGAAAGTCTGTCAAGCCTTGATGATCTTTTATTTCTGAGTAGCGATATAACTACCATGCCTGATTCAATATTGCTTTGTCGCTCTGCATGATTATGACCGTCATTGCTCTCTTAGTTGGTCGCTCCCAGTCTTTTGCTAACCTCCACCTGTACTAAGCAGACTAACCTTGCAATACATAGCTCATGGGAAAGTAGCTTAAAAACTATTGTGGTAAAGAATATGTTGCTTATGTATCTTATTTCTTATAAGTTGCTTGCTGAGCGGTAACCATGTTTCTGGGGACGCCATCAACTGTCACACTTTTGTTGAATATCATGTGAGTTGCTATGCATGTTCGTCTTGTCTGAAGTAAGGGTGATTTGCCATGGGTTGAATGAGTATGCATATTGTTAGAGAAGAACATTGGGCCGCCAACCAAAGCCATGTATCATGGTGGAAGTTTTAGCTTGGACATTAATCCTCAATCTCTTATGAGAATATGCTTATGCATTAAAGAGGAGTCCATCATCTATTTTCTATGTTGTCCCGGTATGGATGTCCTCAAGTTGAGATCTATCAAAAACGAGAAATCAAATGTGATTTATCTCCTTGGACCTTTGTACAGGTGGCATAGAGGTACCCCTTTGTGACACTTGGTTGAAACATATGTAATGCAATGATAACCCATGGAAATCCGAGCTAATTAGGACAAGGTGCGATCACTATTGGTATTCGATGCATGAGGCTTGCAACTTATAGGATGTCTTATGCATGACACATATGAAGTACTACTACCGTTGACAAAATTGCTTCTATGTTTTTAAAAATAAAAAGATCTAGCACATAACCATTCTTTTACTTTTATGTTGAGTCTCCACCTTCTTTTAAAAGCACCAACTACTGAGAGCATGATTGTCATTCTGAGTGTAATGTGCATTGTCCCAAAGTAGCATTGTCTTTTGCATGATTGTGATATCGTTTATTTTGAAATCATTGTACCTAGTCATCACTTAAACCTTGAAAGTGCCCCTGCATTTATGTTTTGCATCACTAAAGGGGCAAGCTAGATATCACTTTATCATATTTGCACATCATGTTCATTGCAAATCTTCTTGATGTTTCAGTTTCATGTTGTAAAACTTTCAGTCATTTGTGATTTTCTCATGAGGCAACTTAATTACTATAGAATCATTGTCTCAGTAAGCTTTTGTTATATGACTATAAAAAGTCCTATATGGTTAATAGCATGTCACCACAGAAATTATTCTTGTTATCATTTACCTACTCGAGGACGAGCAGGAATTAAGCTTGGGGATGTTGATACGTCCAAAACGTATCTATAATTTCTGCTTGCTCCATGCCACTTTTGGGTGATATTGCTATGATATTCATACACTTCCATACACTTTTGATCATATTTGGACTAACCTACTAATCCAGTGCACCCCGGTGCCAGTTTCTGTTTTCGGCTGTTTTTGTATTTCAGGTTTTCACGTTACGAGAACTGCCAGGAAAAATCCAGAAAAATCATATAAAAAATCAGCGTTCCAGAACCTACCTTGCGCCCGAAGGACAGCCAGGGGGTCACCAGGGCTCCAGGCGCCCTGGCGGCGCCCCCCCCCCCTGGGCCGTGCCGGGGGGGCGCCTGGGCCCCCCGAGCCTCGTCTGGTGCCCCCCTTCGGCATATATTTAGAGCGTCCTTCGAAACCCTTGGGAAGGGAACTCTTTTTCGTGATCTCATCTCTGTTCCGCCGCCGCCGCCGCTTCCAAGATCGGGAGCACCAGGAGAACTCTTCCCGGCACCCTGCCGGAGGGGAGGATCACCATCGGGAGCTTCTCCACCACCATGGATGCCTCCCGGATGAGTTGTGAGTAGTCTCCCTTGGACCATGAGTCCATGACCAGTAGCTATGTGATGTTCTCCTCCCGTTCTTGTGCATCACTAATTAGTCCTCGTGAGCTGCCCTACATGATCGAGGCACATATGTAATCCTTATGCTGTTGCTATGATGAGTTTGCTGGGATCCGATGGATTATGAGATTATGTTCAGATTGATCTTGAGTAATATATTTGATCTACCTCTTTTATATTTATGTTCATAAGTAATTCTTGCATGTTCTCCGTTGTTATTTATTGCTTTGGCCAAGTAATACGTAGTGACTCCAAGAGGGAACGTTATGCTCGATTGTGGGTTCATGCCCCTCGATGACTAGCTTGAGTGACAGAAACATGAGTCTAGGGGATGTGTTGTTGCTACAAGGGGGAAAACAACGGTGCTTGTGCCCGCGGGTGCAAGGATTGTTTACTTTACGCAAAGTTCTTTTAATGCAGTTGTTTGTTGCTTTGAGTTTACACTATGGGTGGGACTCACAACTTAATACCAGCGAGATGTTCTGGATAGATATCTCAAGGTGGATGATTAGTAGTAGATATTGATGGATTTCGGTCTACTTACTTTGGCGTACCACCCATGCTTTGAACCTCAACCTTTCTTGCAATGTAGTCAGCATTGGTTCGCGTTCGTGGTCCTGTCAATTGCCCAGCTGTAATTCGTTTACCTCACATAGCTGTTTTATCGTCTTTTGGGAGAGAGACATCACTAGTGAACATCATGAGACTCCGGTCCATATTACCATCATTGATCACATCCGCTATTTACTTTTCGCTATTATTTACTATTGCAAACATTATCTATCACTACTATCATTTGCGTTTAATCCTTTGTGAACTACAAGGCCGGAGGGATTGACAACCTCTCTGTACTCGTTGGGAGCAAAGTTATTTGTATCTGTGTGCAGGTCCACGTTGATTGCTAATCCGCGCCGTTAGCAGTTGACACCTACTTGTTGAACCTAGGAGTCTCTGGGGATTCGATCCTTGGCATCTTTGCTAAGGGAAAAACTTCCACAACACTGCATCTTTCACCTTCCACTTGGGGTAACCAACGAGGGGTTAGAGGCCCATCAACCGACATTACGCATACGCTTACGCGAGACTGGTTTCACCGTTACGAGCACTCGTTGCTTAAAGGTGACTGGCGGGTGTCTGTCTCTCTCACTTTAGTTGAACCGAGTGTGGCTATGCCCGGTCCTTGTGAAGGTTAAAACAGCACATTCTTGACGAAAAATCGTTCTAGTTTTTGTATGCGTAGGTAAGAACGGTTCTTGCTAAGCCCGTGGCAGCCACGTAAAACTTGCAACAACAAAGTAGAGGACGTCTAACTTGTTTTTGCAGGGAATGTTGCGATGTGATATGGTCAAGACGTGATGAGTTATACGTTATTGTATGAGATGATCATGTTTTGTAAAGTTATCGGCAACCGACAGGAGCCTTATGGTTGTCCCTTTATTGTATGAATTGCGAAGGCCATGTAGTTGCTTTACTTTATCACTATGAGTTAGTGATAGTAGTAGTAGAAATAGTTGGCGAGACGACCACGACGCTACGATGAAGATCATGGTGTCTAGCTGGTGACGATGGAGATCATGACGATGCTTTGGAGATGGAGATCAAAAGCACAAGATAATGATGCCCATATCATGTCACATATTTTGATTGCATGTGATGTTTATCTTATTATGCTTCTTATTTTGCTTAGTACGGCGGTAGCATTATAAGATGATCCCTCACAAAATTTCAAGGTACAAGTGTTCTCCCTGAGTATGCACCATTGCGAAAGTTCGTCATGCCAAGACACCACGTGATGATCAGGTGTGATAAGCTCTACGTTCAAATACAACGGGTGTAAGACAGTTTTGCACATGCATAATACTTGGGTCAAACTTGACGAGCCTAGCATGTACAGACATGGCCTCGGAATACTGAAGACCGAAAGGTCGAGCATGAATCATATAGTAGATATGATCAACATATGATGTTCACCATTGAAAACTACTCCATCTCACGTGATGATCGGACATGGTCTAGTTGATTTGGATCATGTGATCATTTAGATGACTAGAGGGGTGTCTATCCAAGTGGGAGTTCTTTCGTAATATGATTAATTGAACTTTAATTTATCATGAACTTAGTCCTGGTAGTATTAGCATATCTATGTTGTAGATCAATCTCGCGATGTAGCTCCCCGTTTATTTTTATATGTTCCTAGAGAAACTAAGTTGAAAGATGTTAGTAGCAATGATGCGGACTAGGTCCGTGATCTGAGGATTATCCTCCTTGCTGCACAAAAGTATTATGTCCTTGACGCACCTCTAGGTGACTAACCTATTGCAGGAGCAGATGCAAACGTTATGAAAGTTTGACAAGCTCGGTATGATGACTACTTGATAGTTTAGTGCGCCATGATTTACGGTTTATGACCGGGACTTCAAAGACGTTTTGAACGCCACGGAGCATATGAGATGTTCCAAGAGTTAAAAATAGTATTTCAGACTCATGCCCGTGTCAAGAGGTATGAGACCTCTGACAGTACGTTGCCTACAAGATGCAGGAGAATAGCTCAACCAGTGAGCATGTGCTCAGATTTTCTGGGTACTACAATTGCTTGAATCAAGTGGGAGTTAATCTTCCAGATAAGATAGTAATTGACAAAGTTCTCTAGACACTATCACCAAGTTAGTAGAACTTCGTGATGAACTATAATATGCATGGGATGACGAAAGTAATTCCCGAGCTCTTCGCGATGCTGAAATCGGCGAAGGTAGAAATCAAGAAAGAGCATCAAGTGTGGATGGTTAACAAGACCACTTGTTTCAAGTAAAGGGCAAAGGGATAGAAGGGGAACTTCAAGAATAATGACAAATAATTTTTCACTCCCGTGAAGAAACCCAAAGCTAAACTCAAGCCTAAAACTAAGTGCTTCTACTGCAAAGGAAATGGTCACTGGAAGTGGAACTGCCCTAGATACTTGCCGGATAAGAAGGATGGCAAAGTGAACAAAGGTATATTTGATATACAGATTATTGATGTGTACTTTACTAGTGTTCATAAGAACCCTTGGGTATTTGATACCGGTTCAGTTGCTAAAATTAGTAACTCCAAACGAGAGTTGCAGAATGAGGAGAGACTAGTTAAAGGTGAAGTGACGATGTGTGTTGGAAGTGGTTCCAAGATTGATATGATCATCATCGCACACTCCCTATACTTTCAGGATTAGTGTAGAACCTAAATAAATGTTATTTGGCATTTGCGTTGAGCATCAATATGATTTGATCATGTTTGTTGCAATAGGTTATTCATTTAAAGTCATAGAATAATTGTTATTCTGTTTACATGAATAAAACCTTCGATGGTCATACACCCAATGAAAATAGTTTGTTGAATCTCGATCGTAGTAATACACATATTCATAATATAGAAGCCAAAAGATGCAAAGTTGATAATGATAGTGCAACTTATTTGTGGCACTGCTGTTTAGATCATATTGGCGTAAAGCGCATGAAAAAACTCCATGCTGGTGGGCTTTTGGAATCGCTTGATTATGAATCACTTGGTGCTTGCGAACCATGCCTCATGGGCAAGATGACTAAAACTTCGTTCTCCGAAACAATGGATCGAGCAACTGATTTGTTGGAAATCATACATACTGATGTATCTGGACCGATGAGTGTTGAGGCTCGCGGCGGGTATCGTTATTTTCTGACCTTCATTGATGATTTGAGCAAATATGGGTATATCTACTTGATGAAGCACAAGTCTGAAACATTTGAAAAATTCAAAGAATTTCAGACTGAAGTAGAGAATCATCGTAACAAGAAAATTAAGTTTCTACAATCTAACCGCGGAGGCAAATATTTGAGCTACGAGTTTGGTCTTCATTGAGCAATGTGGAATAGTTTCACATCTCATGCCACCCGGAACACCACAGCGTAATGGTGTGTCTGAATGTCATAAACCGTACTTTATTAGATATGGTGCGATCTATGATGTCTCTTACCGATTTACCACTATCGTTTTGGGTTATGCATTAGAGACAACTGCATTCATGTTAAATAAGGGCACCATCTAAATCTGTTGAGACGACGCCTTATGAACTGTGGTTTGGCAAGAAACCAAACTTGTTGTTTCTTAAAGTTTGGGGCTGCGATGCTTATGTGAAAAAGCTTCAACCTGATAAGCTCGAACCAAATCGGAGAAATGTGTCTTCATAGGATACCCAAAGGAAACTGTTGGTTACACCTTCTATCTCAGATACAAAGGCAAGATATTCGTTGCTAAAAATGGATACTTTCTAGAGAAGGAGTTTCTCTTGAAAGAAGTGAGTGGGAGAAAAGTGGAACTTAATGAGGTAATTGTACCTTCTCCTGATTCCTACACAAATCAGCGAGGAAGCTAATGATGATGATCATGAAACTTCAGATCAAGTTACTACTGACCCCCGTAGTCAACCAGAGTGCGTTCCACGCTAGAGTGGTACAGTAAACCAGTTCTGGAAGTCATGTTACTAGACCATGATGAACCTACGAACTATGAGGAAGCGATGATGAGCCCAGATTCCGCAAAATGGCTTGAGACCATGAAATCTGAGATGGGATCCATGTATGAGAACAAAGTGTGGACTTTGGTTGACTTGCCCGATGACTAGCAAGCCATTGAAAATAAATGGATCTTCAAGAGGAAGACAGACGCCGATGGTAATGTTACTGTCTACAAAGCTCGACTTGTTGCAAAAGGTTTTCGACAAGTTCAAGGAGTTGACTATGATGAGACTTTCTCACCCGTAGCGATGCTTAAATCTGTCCAAATCATGTTAGCAATTGCCGCATTTTATGATTATGAAATCTGGCAAATGGATGTCAAAACTGCATTCCTTAATGGATACCTCACAGAGGAGTTGTATATGATGCAACCAGAAGGTTTTGTCGATCCTAAAGGTGCTAACAAAGTGTGCAAGCTCCAGCGATCCATCTATGGACTAGTGCAAGCATCTCGGAGTTGGAATATACACTTTGATAAGTTGATCAAAGCATATAGTTTTATACAGACTTGCGGTGAAGCCTGTATTTATAAGGAAGTGAGTGGGAGCACAACAGCCTTTCTGATAAGTATATGTGAATGACATATTATCGATCAGAAATGATGTAGAATTTTCACGAAAGCACAAAGGAGTGTTTCAAAGGAGTTTTTTCAAACAAAGACCTCGGTGAAGCTGCTTACATATTGAGCATCAACATCTATAGAGATAGATCAAGACGATTGATAAGTTTTTTCAATGAGTACATACCTTGACAAGTTTTTTGAAGTAGTTCAAAATGGAACAGTCAAAGAAAGAGTTCTTGCCAGTGTTGCAAGGTATGAAGTTGAGTAAGACTCAAAGCCCGACCACAACAAAAGATAGAGAGAGAATGAAAGTCATTCCCTATGCCTCAGCCATAGGTTCTATAAAGTATGCCATGATGTATACCAGACCTATTGTATGCCCTGCCCAGAGTTTGGTAAAGGAGTACAATTTTGATCTAGGAGTAGATCACTAGACAGCGGTCAAAATTATCCTTAGAGGACTAAGGAAATATTTCTAGGTTATGGAGGTGACAAAGAGTTCGTTGTAAAGAGTTACGTCGATGCAAGCTTTGACACCAATCTGGATGACTCTGAGTCTCGATCTGGATACATATTGAAAATGGGAGCTTTAGCTAGAGTAGCTCCATGGACAGCATTGTTCACATAGAAATTTGTGAAATACATACGTATCTGAATATAACAGGCCCGCTGACTAAACTTTTCTCACGAATCAAAACATGAGCACACCTTAGTACTCTTTGGGTGTTAATCACATGGCGATGTGAACTGGATTGTTGAGTCTAGTAAATCTTTTGGGTGTTAGTCACATGGCGATGTGAACTATGGGTGTTATTCACATAACGATGTGAACTATCGGTATTAAATCACATGGCGATGTGAACTAGAATATTGACTCTAGTGCAAGTGGGTGACTGAAGGAAATATGCCCTAGAGGCAATAATAAAGTTGTTATTTATATTTCCTTATATCATGATAAATGTTTATTATTCATGCTAGAATTGTATTAACCGTAAACTTAGTACATGTGTGAATACATAGACAAAATAGAGAGTCCCTAGTATGCCTCTACTAGACTAGCTCGTTAATCAAAGATGGTTATGTTTCCTAACCATAGACATGAGTTGTCATTTGATCAACGAGATCACATCATTAGAAGAATGATGTGATGGACAAGACCCATCAGTTAGCTTAGCATTATGATCGTTTAGTTTTACTGCTATTGCTTTCTTCATGACTTATACATGTTCCTCTGACTATGAGATTATGCAACTCCCGAATACCGGAGGAACACCTTGTGTGCTATCAAACATCACAACGTAACTGGGTGACTATAAAGATGCTCTACAGGTGTCTCCGAAGGTGTTTGTGGTGTTGGCATAGATCAAGAATAGGATTTGTCACTCCGAGTATCGGAGAGGTGTCTCTGGGCCCTCTCGGTAATGCACATCACTATAAGACTTGCAAGAAATGTGACTAATGAGTTAGTTGCGGGATGATGCATTACGGAACGAGTAAAGAGACTTGCCAGTAACGAGATTGAACTAGGTACGATAATACCGACGATCGAATCTCGGGCAAGTAACATACCAATGACAAAGGGAACAACGTATGTTGTTATGCGGTTTGACCGATAAAGACCTTCGTAGAATATGTAGGAGCCAATATGAGCATCCAGGTTCCGCTATTGGTTATTGACCGGAGATGTGTCTCGGTCATGTCTACATAGTTCTCGAACCCGTAGGGTCCGCATGCTTAACGTCCGATGACGATTTGTGTTATGAGTTATGTGATTTGATGACTGACGTTTGTTCGGAGTCCCGGATGAGATCACGGACATGACGAACAGTCTCGAAATGGTCGAGACATAAAGATCGATATATTGGAAGGCTATATTCGGGCATCGGAAAGGTTCCGAGTGATTCGGGTATTTTTCGGAGTACCGGAGAGTTACGGGAATTCGTATTGGGCCTTAATGGGCCATACGGGAAAGGAGAGAAAGGCCTCAAGGGTGGCCGCGCCCCTTCCCCATGGAACTGTCCGAATTGGACTAGGGAAAGGGGCGCCCCCTTCCTTCCTTCTCCTTCTCCTTCCTCCTTCCCCTTTCCTATTCCATGTGGGAGGTGGAGTCCTACTAGGACTAGGGAGTCCTAGTAGGACTCCACACTTTGGGCGCGCCCTATGAGGGCCGGCCTCCTCCTCCCTCCATCCATTATATACATGGCCAGGGGGCACCCCATAGAGACACAAGTTGATTTTAGCCGTGTGCGGTGCCCCTCTCCATAGATACACACCTCGGTCATATCGTTGTAGTGCTTAGGTGAAGCCCTGCGCCAGTAGCTTCATCATCATCGTCACCACGCCGTCGTGCTGACGAAACTCTCCCGTGATGCTCAACTGGATCAAGATCTCGTGGGACGTCATCGAGCTGAACGTGTGCTGAACGCGGAGGTGCCATATGTTCGGTGCTTGGATAGGTTGGATCGGAAGACGTTCGACTACATCAACCGTGTCACTAGACGCTTCCGCTTTCGGTCTATGAGGGTACGTAGACACACTCTCCCCGCTCGTTGCTATGCTTCTAGTAGATAGATCTTGCGTGATCGTAGGATTTTTTTTGAAATACTACGTTCCCCAACAAAGGCTTCCTCTTGTGCGGGATCCCAAACAAAAGGCACATCCTTCTTTGTAAGCTCATTGAGAGGTGCGGCAATGGTGCTGAAATCTCTCACAAAACGCCTATAGAAACCGGCGAGTCCAAGAAAACTCATCACTTGTGTTACCATTTTGGATTGGATCCAACTCTCAATAGCTTCAATCTTGGCTTTATCAACTTCAATTTCCTATAGAGTAACAATATAGCCAAGAAGGTATACTTGTTCGATGCAAAAGGTGCACTTCCCAAGGTTATCAAACAAACATGTATCATGTAGAGCAATAAAAACACCACATAAATGTTACAAATTATCCTCCAAAGATCTATTATAAATCAATATGTTGTCAAAATAAACTACCACAAATCGTCCAATGGAAGCACGTAAAACTTCGTCCATTAAGCTCATGAAAGTGCGAGGTGCATTAGTTAAGACAGAAGGCATGACTAACCACTCAAATAATCCAAACTTAGTTTCAAATATTATTTTCCATTCATCTCCCGGTTTCATACGAATTTGATGGTATCCACTATGCAAACCAACCTTGTAGAAAATGGTAGAGCCACTTAATTAATCAAGCATATCATTAGGCCTAAGAATAGGATGATGGTAACAAATAGTAATATTACTAACGGCTCTACAATCGACACACATACGTGATCCCGTACTTTTTGGGCAATAGAATAATAGGAACAACACAAGACTAAGGGATTCGCGTATATAACCTTTGTCGAGAAGCTCCTGTACTTGATGCATAATATCCTTCGTCTCCTCTGGTTTGGTACAGTATGGCACACGGTTGAGCAGTGAGGCACCGGGAATTAAGTCAATCTGATGCTCAAACTCCTCAAATAGGTGGTAATCCCGGTGGCACATCTTGTGGAAAGACGTTCGCGAACTCCTGCAAAATGTTAGTGACAGCAGGAGGCAAAGAGGGAGACACGTCTTCGAATGAAAATAATGTCTCTTTGCACACAAAAGCACATCAAATATATTTAATAAAATCCACATCAGTAATATCAAATATGGTGGTAAGTAAACATCCACTTCTCAGTTTTATTTCAGAGGCAACACTAGAAGATGGTTTGTTATTGGTCTTATGGTGTTGCTGAAATTCTTTTTGCCACAATATGATTTTCACTCTTACTTTGCTCATGTTTTGCTTTACTGGGTCTATTAACACCGTCTTTCAAAATGTGTTCAGGATACATAGGAAGCAAAGTAATATGTTTATCCTTATGAACAAGAGTATACTAATTTTTCTTACCACATTATCCTGGTGTAAAGAATTTTTTATTGAATTGCCATGGTCTACCAAGTAAGAGGGAACATGCTTGCAGGGGTACCACATCACAATCAACTTAATTAGCATATGTGGCGATACTAATGCCCAATCAACTTAATCAGCATATGTGGCGATACTAATGTCCAAGGACGGTACGTGTTACCTTAACCTTGTCACTGTTGTTGAACCATTGTATGTAGTAAGGATGATTGGTCTGGTGGTGAGAGGCAGCTTCTCCACCATCTCCATGCTAGCTAAGTTGTTGCAACTCCCTCCATGTATGATGACACGGACACAACATTCTTTCACAACTCTCTTTGTATGGCATAAATTGTGCCTCTGATTTTGCTTAGCATGTGCTACCTACACAATCAAAACATGTTGAGCAACTAAACTTTCATACCTTTCAGCGTCTTCAAGAGCCACGTATTCCGTCTCTTGTTTAGAATCATCATCGTCCCGTCCTTCACTTGCAATAAGAGTCAAAGTCTCCTCATCATAGTCACTAGCAGACTCGTAAGCACCCTCCTCGGTAACAATCATCACACGCTTGGATGGGCATTGGCTCGCATAGTGACCTCCACCCTTGCAACAATGATACATAATGTCATGTGTTTTCCTAGTTGTTTCCATGGATGAAGAAGAGCTTTGTGCGGGACCCGATGGTGTGCTCTTGGTGGATGGTGGTGGTGGTGCATGTTTCCTTGTATCGCGGTTGGAGTTAGTGGCTGAAGCAGTCAGTGGTGCAGAAGGACATGTGGAAGTAGAAGACGCACGTGGTGTCCATGATGAAGATCGACCTACGGAACAGTTAATTCACGCCATGGTCTGGCGATCTTGTGCTTCACATTAAGCTTTGCAAGCAAGATGGAATAAACATGTGCTATTGTTATATTCCTTATACACTAAGATAATTTGAATTTTTCTTCTTTACCCACTTATGTGCAAATATAGCTTCACTATCCTCAACAATACTACATCGAATCATTCCGGTTTGTAATTATGATAATATTCCTCTATGGAATTTTTTCTTTTTCTTAAAAGCTGCAATTTTTTAAGTAATTCACATTGATAATATGGTGGAATCCAACGAGTATGCATAACACTTTTTTTAAATAACCCAAGTAGAGGGGATATTAGCATGGTACGATCTACACTGTTTAGACCACCAAACATAAGCAAAACTAGTGAATTTGCATACAACAACAACAACACGTCTATACTCAGGATATTGTAAGCATGTAAAAGGTTGTTCAATTTCTAACTCCCTAGTAAGATATACATCAGGAATGTATCTACCCTCAAATGGCGGAATATTAAATTTCAGTTTAGAGACATGGTCATTATCTTGTACCTGAGGGGGGTGCAGCCCTACCATTGCAATTGTAGGCATGTGGATGACCTGATGCTGGTAGTGGTTGCATGTAGTTCTGATTTGGATCAACCTCATCCTCGTAATCACCCTCGTATTCGTCGTACCGCTCGGTAGTCGTAACAGGAGCCACAGAAGCATCATCAGCAGTAGTAGCGGCACCAGAATGTTAGCCTTGGCCAATGGGAATACGCTTCGCTCGTCCTACTTGATCAGGAAGGCGACATTGTTCTTGTTGCTGCAGACATGCGATAGGTGCAACCGGTGGTTGTGGTAGACGCATGAGAACTTCACTGAACTTGTCCTCCAACTTGTTGTCAATCGTATTCTCAATTCCAGCTATCCTCTCCATCGCCTGTCCAAAGCTGTTCAACACGTGTTCCACCTGTTCACCCGACATTGTTTCAAATTTATCATGTAGCTGCTTTTTCGTCATGTTCTCCCAGGCCACCTTGTTCTCTTGTGATCCTGGCATGGTCAGCAGCAATAGAAACGCACAAGAATATGCCCTACAAACTACTAATAGGATGTGGTGTGGTGGACAGACACAAATCCGTCAAGCTAATCATAATTTTTTACTCGTTCTTACCAAGTAGCGGGCGGTAATCGGCAACCGTTGTAGTCAAAAATCCCAAAGCTTGGATAGATTGATTGTTAGGTGGTGTCAAATGTACATGTAGATGTATATGGAGTTAGGAAGGCTTAAAATATAGTAGCAAAATGTCAGCAATAATCAATTCAGAGATGCAAAGTTGAATAAACGATCAACAACATTACTGTGTTGATCCTAGGCTAGACCGTGCCAGAGAAGTGAGCCTAGAACACTAACAAAATCATTGTGTTTCACATAAACAAAGGGGGAAGCACACTCTGAAAAAATGGTGCTCGTTATATTTTTTGCGAATAAATCGCTATAATGGCGAGTGTCTGAAAACGCTTCCCAGAGCCTAAAAACAGGATAGGCACACAAAAATTGGAATTTTTGGTGACCTTTTGAGGTAGGGTCAACAAGAAATTTGGACCAAAAATCAGTATGCTGGCGAGTGTCTCAAAACACTCCCCAAGGCCTAAAAATAGTATAGGCACAATTTTTTCTCCACACTCTTCCGAAATGTAGGCAACTTTTACTGGACTATGAAGAACCATTTCAAACTCTTTTTGGTGGCTTTTTCGTGGACTGTAAGTATGAAGAACAAATGCGATCTAGACTACGAAAAACTGGAAAACTCACCGAGCGACCTAGAAATCTAATAACACTTGATAGAGGCGAAGGTGTCCGTCTTTCGACGAGATGTTAACTATCATTTTCGGTGGAGGCCGACTTTGACGATCCAACTATGAACATGCGAAGACGTTGCGCAGCAATCGCTAAACCAATTGACCATGCCGAAGCATGATCAACATGACCACGAGGGTGTATTTTCTACAGGAAAATGAAGAACAGTCACGAAACTGAGATTGTGATACGAATATTACGAATTGAATAGGAAAGCTTTATTAAAAGCGGGGTCCTGAAATGTCTTGACCTGGTCCTTGGACACAAATGGTGCGTTGCCCCAAGTCTAAAACGACGCTCTAAGTGCTATATTTATAAGGAGACAAAGGGCAATTTGGTCCACCCTTAGCAAAGGTGGGATTAAATTATTTCCGAAGTCGTTTTCTCTATTAATATGGACTTTAAAAACAGCCTACTAAATGTATTTCGAAATTAAATGAACATGACCCCGAAAATAAGGTGACGCAACACCTATATTAAACTATGAACGGAGTTTATAGAAGACAATCTTGTACATTTTGTCCATGTCCTTGTATGTCATCATGGTGGTTCCGAAGTGCTGAAAACTCCACGAGAAACAACATTCTTGTTCCCCTTGCACGCACCATCATCTCTATGTTGGATCATGCTCCAATGTTCATTCTTCTTATCCATGTTGGGTCCTTCACTTGTTTTTTTTTTGAAACGGGCAAAAGACTTGCCATTTCATTGATTAAGAAGAAGAGGAAAGAGGGTCCTAATACAGCAGGCACATAGTGGTGAAAAATTAACAACTACTCACGAGGCAGAATCACATCTAAACCCTTGGCCTCGCAGAAACCCATAGGCTTGCCTCATCAAGGATCTTGTCCACGATAATCATCGAAGGCGTAGAAGTATTTCCAAAAACCCTAACGTTCCTCTCCTTCCATAAGTTTCCAATTTAGACAGCGTCACATTCTCATGAACATTAGAACGTTACAAGAAACGAAAGTACATGGTAATCTAATTTATGTGCGCAAGTTTTAGTAATTCATCCAGTAAGTGTAGCGACAGGGGTTGTGAGTGTAACTAGTGTAGTGATGTCCTCATCAGGAACTCCATTTAGAAGCATTAAAAAAACAGAATTGAAGATCATATCCATCCACATGAGCCATCTTGATTCAGAACCTCTAGCAGCAAGAATCTCCACAACAGGTTTGTGCTTAATCATGTTAAATGCTTCTTTGAAGTTGAACTTGAGAAGAATTAATTCCTCTCTAGACTGATGGCATTGATGGATGTATTCATATGACGAGACCAGACAATCTTAGGTGAATCTGTTTATCCGGGAACCATATTGATTTGTGTGAATCATAGCCTGAATGATCTTGCATAATCTGTGGGCAAGCAGCTCAGGAATTATCTTGATAGCATAGCTTGTGGGACGTCAATCATGTCATTAGCGTCCTCTCCACAGACGCGCGCGCACACAAACTAGTGAGTCAGTACGTGTGCCCCGGATGGAGATGCACGCACATTACATTACCGTCTGCGTGAAGCGTTAAAATTGCATTGCGCCCGTTCCCTCCCCTCTCGTAAATGCTTTGGGACTGCTTGATTGTAGGAGTAACAGTAGTACTACTAGTATAGTTTATGATCAATGCTGGGGCTAGCGTGCCCGCATATGTGGTTGGATCGTCGATGCAACAGCAACCGTCGGTTAATTACTCTTCCGGCCTCTCCATCCATACACGATTCGCCTCGATCGTCTTCTTCTTGTGTGTCGGTTTAATTGTCCTCTGTATGGCGATGTGGTTAGTTCGGGGTCTGGACACGGGGGCCGTGTGGCCTGGCGCACGGGCGTCCTTGTCCTAACAACTGGCCTAATTTGCAAATTGGCCGGGCGCGAGCGAGCGAGCTGTAGACCTCATGCTTAATTCCTCCCGTTAGTTAGTTCAGGGAGCTCCATCAGGACGGATTATAGAGATGCTCCTCCCGTCCCGCCGTGATTTCTCGTCGGATACGCGCGCCGCTCCTACAGGGACGTCGTAACGGGCAGAAGGGCAATGAACCTACCGGCCAGGGGACCAATGCATTCCTTGTCTTCTCGTGAAGCATATCCTCGCCAAAGCGAAAGCCAAAACCAAAGGGGAAAAACAAGGAGGAGGCAGTAGAACTGGGGTCTGCATGCCGACCTTCTGCTGTGACCGATATTACTCCGACCACTGTTCCCTTCCATGGCTCTACCGCTGCCACTTTTCAACCAACAAGACAAGAATATGTGAGCACGTATGAGCGAGTCCTCGCAGTTTGCTGCTATGCTACCAGTACCCCAAAGTGGTTCTCGCAACCCAACCCAACCCAACTTGCACAGATAGATGCTAAAAATTCCGTGGACAGAAGAGATGGCATTTGCCGTTGGGCTGCAAGGTCACAGCAGAGCAAAGAGGCTTGTACGGTACTCAAAACAGCTCACTGGTGCAGGGCGATGCTACAGGGAGTCACGGGTCAGGCTGGCTGGGACGGGGAGAGAAGAGAAAAGGCGCAAGAAAAGAATCTTTCAATCAAGGGCAGCAAAGAAGCCCAAGCTCACAAACCCCACCATGTTAATTACTGAAAGAAAGGAAGAAAAAACAGAGGCAATTGGCATAACAAACAAACTAATCATCATCGCCCCCGGTACCTTTATTCTACGCCCAGCTCCTCCTCTCTGATTAGTATTAGTAGTATTACATTATTATAACATAACAATGAATCGGTGGAGGAGGAGGGCCATCTTGCGGCACCAATCAATTCATTAATTAATCAATCAACAATACTAGTAGAGTACTACTACTACTTATGCAAGCGAAAAAGATAAAAGAAGAAGGTTTATTTAATCGCAAATGCTAGTTAATTATCACTACTATTTCCTTCGTTTAAAAATAAATGTCTCAACTTTGTATTAATTTTAGTACAAAGTTATACTAAGTTTGAGACATTTATTTTAGAACGGAGGGAGTCCTAGTTTTCTTGCGCAGCGAGAGGAGGGCATCACAAATCACATGGCACAGGCAGGGGCAGGAATATGAGTGGAAGCAACCTGGTAGGTAGGTGAGGTGAGGTGCGGTGCGGTGCGGTGCGGCGAGGGCCAGATGGTATGCATATGGGCTGGGCTGGGCATACACGCGTACAACGCAATGTGCTCGCCAGTCCACCACCACCTACATATAAACACACCCGCACACCGCTGAAACACAATTACAACCCACACACACCTCCAACCCCTTGGTTGGATAGCTCAGCAAGACAAGCGAGCTGAGCAGAGCAACGCTTGAAACCCCTACCGACACTTCTTGTGCCTCCCAGCCCATAAATCCCCCACGTACTTCACCCGTCATTTCTCGCACCTCCCCCTACCCCTACATTCATTCATTGCTTCCTTTTCCCCTCTCGCTGCACATGCTAAAGGCTGCCTCCGCCATTGCCTGAGCGTGGAGAGCTACCTACCTTGCCTGCCTCCCCGCCATTGTCTTCTTCTCCTCGCCGTAAAGGTAGAGGAGAGTGCGTGCATTGAGGACGACGGCCATGGCGCCAGCGGTGGCCGGAGGAGGCCGCGTGCGGAGCAATGAGCCGGCTGTTGACGCGGCCGCCAGCGGGAAGCCCTGCGTGTGCGGCTTCCAGGTGTGCGCCTGCACGGGATCGGCCGCGGTGGCGTCCGCCGCCTCGTCGCTCGACATGGACATCGTGGCCATGGGGCAGATCGGCGCCGTCAACGACGAGAGCTGGGTGGGCGTGGAGCTCGGCGAAGACGGCGAGACCGACGAAAGCGGTGCCGCCGTTGACGACCGCCCCGTCTTCCGCACCGAGAAAATCAAGGGGGTCCTCCTCCACCCCTACCGGTACGTGCAACTAAACTCCCTATATCTGCGTCAACAATCTACTCTACTTATTATTACTCTTTTGTGCAACAAGTCTAAAATGATTAAGCCAACAAGCACCACGCCAGGTTGACAGTCGGGATTATTTGGTCTTGACCACCCGGTAGTACTAGTAGGAGTACAGTAGCCTAGGTCTGGTCGGTGTTAATCACAGTAATTAATGGTTAATTAATATAAACCTGGATTAGCCCGAGACAGGTGCACGTTAGAGGCGGGCCAATGATGGCTCGAATCCACCCAAAATACTAGTAGTAGCGCGTCCCGGTGTGGGCTGTCGGCTCGGTGCGGCGCCTCCCCATTTTACTAGTCACTGCTGCTTGGGCCCGCGGGAGGGGACGTTAGCCGTTGGGCCTGCCTGGCAGGTGGGCACCCTGGCGGCTCATAAATCCCTGTTACTTTTTGGAGTTAAAAAGGCTGTGTGGGGGGCTCTGCAATAGCAATAGGAATCCGAGGTGAAACGAGTCGACGACAGGGGGCATGGCATGGCTTGCATGTGAATCCAAGCCACGTCATTAAAAGCCTCCTTCCTTCCTGGGGACGTCGCAGTGACATACTTCCTGGAGTAGTATACTAGTAGTTGGTTAAATTTTGGGGTTCGGACAAGATAGAAAAGCAAGGAGTAAAATGTCCTTTTTTGTCACCGGAGAAACGTATATGTATGTATGGTATGGTAGTACTATATATGAGATTTTTCGGCATTTAGTTATGGATGGATGGATGGATGGATGGATGATGCTACTGCTGGAGCCTGTAGTATGTTAGTTTTTGTTCAACCGTTTTATCATGTCATGTCATAAAAAGGAGGAGAAGAATGCGTGAGTCATGTTGTCAGCGAGAAAAGGCTTATTAAAGTGGTAGAGTTACAACTAAGAAGAAATGCGCGTGCTAGATAAACACTAGAAGTGCGCTCGGCACAACATCTTAATACCACATAATTAACAAGAAAAAGAATACTAGTACTCCTACTAGTAGTAGTACTCTAACGATTAGCAGGGAAGGTTCCAACGACTTTTTGGCGCCAATAGCATAAAGAAGAAGAAAAAAACTTAACGAGAAAAGAGGCCCATTAAGAGCATCTCCAATAGCATGTGTATATTTGGATGTCTATATATTCATATAGACAATGGTCTAAAAAGAGTCCCTCATATACACGTTCAGTTTTGCATCAGAACGTCTATATACAGGGACCATGACATGTGGGACGTCGCTGGGGAGAGGAAGAAATCATGACTGCAACTGAGTTTAGACGACGCCTTCACATTGTCCAGGCGTGGACATTGTCGAGGTCAGTTTAGACAATGTGTATATTTAGACAACCATATAGACAAGCTGTTGAACGCCTGTTTTTGGCTCACGTCGTGGAAAACGAGTATAGACATCCATATAGACAAGCTATTGGAGATGCTCTAATGGAGCAACGAATCCAGCGGCACCACCTCTGGCGGTCGCGTCGATGCCCTCGCACGACGGATGAGGGAGGGGCCCGGGCCTACTGACAGCCTCGGCATGTCGGTGCTCATACACGGCGCCGTTTGCTGCCAAGTGTGCCAGCTCACACTCATTGACTTGCCAGCTCCCGCCTTGGCTGTCAATGAGAACATGATGCCCTTCTCTCTCTCTCTCTCGCCTTTTGGCATTTGCAAAAAAAAAACAAAAAAAAAATAGCTGTCTGATAGGGAAAAGAAATAGTACAAAGGGAAAAGATGAACATGGCGCATGTTCCCTCCAATAATTGCACCCAATCATCACTCGATTAATCCAACATTTCTTACTACTCCTACTACTAGACTAGAGTGAGTTGATGATGAATTGTAACTGACGGTGAATGTGAATATGAATAATGCAATGCAGGGTGCTGATCTTCGTCCGCCTGATCGCCTTCACCCTGTTCGTGATCTGGCGTATCTCCCACAAGAACCCTGACGCCATGTGGCTGTGGGTGACATCCATCTGCGGCGAGTTCTGGTTCGGTTTCTCCTGGCTGCTGGATCAGCTCCCCAAGCTGAACCCCATCAACCGCGTGCCGGACCTGGCCGTACTGCGCCAGCGCTTCGACCGCCCCGACGGCACCTCCACGCTCCCTGGGCTGGACATCTTCGTCACCACGGCCGATCCTATCAAGGAGCCCATCCTCTCCACCGCCAACTCGGTGCTCTCCATCCTCGCTGCTGACTACCCGGTCGACCGCAACACATGTTATGTCTCTGACGATAGTGGCATGCTGCTCACCTACGAGGCCCTGGCCGAGTCCTCCAAGTTCGCCACCCTCTGGGTGCCCTTCTGCCGCAAGCACGGGATCGAACCCAGGGGTCCCGAGAGCTACTTCGAGCTCAAGTCCCACCCCTACATGGGGAGAGCTCAGGATGAGTTTGTTAACGACCGTCGCCGCGTTCGCAAAGAGTATGATGAGTTCAAGGCCAGGATCAACAGCCTGGAGCATGACATCAAGCAGCGCAATGACGGGTACAACGCCGCCAACGCCCACCGGGAAGGCGAGCCCCGACCCACCTGGATGGCGGACGGCACCCAGTGGGAGGGCACGTGGGTCGACGCCTCCGAGAACCACCGCAGGGGCGACCACGCCGGCATCGTCTTGGTCAGTACTTACTATACTTATCACTGCTACTAGAGTACCATTTACTACCTACGTATGGTCTCTTTTGTCCATGCATGCATATACTGCTCTTCTTGGAATCTTGGTTAGTTAGGGCCTCGTTATTAGTGGCCATCTGATGTGATGCCCGCACTGCTGTGCGGATCCAAGGGAGATTTTGATAGAATGGACGTGGTGTGGTGATAGTCGAGAGTGCAACCACCAGCCAGCCAAGCACAATTGTGGACAGACATGGAAGAAAACATGCATGCTTCTCTTCTCGCCTAGACCTAGTCCTGTGGCCAGCAACGTGTGGTTCCACTCATTCATGCTGTGACGAGGAATGGTGGTTGGGGTGGTCCTTTCGCCCCGACACCACTACAGCGTCCACTTTATGACCCGTTTTAATTCACCGGTCCTTCTTTGTTAACTGCTTTCTCACCTCAATCATTCATCAGTTTACTCTGCCCAACTCTTAACCCTGCAGTAGTAATTAATTACTCTAACCACTAATCACCTTCAGGTAATAGTAGTAATACAGTAAGTAAGAATCATTTGACCTTTTACTATGGAGTAGTAACAGCTAAAATTAACCATGTCATACAATTAACCTTATTTTTTTACCACTATATGTACCTAAGCTCAAGTTTGTGATTGTACTACGAGAAGAATGGAGTTTTTTTTTTCAAAAGGAGAAGAATGGAGTGCTGACAATGATTTTTGTGCAATGGATGCAGGTGCTGCTGAACCACCCGAGCCACCGCCGGCAGACGGGCCCGCCGGCGAGCGCTGACAACCCACTGGACTTCAGCGGCGTGGATGTGCGTCTCCCCATGCTGGTGTACGTGTCCCGTGAGAAGCGCCCCGGACACGACCACCAGAAGAAGGCCGGCGCCATGAACGCGCTCACCCGCGCCTCCGCGCTGCTCTCCAACTCCCCCTTCATTCTCAACCTCGACTGCGACCATTACATCAACAACTCGCAGGCCCTCCGCGCCGGCATCTGCTTCATGGTGGGACGCGACAGCGACACCGTCGCCTTCGTCCAGTTCCCGCAGCGTTTCGAGGGCGTCGACCCCACGGATCTCTACGCCAACCACAACCGCATCTTCTTCGACGGCACCCTCCGTGCCCTCGACGGCATGCAGGGCCCCATCTACGTCGGCACTGGGTGTCTCTTCCGCCGCATCACCGTCTACGGCTTCGACCCGCCCAGGATCAACGTCGGCGGGCCCTGCTTCCCCAAGCTCGCCGGCCTTTTCGCCAAGACCAAGTACGAGAAGCCCGGCCTGGAGATGACCATGGCCAAGGCCAAGGCCGCGCCGGTGCCCGCCAAGGGGAAGCATGGCTTCTTGCCTCTGCCCAAGAAGACGTACGGCAAGTCGGACGCGTTCGTGGACAGCATCCCGCGGGCGTCGCACCCGTCCCCTTACGCGGCGGCAGCTGAGGGGATCGTGGCCGACGAGGCGACCATTGTGGAGGCGGTGAACGTGACGGCCGCGGCGTTCGAGAAGAAGACTGGCTGGGGCAAAGAGATCGGCTGGGTGTACGATACCGTCACGGAGGACGTGGTCACCGGGTACCGGATGCATATCAAGGGGTGGCGGTCACGCTACTGCTCCATCTACCCACACGCCTTCATCGGCACCGCACCCATCAACCTCACGGAGAGGCTCTTCCAGGTGCTCCGGTGGTCCACGGGCTCTCTCGAGATCTTCTTCTCCAAGAACAACCCGCTCTTCGGCAGCACCTACCTCCACCCGCTGCAGCGCGTCGCCTACATCAACATTACCACCTACCCCTTCACCGCCATCTTCCTCATCTTCTACACCACCGTGCCGGCGCTCTCCTTCGTCACCGGCCACTTCATCGTGCAGCGGCCGACCACCATGTTCTACGTCTACCTGGGCATCGTGCTCTCCACGCTGCTCGTCATCGCCGTGCTGGAGGTCAAGTGGGCCGGGGTCACCGTCTTCGAGTGGTTCAGGAACGGCCAGTTCTGGATGACGGCAAGTTGCTCCGCCTACCTCGCCGCCGTGTGCCAGGTGCTGACCAAGGTGATATTCCGGCGGGACATCTCCTTCAAGCTCACATCCAAGCTACCGTCGGGAGACGAGAAGAAGGACCCCTACGCCGACCTCTACGTCGTGCGCTGGACGCCCCTGATGATCACACCCATCATCATCATTTTCGTCAACATCATCGGATCCGCGGTGGCCTTCGCCAAGGTGCTCGACGGCGAGTGGACGCACTGGCTCAAGGTCGCCGGCGGCGTCTTCTTCAACTTCTGGGTGCTCTTCCACCTCTACCCCTTCGCCAAGGGCATCCTGGGGAAGCACGGCAAGACGCCAGTCGTGGTGCTCGTCTGGTGGGCCTTCACCTTCGTCATCACCGCGGTGCTCTACATCAACATCCCCCACATGCATAGCTCGGGAGGCAAGCACACAACGGTGCATGGTCACCATGGCAAGAAGTTCGCCGACCCAGGGTTCTACGGCTGGCCGTGAGCTCTCCGTTGACGACATTGCCGCCGCGCATCCGGACAAGACGACGACGACCTGAGACAAGAAACAACAAGTCATCCACTGAACGATGCATGCATCCATGTGATCGAGAAGCAGAGCTCGCCAAAGTTTAATTTTTTATTTTTTTTCTTCACTTTTTTGCCCTTTTCTTTTTAGTTTTGTCCAGAAAAAAGATGGTGTTGATTTGATTTAGTTCTTAATTACCTGTGGTAATTAATTATGTACTTAATTATACATTACGCGAAGAACAGGGGAGACGACTTACCGGGTACGGGGTGTACATGCTCGACGATGTATAGAGATGAGAGAGGTTGGGAGTGCGGGGCCTGTGGGGTGGAGGGCGGTATTCTTTTAGTAGTGTTATTATATATGGAAACAATAAATTTAATTTCATTAATTCGTGCGTGTGCTCACCTGTCGCCATTGAATTTTGTTTGTCACGGAATCTACTTATATTCATGCACATGTACACTATTATTACTCCGTCCAAAAATAATAATAATAATTCTCCCTTCAAAAAAAAATATATTTACCTTCTAATTGCTTGACAGTAGTGGCAGACTAGACAGTCATTGATGATCGAGTGGAAAAAGTCTATTTTAAACCCTGAACTCGTAGATGTTCGGCGAAACGAACCCCAAGTCGAAATCTCCGGTCAATTGCACCCTGAACTATGTAATCCCGGTCTAAATCGAACCTTCGAGTCGTTTGGATGGATGGGATTGGTGAGATTTCGCTGAGGACGCACACCTGCACTCCGTTGGGCCGGCCCGCTTTAGTTTTTTCATTATGAAATAAGAATTCACAAAGGGCGCTACACCTTGCTCCTGCTGGCCCGACTCGATTTTGTTTTTTCGTTAAAAAAGGCGCACGATGTATGCTAAAGTGCTTAGCTCAAGTGGCTAGCTGCATGACGTTAGAAGGTGGCGAGTAGCTTGTTCAAGAGGTCGCTCCACTGGATCTCTCGGAAAGAGCTTACGAGACCAAAATGTCAAGGAGGCATGGGTTTTCGTGATCTCCGTATGTTCAACCTGGCTCTTCTCGGCAAACATGGGTGACGTTTCATGACAAATCCAACATCACTATGCGCAAGAGTTATAAAGGGCATGTATTTTCCAGATTCTGATTTCTTGCAAGCTGCTGTACCCAAGGCCGGGTCAGCAACTTGGCGGGCTATCATAGCAGGCCGTGAAGCCTTGCTTGCGGGTATCGTCATGAGAGTTGGCGACGATACTTCTATCAACGCATGGACTGAGAAGTGGATCCCTACAACACACACAAGGACACCATTGTTGACACCAATGGCCCCTACCATCTCACTAGTCAGCAACCTCATTGATTCAGAGAACTGGTCCTGGAAACAGAATCTAGTTCGAAAGAATTTTACCGCACCAGATGCTGAGGCTATACTGAATATTCCTCTACGACGCGGCGGGGGCGAAGATACATTGGCCTGGGCACATGAGAGGACACGTAACTACACTGTTAAGTCAGCGTACCGAGCTCTAGTGATTCAGGAAGAGCATCAAGCTCAAGAAGAAAGGCCGCTTACAGAAGCTTCAATTAATAAACAACAGTTGTGGAAACCTCTGTGATCTCTCAAGGTGGTACCTAAAGTGCATGTGTTCTGGTGGAGGGTACTCCGTGGTATACTACCGGATGAATGCACGCTCAAGTATCGACATATCCGAGATATCAGCACATGCAAGCTTTGTCAATCACATGACGAAGACCTACAATATTCCCTTATTTACTGTTCACACGCCCGAGGATTTTGGGACAAAGCAAGCAAGCTTCTGGATATCAAACTACCGCGGCTTCATCCCACAACTTGGGCATATGATATTTTATGTGAACCAAGGTTCTCAGCGAGAGAACGAGCAACGATCATCACTGTGATGTGGTCCATTTGGACTTCACGCAATCGATGGACGCATGATGGGGACAAATTGGATCCGGCCAACTCGATGAGGCTTACTCGAGAAGCTCTGGCCCTGCTTGATATTCCCTTGCAACACATAAACGTCCTACCAGGTCAGGGTTGGCGCCCTCTAGAACCAGACTAGTTCAAGATAAACACCGACGCAGTGGTCGTTCATGACGAAGGGAAAAGCGGAACTGGTGGCTGTTGGGGAACGTAGCATAATTCAAAAAATTTCTACGTCTTCACCAAGATCCAACTATGGATACATCTAGCAACGAGCAAGTAAGAGTGCATCTACATACCGTTTATGAAGATTGCGTGCGGAAGCTTTCAACGAAGCAAGGATGAAGTAGTCGTACTCTTCACGTTCTTCGTCACCGATGATCTAGCGCCGAACGGACGGCACCTCCGCGTTCAACACACGTACGGTGCAGCAACGTCACCTCCTTCTTGATCCAGCAAGGGGGGAGGAGAAGTCGTCAGAGATCCGGCAGCACGACGGCGTGATGACGGATGCAGTGGAGATCGCAGCAGGGCTTCGCCGGGCGCCCTGCGTGGGAGTTGGGAGGTGTGACGGGAGGGGGAGAGGCGCCAGGGATGAGGTGCGGCTGCCCTCTCCCCCCCCCCACATATATATATAGGGGGCCAGGGGGGGCGCCAGCCCCTTGCAGATCCAATCTGCAAGGGGGGGCGCCGGCCAGGGAGGAGTCCTCCTCCCCCAAGGCAAGTGGTGGCCCCCCTCCCCTTAGGGTTTTAACCCTAGGCGCAGGGGAGGTGGGCCTCCCTCAGTGGTGCGCCAGCCCAGAGGGCTGGACACATCCCCTTGCGGCCTAGGGGCCCCACCGGGATGTGTGGCCCCACCCGGTAGACCCCTGGGGCCCCTCCGGTGGTCCCGGGACGCTCCCGGTGACCCCCGGAGATCACCCGTTGGCCGAAACTGGACTTCCCATATATCAATCTTTACCTTCGGACCATTCCGGAACTCCTCGTGACGTCCGGGATCTTATCCGGGACTCCGAACAACATTCGGGTTTCCACGTGCATTAATCTCTACGACCCTAGCGTTACCGAACCTTAAGTGTGTAGACCCTACGGGTTCGGGAGACACGTAGACATGACCGAGACCACTCTCCGGTCAATAACCAACAGCGGGATCTGGATACCCATGTTGGTTCCCACGTGTTCCTCGATGATATTCATCGGATGAACCACCGTGTCAAGGATTCACTCAATCCCGTATATTATTCCCTTTGTCCATCGGTACGGTACTTGCCCGAGATTCGATCGTCGGTATTCCCGATACCTTGTTCAATCTCGTTATGGCAAGTCTCTTTACTCGATCCGTAATCCATCATCCCGTGACTAACTACTTAGTCACATTGAGCTCATTATGATGATGTCTTACCGAGTGGGCCCAGAGGTACCTCTCCGTCATGCGGAGTGACAACATCCCAGTCTCGGTTCGTACCAACTCAACAGACACTTTCGGAGATACCCGATGCGTACCTTTATAGCCACCCAGTTACGTTGTGACGGTTGGCACACCCAAAGTACTCCTACGGTGTCCGGGAGTTGTACAACCTCATGGTCTAAGGAATAAATACTTGACACCGAAAAGCTTATGCATTACGAACTATACTATCTCGTGTTATGCTCAAGTTTGGGTCTTGTCCATCACATCATTCTCCTAATGATGTGATCCTGTTATCACTGACATCTCATGTCCATGGTCAGGAAACCGTGACCATCTGTTGATCAACAAGCTGGTAACTAGAGGCCTACCAGGGACTCATTGTGATCTGTGTATTCACACATGTATCGCTGTTTCCGTACAATACAATTCAAGCATGAATGACAGACAATTATCATGAACAAGGAGATATAATAATAATGCTTTTATTATTGCCTCTAGGGCATATCTTCAACGGTCTCCCACTTGCACTAGAGTCAATAATCTAGTTACATTGTGATGAATCGAACACCCATAGAGTTCTGGTGTTGATCATGTTTTGCCCGTGAAAGAGGTTTAGTCAACGGGTCTGCTACATTCAGATCCGTGTGCACTTTACAAATATCTATGTCTCCATCCTGAACATAATTCCGGATGGAGTTGAAACGGCGCTTGATGTGCTTGGTCTTCTTGTGAAACCTGGGCTCCTTGGTAATAGCAATAGCACCAGTGTTGTCACAGAAGAGAGTCATCGGGCTTGACGCGCTTGGAATGACTCCTAGGTCGGTGATGAACTCCTTCATCCAGACTCCTTCCTGCGCTGCTTCAGAAGCAGCTATGTACTCTGCGTCACATGTAGATGCTGCCACCACGCTTTGCTTGCAACTACACCAGCTGACTGCCCCTCCATTCAAAATATACACGTATCCGGTTTGTGACTTAGAGTCATCCAGATCTGTGTCGAAGCTAGCATCGACGTAACCCTTTACGACGAGCTCTTCGTCACCTCCATAAACGAGAAACATATCCTTAGTCCTTTTCAGGTACTTCAGGATGTTCTTGACCGCTGTCCAGTGTTCCGTACCGGGATCACTTTGGTACCTCCCTACCAAACTTATGGCAAGGTTCACATCAGGTCTGGTACACAGCATGGCATACATGATAGAACCTATTGCCGAGGCATAGGGAATGACACTCATCTTTTCTCTATCTTCTGCCGTGGTCGGCGACTGAGCTTTGCTCAATCTCATACCTTGCAAAACAGGCAAGAATCCTTTCTTTGACTGATCCATATTGAACTTCTTCAATATTTTGTCAAGGTATGTACTTTGTGAAAGACCAATGAGGCGTCTTGATCTATCTCTATAGATTTTGATGCCTAATATGTAAGCAGCTTCTCCAAGGTCCTTCATTGAAAAACTTTTATTCAAGTAGGCCTTTACATTTTCCAAGAATTCTATATCATTTCCCATCAGCAATATGTCATCCACATATAATATGAGAAATGCTACAGAGCTCCCACTCACTTTCTTGTAAATACAGGCTTCTCCATAAGTCTGTATAAATCCAAACGCTTTGATCACCTCATCAAAGCGAATATTCCAACTCCGAGATGCTTGCACCAGCCCGTAAATCGAGCGCTGGAGCTTGCATACTTTGTTAGCGTTCTCTGGATCGACAAAACCTTCCGGTTGCATCATATACAACTCTTCCTTGAGGAAGCCATTAAGGAATGCTGTTTTGACGTCCATTTGCCATATCTCATAATCATAGAATGCGGCAATAGCTAACATGATTCTGACTGACTTCAGCATCGCTACGGGAGAGAAAGTCTCGTCGTAGTCAATCCCTTGAACTTGTCGATAACCCTTAGCGACAAGCCGAGCCTTATAGATGGTCACATTACCATCCGCGTCTGTCTTCTTCTTAAATATCCATTTGTTTTCTATGGCGTGCCTGTCATCAGGCAAGTCCACCAAAGTCCATACTTTGTTTTCATACATGGATTCTATCTCGGATTTCATGGCTCCAAGCCATTTATTGGAATCTGGGCCCACCATCGCTTCTTCATAGTTCGAAGGTTCACCGTTGTCTAACAACATGATTTCTAGGACAGGGTTGCCGTACCACTCTGGTGCGGAACGTGCCCTTGTGGACCTTCGAAGTTCAGTAGTAACTTGATCTGTATCTTCATGATCATTATCATTATCTTCCTCCCTTGTCGGTGCAGGCACCTCAGGAACAGTTTCCTGCACTGCGCTACTTTCCGGTACAGGAGGGGTGACTGTCACCTCATCAAGTTCTACTTTCCTCCCACTCACTTCTTTCGAGAGAAACTCTTTCTCCAGAAAGCATCCATTCTTGGCAACAAAGACTTTGCCTTCGGATCTGTGGTAGAAGGTGTACCCAATTGTTTCCTTTGGGTATCCTATGAAGACGCATTTTTCCGATTTGGGTTCGAGCTTTTCAGGTTGAAGTTTCTTGACATAAGCATCGCAACCCCAAACTTTCAGAAACGACAGCTTCGGTTTCTTGCCAAACCAAAGTTCATATGGAGTCGTCTCAACGGATTTCGACGGAGCCCTATTTAAAGTGAATTTGGCAGTCTCTAAAGCATAACCCCAAAAAGATAGCGGTAAATCGGTGAGGGACATCATAGATCGCACCATGTCTAACAGAGTACGATTTCGACGTTCGGACACACCGTTACGTTGAGGTGTTCCGGGCGGTGTCAATTGTGAAACAATTCCACAGCTTCTAAGGTGTGTGCCAAATTCATGACTTAAATATTCACCCCCACGATCCGATCGTAAGAACTTTATTTTTCTGTCACGTTGATTCTCAACCTCATTCTGAAATTCCTTGAACTTTTCAAAGGTCTCAGACTTGTGTTTCATCAAATAGATATACCCATATCTACTCAAGTCATCTGTGAGGGTGAGAACATAACGATAGCCTCCGCGAGCCTCAACACTCATTGGACCGCACACATCGGTATGTATGATTTCCAACAAGTTGGTTGCTCGCTCCATTGTTCCGGAGAACGGAGTCTTGGTCATCTTGCCCAAAAGGCATGGTTCACACGTGTCAAATGATTCATAATCAAGAGACTCCAGAAGTCCATCTGAATGGAGCTTCTTCATACGTTCGACACCAATATGACCAAGGCGGCAATGCCACAAGTATGTGGGACTATCATTATCAACTTTACATCTTTTGGCATCTACACTATGAATATGTGTATCACTACATTCGAGATTCATCAAAAATAAACCATTGACCAGCGGGGCATGACCATAAAACATATCTCTCAAATAAATAGAACAACCATTATTCTCCGATTTGAAAGAGTAGCCATCTCGCATAAGACGAGATCCAGAAACAATGTTCATGCTCAAAGCTGGTACTAAATAACAATTATTCAGGTTCAAAACTAATCCCGAGGGTAGATGTAGAGGCAGCGTGCCGACGGCGATCACATCGACCTTGGAACCATTCCCGACGCGCATCGTCACCTCATCCTTCGCCAGTCTCCGTTTATTCCGCAGCTCCTGTTTTGAGTTACAAATGTGAGCAACTGCACCGGTATCGAATACCCAGGAGCTACTACGAGTGCTGGTAAGGTACACATCAATAACATGTATATCATATATACCTTTGACGTTTCCGGCCTTCTTGTCTGCTAAGTCTTTGGGGCAGTTCCGCTTCCAGTGACCCGTTCCCTTGCAATAAAAGCACTCTGTCTCAGGCTTGGGTCCATACTTTGGCTTCTTCCCGGCAACAGGCTTGCCAGGCGCGGCAACTCCCTTGCCGTCCTTCTTGAAGTTCTTCTTACCCTTGCCTTTCTTGAACTTAGTGGTTTTATTGACCATCAACACTTGATGTTCTTTCTTGATGTCTACTTCCGCTGATTTCAGCATTGAATACACCTCGGGAATGGACTTCTCCATCCCCTGCATATTGAAATTCAGCACGAAGCTCTTGAAGCTTGGTGGGAGCGACTGGAGGATTCTGTCAACGACCGCTTCATCTGGGAGATTCATTCCCAGCTGAGACAAGCGATTGTGCAATCCTGAAATCTTGAGGATGTGCTCACTGACAGAACTGTTCTCCTCCATCTTACAGCTGTAGAATGCGTCGGAGACATCATATCTCTCGACTCGGGCATGAGCTTGGAAAACCATTTTCAGCTCTTCGAACATCTCATATGCTCCATGGTGCTCAAAACGCTTTTGGAGCCCCGATTCTAAACTGTAAAGCATGCCGCACTGAACCAGGGAGTAATCATCACTACGCGACTGCCAGGCGTTCATAACGTCTTGGGTCGCTGGGAGAACAGGTGCATCACCTAGCGGTGCTTCTAGGACATAAATTCTCTTGGCAGCTATGAGGATAATCCTCAGGTTACGGACCCAATCCGTATAGTTGCTACCATCGTCTTTCAGCTTGGTTTTCTCTAGGAACGCGTTGAAGTTGAGGGAAACCTGAGCGTGGGCCATTTGATCTACAAGAGGTATTGTAAAGAATTTAGACTAAGTTCATGATAATTAAGTTCATCTTAATCAAATTATAATGAACTCCCACTCAGAATGACATCTCTCAAGTCATCCAAGTGATACACGATCCGAATTGAGTAGTCCGTGTCCGATCATCACGTGAGACGGACTAGTCAAAAACGGTGAACATCTTCATGTTGATCGTATCTTCTATACGACTCGTGTTCGACCTTTCGGTCTTCCGTGTTCCGAGGCCATGTCTGTACATGCTAGGCTCGTCAAGTGAACCCTAAGTGTATCGCGTGTGTAAATCTGTCTTACACCCGTTGTATGTGAACGTTAGAACCTATCACACCCGATCATCACGTGGTGCTTCGGAGCAACGAGCTTTAGCAACGGTGCACAGTTAGGGGAAACACAATACTTGAAATTTTAGTGAGAGATCATCTTATTTACTACCGTCGTTCTAAGTAAACAAGATGCAAAAACATGATAAACATCACATGCAATCAATTAAAGTGACATGATATGGCCAATATCATCTTGCTCCTTGGATCTCCATCTTCGGGGCACCATGATCATCTTGTCACCGACTCGACACCATGATCTTCATCATCATGAACTCCATCATCGTGTCTTGAAGAAGTCGTCACGCCAACTATTACTTCTACTACTATAGCTAACGTTTAGCAATGAAGTAAAGTAATTACATGGCGTTATTCAGTGACACGCAGGTCATACAATAATTAAGACAACTCCTATGGCTCCTGCCGGTTGTCAAGTTCATCGACATGCAAGTCGTGATTCCCTATTACAAAAACGTGATCAATCTCATACATCACATATATCATTCATCACATCTTCGTTCTTGGCCATACCACGTCACAAAACACATGCTGCAAAAACAAGTTAGACGTCCTCTAATTGTTGTTGCAAGTTTTACGTGGCTTCTATAGGATTTCTAGCAAGAACGTTTCTTACCTATGCCAAAACCACAACGTGATTTGTCAACTTCTATTTACCCTTCATAAGGACCCTTTTCATCGAATCCGATCCGACTAAAGTAGGAGAGACAGACACCCGCCAGCCACCTTATGCATCTAGTGGATGTCTGTCGGTGGAACCAGTCTCACGTAAGCGTACGTGTAAGGTTGGTCCGGGCCGCTTCATCCCACAATACCGCCGAATCAAGATTCACTAGTAACGGTAAGAAAGTTGAACAAGATCATACGCCCACAACTGCTTTGTGTTCTACTCGTGCAAGATGCTACGCATAAAACCTAGGCTCTGATGCCACTGTTGGGGAACGTAGCATAATTCAAAAAAATTCTACGTCTTCACCAAGATCCAACTATGGATACATCTAGCAACGAGCAAGTAAGAGTGCATCTACATACCGTTTATGAAGATTGCGTGCGGAAGCTTTCAACGAAGCAAGGATGAAGTAGTCGTACTCTTCACGTTCTTCGTCACCGATGATCTAGCGCCGAACGGACGGCACCTCCGCGTTCAACACACGTACGGTGCAGCAACGTCACCTCCTTCTTGATCCAGCAAGGGGGGAGGAGAAGTCGTCAGAGATCCGGCAGCACGACAGCGTGATGACGGATGCAGTGGCGATCGCAGCAGGGCTTCGCCGGGCGCCCTGCGTGGGAGTTGGGAGGTGTGACGGGAGGGGGAGAGGCGCCAGGGATGAGGTGCGGCTGCCCTCTCCCCCCCCACATATATATAGGGGGCCAGGGGGGGCGCCAGCCCCTTGCAGATCCAATCTGCAAGGGGGGGCGGCGGCCAGGGAGGAGTCCTCCTCCCCCAAGGCAAGTGGTGGCCCCCCTCCCCTTAGGGTTTTAACCCTAGGCGCAGGAGAGGTGGGCCTCCCTCAGTGGTGCGCCAGCCCAGAGGGCTGGACACATCCCCTTGCGGCCTAGGGGCCCCACCGGGATGGGTGGCCCCACCCGGTGGACCCCCGGGGCCCCTCCGTTGGTCCCGGGACGCTCCCGGTGACCCCCGGAGATCACCCGTTGGCCGAAACTGGACTTCCCATATATCAATCTTTACCTCCGGACCATTCCGGAACTCCTCGTGACGTCCGGGATCTTATCCGAGACTCCGAACAACATTCGGGTTTCCACGTGCATTAATCTCTACGACCCTAGCGTTACCGAACCTTAAGTGTGTAGACCCTACGGGTTCGGGAGACACGTAGACATGACCGAGACCATTCTCCGGTCAATAACCAACAGCGGGATCTGGATACCCATGTTGGTTCCCACGTGTTCCTCGATGATCTTCATCGGATGAACCACCGTGTCAAGGATTCACTCAATCCAGTATATTATTCCCTTTGTCCATCGGTACGGTACTTGCCCGAGATTCGATCGTTGGTATTCCCGATACCTTGTTCAATCTCGTTATGGCAAGTCTCTTTACTCGATCCGTAATCCATCATCCCGTGACTAACTACTTAGTCACATTGAGCTCATTATGATGATGTCTTACCGAGTGGGCCCAGAGGTACCTCTCCGTCATACGGAGTGACAACATCCCAGTCTCGGTTCGTACCAACTCAACAGACACTTTCGGAGATACCCGATGCGTACCTTTATAGCCACCCAGTTACGTTGTGACGGTTGGCACACCCAAAGTACTCCTACGGTGTCCGGGAGTTGTACAACCTCATGGTCTAAGGAATAAATACTTGACACCGAAAAGCTTATGCATTACGAACTATACGATCTCGTGTTATGCTCAAGTTTGGGTCTTGTCCATCACATCATTCTCCTAATGATGTGATCCCGTTATCACTGACATCTCATGTCCATGGTCAGGAAACCGTGACCATCTGTTGATCAACGAGCTGGTAACTAGAGGCCTACCAGGGACTCATTGTGATCTGTGTATTCACACATGTATCGCTGTTTCCGTACAATACAATTCAAGCATGAATGACAGACAATTATCATGAACAAGGAGATATAATAATAGTGCTTTTATTATTGCCTCTAGGGCATATCTCCAACAGTGGCCTCGCAAGATGGTCCACAGCCCTGCTGGGTGCTTGGTGCAAACCTCACCCCGGAGTTACTGACCCCATGACCGCGGAAGCCCTTGCAGCTCGGGATGGAGTATTTTTTGCAAATCTCAGAGGGTTTATGCATGTGGTGTTGGAGACCGACAACCTGGAAGTGGTTAACCTATGGAACACTCGCCTCAACAGTCGTTCAGTTGTGGCACCAATTCTCTTAGAAATTGAAGAGCTTTCTGCTAGTTTTCATTCTTTTTTAATCCAACATGTAAGTAGATCAGCCAATGGTCCAGCTCACCTTTGTGCAAAACATGCTTGCACGGAGACTCCCAGCTTCCTGATCAGCAGCCTTATAACTGATTATTCAGAGAACACTTTTGTTTAAATAAAGCTCTAAATTCCATGCAAAAAGGTAGCTTGTTCGATGCACTACTTTCCATTTAACTTTGTTCGGTTTCAGTGGGTTGGCCCAGTCGTGGGTCCCCTGTGCGGCGCGCGCTTCATTAGACATAGTGTGCGTCCCGCAAAGAGCGACAAAAGAATAAAGACAATTTTTTTGAGCAAAAAAATTCATTGATTTTGAAAAAAAATGTAAGATATTGGAAAAGAGCTCATGGATTTAAAAAGTTCACGGATTCAAAAACTTTCACGAAAAAAGAGTTCCTTATTTCAAACATTTGTTCTGAATGTTTTAGTTCTACATTTCTTATAACTTTTTACAGAAATGTTCAGGAATTAAAAAAAGTGTCTGTTTCAAATATTGTTCACAAATTCAAAAAATATTCGTGTGTTCTAATTTTGTTTGGGAGATTCAGAAAATATTCCTATATTTCACAAAATTGTTCTTTTTTATGAACTTCATTCTTTTTTCAAAAAATGCATTTCAAAATTTGTTCTTGTTTTTTAAAAAGATGTTTGGAATTTTCAAAAATTGTTTGCATTTTAAAAAATGCTCAAAATGTCTAAATTTGTTCGTTTTCTTTATGCTTCTTGAAAATGTTTGGGATTATAAAATATCTTAACGTTAAAAAAATATTTTCTGATCTAAAAAAATCAGAATCTCAAAATTCTTCATAATTTCCAGGAAGTATTAAAAAATCAATAAATGTTTAAATCTACCGCTCTGTCTGTTCTTAAAGTTACGCGCGAAACATGTGTACGCTAACGTGCTCAGCTCAAGTGGCTAGCTGCATGACGTTAGAAGGTGTCGGGTCGCGTGTTCTAGTCCTGGCCACTAATTTATTATTTGGATCTTTTGTGTCGCCCTATTTTCCATTCAACTCTGTTCGGTTCCAGTGGGCCGGCCCAGTCGTGGATCCCCTGTGCGGCGCAGGCTTCATTAGACGCAGTGTGCGTGAGCTCCCACAAAGAGCGATATAAAAATAAAGACAAATGTTTTTGAGCAAACAAAAAAATGAGTTGGCCCAGCGTAGAGGACGGGTGCTCCTTGGCCCACCAGCTAGACAAATCCCGGTTGACATTTGCCAGGGTTTGATTTAGACCGGGATTGCATAGTTCTGGGTGCAATCGACTGGGATTTCGATTTGAGGGTTTGTTTTGGCCAACCTCTACGAGTTCAGGGTTTAAAATGGACTTCATTATGTTCAGGGCATGTTCTCTTCATTATGTTTTGGAGGCTTTATTCTGTCCCACTATGTATTACCGAATATTTGACTTGTATAAAGCTGGAAGCCATGTGATCGATCTGAAGTTGCAATGTTAATGTTCATGATCTACTTTCATTGTGGACATTGGAGTTGGGCGTATCTTGTGCATTCCATATCTCTTTTGCGGAGAAACACTAGCTATCATGGGTCTCGTGTTCCTAGGGAAATATACAGTGATTGAAAAGATAGTCTTATCAATTTAGTTGCACGTCAATCATCTAAAAACGTAATTTGGATCAGTCAATTTTATGTGAAGGAAAAACAACGGAGGGAAGGAAGGAGCTCGTTGGAGAAGACTACCCCATATCTATGGTTGTGTGTGCGTAGGGGGGAGGGGGGAGCTCGCTGGAGAAGGCTACCCCATTACCTATCTAAGGGGTGTGGGGGTGGTGCAAGTTCGTTGGGAAAAAACTAGCCATCGCCGGGACTAGAAGGGTGGCCTCGGGCGGCGACAACATGGCGGTTGAGGGGCGGGCAGGGTGGCGAGGCTGGCGCGGGAGCGTCGGTGGCCGCGGGTGGTCGTGTATCATTGTGCGATTAGGGGGAGATAAAGAACGGGGCGCTGGAGGTTGGTAGGAATTGACTGACCCACTTTATTCACTCTTTAATCTTATCTTAATCTTACCATACAATTTGGATAGGAAAATAAAAGTACAAGTACAATTGGTTATCTCTTAGTTTTATCTCTAACTAGTAATTAGACGTGCCTAAACTTATGTTGAGAGAAATCGTGCTAAGAGATCATCTCTTAGTTAAGAGAAGGCAAGTCCTATCTTCTTATTTCTCCCTCTTTCATTTTAACATTTATCCTATATGGCACACCTAAGATAACATCATTGTATTTACCCTTATGACTTCCTTTAATAAAGGATGTTTCTATTGACTCGAAATGTAAGCGCATAGGTAAAATACACCATGCAGAACCAACAGTGTGACAAAAAATGGGGAGCACCTATGGCTCAAGTGTGTGAAAATTTTATTCGTTTGAGCCGCTTTTTGATTTACATGCAACGAACAACATAGAAGCTACTCATCCTGTCCAAATTTGATTGAAAACTTAAGTTGATTTTCAATTATTATCAAATACCCAGGCGAACAAATCCCAAATCCCAACAACGAAGTGTACTAGACCTTACTACCAGGCCCATCGAGTACTAGCAAATAACGGGATGATTGGATAGAGCTCTCACTACTCCTGACTGGCAACTTCTTTTTCGAGATGAGTTTGTGACTCATGGTACAAGAGCATGTTCGAATCATTCCCCCATTATTCTCAAGCTGGATGAACATGTTGATGCGCCTCCAACATATCTAGAATTTTTAATTATTCCATGTTGTTATATTATCGATCTTCGATGTTTCACATACATTTTCTAGCAACTTTATATCATTTTTTTGGACTAACCTATTGACATAGTGCCCAGTGTCAGTTGATGTTTCTTTGCTTGTTTTTTACTCTACACAATATCAATACCAAACGGAGTCCAAATGCCATGAAACTTTTTGTAGATTTTTTTCTAGCTAGAAAAGACCATAGGAGCCCAAGAGGTGTACTAGAGGAGGCCCGTGGGGCCCACAAAACACCAGGGCGCACCAGAGGCCCTAGGCGCGCCCTGGTGACTTGTGGGGCCCATGGGAAGCTTTTCCTCCGACCCCCAGTTCTATGAATACCACAATATTCCAGAAACCCTAGGGGAGTTGAAGAAAATTGCTTTAGCCGCCGCAAGTTCCAGAACCACGAGATCCAATCTAGAGGCCTTCTTCGGCACTCCGTCGGAGGGTAACACGATCACAGAGGGGTTTATCATCCTCATTGGTGCTCCTCCGATGATGCGTGAGTAGTTTATCACAAACCTATGGGTCTCTGGTTAGTAGCTAGATGGTTTCTTCTCTTTTTTTTGATCTTCGATACAATGTTCTCCTCGATGTTCTTGGAGATATATTTGATGTAAATCTTTTTTGCTCCGTGTTTGTTGGGATCCGTCCAATTGTGAGTTTATGATCAGATCTATCCACACATGATTATTATGGCATCATATTTCTTCTTCGATATTTCAGTTTTATTTGGCCAATTTGATTGATTTATCTTGCCATTGGAAGAGGTTCTTCGTAATGGGTTTGATCTTGCGATGCTCAATCTCAGTGACAGAAAGAGACATGACACGCATGTATCGTTGCTATTAAGAATAACAAGATGGAGTATATTCCTACATGAATAGATCTTGTCCACATAATTTCATCGTTCTTATTACATTACTCTGTATTTTCATGAACTTCATACACTAGATGCATGCTCGATAGCGATCAATGTGCGGAGTAATAGTACTAGATGCAGGCAGGAGTCGGTCTACTAATCTTGGACATGATGGCTATATACATGATCACTGTCTTGGGTATCGTCATAATTATTTGCTTTTCTATCAATTGCCCAACAGTAATTTGTTTACCCACTATATGATATTTTCTCAAGAGAAACCACTAGTAAAATCTACAGCCCCCATGTCTATTTCCTATCATATATTTTCAGATTTGTTTTACCAAAAACCCAAAAAAACTTTTCTGTGTTTTATTTCGTTTTATATTATTTGCATCCATCAATCTATCTATTTATCATATTTCAATACTTTGGAGGGATTGACAACCCTCTACGCATTGGGTTGCAATGTCTTGTTGCTTGTGTGCTGGTGCTATTTACATAGTGTTGCTTGGTTCTCCTACCGGATTAATAACCTTATTTTCATAACTAAGGGAAATACTTACCGTTGTTGTGCTGCATCATCCCCTCCTCTTTGGGGAATTTACCAACGCGGATCACAAGTAGAAAGAAGAATTTATGGCACCGTTATCGGGGAGGATCAATTTAAGATAGTCTCTCATCAACTCACCAACTTCTAGTGTTATTGTCGGGGATGCATCATCTATCAGGTTCCTACGCATAAACTTTCATCTCCTTGCAATTACATTATTTTCTATTTGCCTCTCGTTTTCACCTCCCCCACATCCAAATCATTTTTACAAAATACACAAAAATATTTGCCTTTTTATTCGCCTTCTTTCGTTCGCTTTTTTCTTGTCAGATCTCTTGTTTGCTTGTGTTTTGGTTTGCGTAGTCACGATGTCTAAAGAAAGTATTACGATGTTCCTTATCCCAACATCTTGATCGATATTGAGAGAAATATCAAAGAATACATGGCTATGCAATTTGAGCAAAATAATTTTTTCCCCGAAGAACTTAAAGAACACTCTATTTTGCTTGGTGCTATGACAAAACAACTTGATCATGTCAGCAAGGAAGCTGCTAATCTCCAATCTCAGTATGCTCAAAGTGAAAATTTTCTAGGAAAAATATCGGATGCATAGTCTACACTAGTAAATCAAATGGTGGCTAAACCGGAATCTCTAGAACACAATAATGATGAAGATATTAAAATGATTAGTGTTTGTTATATTGATTCCTTATTTAGTAATGTTAAAATTGATGATGAGGGAACTGAAGAAGAGTCAACTTTAGCTAGAAAGTGTTCCCATGATTTGGAGGGTGAAAATCTTGTTGAAAAAAAGTGACAAACGTGGGTTTGAAGATGTAAAAACTTTAGCTAGTGATGTGCCCACTCCTTTGGATTATAAAGACTTTAATTATGATAGTTGTTCTTTGATTGAATGTATTTCTTTGCTGCAATCCACGATAAATTCATCCAATGCCTACGAATAAAACAAAGCTTCTACTAAATATATTGCAGAAGCGGTAATGAAATCCTTGAAAGAAAAGATAGAATTATATATTTCAATTCCTAGAAAATTATATGATGAATGGAACCTACCATTAAAATCAAGATAAAAAATTATGAGTGCTATGCTTTGTGTGATTTGGGTACTAGTTTTTCCATAATTCCAAAATCTCTTTGTGATGTGCTTGGTTTTACCAATTTGGAAGAATGTTCTCTTAATTTGCACTTGGCGGATTCTACTATTAAAAAACCTTTGGGAAAAATTAATGATGTTCTTATTATTACAAATAGGAATTATGTGCCCATAGATTTTATTGTTCTTGATATTGATTGCAATCCGTCTTGTCCCACTATACTTGGTAGACCATTTCTACGAACTATAGGTGTCGTGATTTATATGAAAGAAGGGAATATTAAATTTTAGTTTCCATTGAGAACGGGTATGTAACACTTCCATAGAACTAAGATTAAGCTACCATATGAATCAATCATGAGGGCAACCTATCAATCAACCAACAAAGATGACAACACGTACGAATCTATACATTATGCCTAGCTAAGGGTGTAAAACGATAGCGCTTGTTGGGAGGCAACCCAATAGTTATCTATTTTTCTTTTTTGCTTTTCTTTCTATTTTCAATAAATACACAATTATTGTCACGCCCAATGCTACTTCTCGAGCTTGCGTTGTTTCCCTCTAAGAGGAAAGGGAGATGCGGCACAGTAGCGTAAATATTTCCCTCAGTTTTTGAGAACCAAGGTATCAATCCAGTAGGAGACCACACGCGAGTCCCTAACACCCGCACAAACAAATAAGAACTTCGCAGCCAATGCGATAAGGGGTTGTCAATCCCTTTATGGTCACTTACGAAAGTGAGATCTGATAGAGATGATAGTTTATTTTTTTTGGTATTTTTGGTTTATAAGAACAGCAAATAAAAGCGATAAAAGTAAAGTAGATGTAGATTGATATGTTGAGAATAGACCCGGGGGCCATAGTGTTCTCTAGTGGCTTCTCTCATGATAGTGATATTCTACGGCGGGTAAACAAATTATTGTCGAGCAATTGATAAAAAAGCGAATAATTATGAGACTATCTAGGCATGATCATTGTATATAGGCATCACGTCCGAGACAAGTAGACCGACTCCTGCCTGCATCTACTACTATTACTCCACACATCGACTGCTATCCAGCATGCATCTAGTGTATTGAGTTCATAAGAACAGAGTAACGCCTTAAGCAAGATGACATGATGTAGAGGGATAAACTCAAGCAATATGATATAAACCCCATCTTTTTATCCTCGATGGCAACAATACAATACGTGCCTTGCTGCCCCTACTGTCACTGGGAAAGGACACCGCAAGATTGAACCCAAAGCCAAGCACTTCTCCCATTTCAAGAATTATAGATCTAGTAGGCCAAACCAAACCAATAATTCGAAGAGACTTGCAAGGATATTATGAGCACACATAAAAAGTTCAGAGAAGAACCAAATATCTTTCATAGATAACCTTGATCATAAACTCACAATTCATCGGATCTCGACTAACACACCGCAAAGAGAGATTACATCGAATAGATCTCCTCGAAGACCGAGGAGAACTTTGTATTGAGACAAGAGAGAGAGAGAAGAAGCCATCTAGATACTAGCTATGGACCCGAAGGTCTGTGGTAAACTACTCACAACTCATGGTGAGGGCGATGATGATGATGAAGAAGAAGAAGAACTCCGTGATGGATCCCCCTACGGTGGAGCTCTGGAAGAGGCTCCAAGATGGGATCTCACGGGAACAGAAGGTTACGGCGGTGGAATTAGTGTTTTCTCTCTATTCATGGAGGTTTTGGGGTACGTAGACTTATATAGGAAGGAGGACACCGGGGGGGTGCTCGGGGGCTCCATGAGGCAGGGGGGCGCGCCCGGGGCCGCGCCTCCCACCCTCGTGGTCCACCCCTTGATCCCCTGACGTGGTTCTCAAGTCCCTCGTGCGTGATTTTCTCCAAAAATATCTCTCGCGAAGGTTTCATTCCGTTTGGAACCCATTTGATATTCTTTTTCTGCAAAACCCTAAAACAGGCAAAAAACAACAATCTGGACTGGGCCTTTGGGTTAGTAGGTTAGTCCCAAAAATGATATAAAAGTGTATGATAAAGCCCATTAAACATCCAAGACTTCATAAATAATAGCATGGAACAATAAAATATTATAGATACGTTGGAGACGTATCAAGCATCCCCAAGCTTAATTCCTGCTCGTTCTCGAGTAGGTAAATGATAAAGAAAGAATTTTTGATGTGGAATTCTAACCAATATAGTTTTCAATGTAATTCTCTTAATTGTGGCATGAATGTTCACATCTGAAAGATTCAAGATAAAAGTCTATATTGGCATAAGAAATAACAATACTTCAAGCATACTAACAAAGCAATCTTGTCTTCTCAAAATACCATGGCTAAACAAAGTTATCCCTACAAAATCATATAGTCTGTCTATGCTCCCTCTTCATCACACAAAATATTCATATCATGCACAACCCTGATTTCAGCTAAGCATTTGTTTTCATACTCTACCTTTTCAAACCTTTCAACTTTCACACAATACTTGAGCGTGAGCCATGGATATAACACTATGGGTGGAATAGAGGTGGTTGTGGAGAACACAAAAAGGAGGGAGATAGTCTCACATCGACTAGGCGTATCAACGGGCTATGGAGATGCCCATCAATAGATATCAATGTGAGTGAGTAGGGATTGCCATGCAATGGATGAACTAGAGCTAAGTATGTATGAAATCTCAACAAAAGAAACTAGTGGGTGTGCATCCAACTTGCTTGCTCATGAAGACCTAGGGCATTCGAGGAAGCCCATCGTTGGTATATACAAGCCAAGTTCTATAACGAAAATTCCCACTAGTGTATGCAAGTGATAAACATGAGACTATCTAAAATGAAGAAAATGGTGCTACTTTGAAGAACAAGTGTGGAAAAAGATAGTAGCAACTGTCCCTTCTCTCTTTTCTCTCATTTTTTTGGAGGGGCTTTCTCTCTTTTTTTATATATTATGAGCCCCTCCCTATTTTTTGGGGCCATCTCTTTTTTTTATTGGCCTTTCCTCACATGGGACAATGCTCTAATAATGATGACCATCACACTTTTTATTACAACTCGATATTACAACTCGATACTACAACAAGTATGACTCTACATGAATGCCTCCGGCGGTGTACCGGGATGTGCAATGAATCAAGAGCGACATATATGAAAATTATGCATGGTGTCTTTGCCACAACTACGATGTCAACTACATGATCATGCATGGCAATATGACAATATGATGTGTTTCATATGAACGGAACGGTGGAAAGTTGCGTGGCAATATATCTCGGAATGGCTATGGAAATGCCATGATAGGTAGGTATGGTGCCTGTTTTGAGGAAGGATATATAGTGGGTTTATGGCACCGACGAAAGTTGCGCGGCACAAGAGAGGCTAGCAATGGTGGAAGGGTGAGAGTGCGTATAATCCATGGACTCAACATTAGTCATAAGAACTCATATACTTATTGCAAAAATCTACGAGTCATGAAAACAAAGCAATCAACGCATGCTCCTAGGGGGGAGGTTGGTAGGAGTTAACCATCCCGCGCCCCCGACCTCCACACAAAGGTTGGCACTCTACAAATACCTCATGCTCTAACTTCGTCACATAGCGATTCACCATACGTGCATGATACGGGAATCACTAACCTTAACGCAAGTATTTCTCAATTTCATAATAACTCCACTAGCATGACTCTAATATCACTATCCTCATATCTCAAAACAATTATCAAGCATCCAACATCTCATTCTATTCAATGCACTTGGTGTGAATTTTTTTACTACATTGACATTGGATGTTTATCATGTGAAGACTAGTTTCTTAGCCTAAACACATTACCATGCTGTTTTAATAGACTCTCAAATAGATGTAAGTGAAGAATGAGAGTTCAACAATTTCTACAAAATATTCCCACCACCATGCTCTAAAAGATATAAGTGAAGCACTAGAGCAAAAACTATTCAACTCAAAAGATATAAGTGAAGCACATAGAGTGTTCTAACAATTCCTAGGACATATTTAACTCTCTCAAATAGGTGTGTACAGTAAGGATGATTGTGACAAACTAACAAGCAAAGACTCAAATTATACAAGACGCTCCAAGTAAGACACATAACATGTTGCGAATAAAAATATAGCTCCAAGTATAGTTACCGATGGATGAAGACGAAAGAGGGGATGCCTTCCCGGGGCATCTCCAAGCTTAGGATTTTGATTATCTTGAATTTACTTGGGGTGCCATGGGCATCCCCAAGCTTAGGCCTTTGCTACTCCTTGTTCCATAGTCCATCAAAGCAATACTCAAAACTTGAAAACTTCACAACACAAAACTTAGACAAAAATTCTCGTGAGCTCCGTTAGTATAAGAAAGCAAACCACTAATCAAAGGCGCATTAATGAATTTGTTCTTTGTTTATATTGATGTTAAACCTACTGTATTCCAACTTCTCTATGCTTCATATCCTCCAATACTACTCATAGATGCATCGGAATAAGCAAACAACACACGAAAAACAGAATCTGTCAAAAAACAGAACAATCTGTAGTAATCTGCAGGTTTCGCCTACTTCTGGAACTCCAAAAAATTCAAACTAAATTGTTAAATTTGCGGAATTTGTCTAATAATCATCTGCAAAAAGAATGAACTAAATATCACGCTCCATTAGAATCTGAAGACCACTTTAGTGAGCGTTAACGATTCTGTTTTCCACAGCAAGATCACATAAACTTCACACAAGTCTTCCCAAAGGTTCTACTTGGCACAAACACTAAACAAAACATGAAACCACATCTAATCAGAGGCTAGATGCAATATTTATTCCCTAACAGCAACAAAAACAAAAAATAAATACAAAATTGGGTTGCCTCTCAACAAGCGCTATCATTTTACTCCCCTAGCTAGGCATGATACAAGATAAGTCTAGGTATTGCCATAATGATACGATATGTCGTGAAAGCTCATCTCATATTCCCTACGTTCAGCAGCAAGCTTCCTTTGTCGCAAGAAAAAGTAATCAAAAGGGCTAAATTTAATGGGACAAAAGTCCCCTACATCAATCTCAGGAGGAATAGGTTCCTCTTTTGGCCCTTTGTAGTGGATAACCAATTCATCATTATAGGCATTCTTTTGGCAGAAGGTTATAAGCCTTCGCTCAAGGGAGAAGCCTAACCCATTATTTTGAATAGCAAAATCATCGTTTATCTCAGAAATTCTATCAATCAACATCTCAACAGGAACCTTTTTTCTAAGGTTTTCATTAAAAGCAACATGATCAGGAGATCGCAACCGCATTAGGTCTTCTTGATTGAACAAGATAGCATCTATAGGAGGTCGACCGACATCTACTCCGTAATGAGCAAAGATTTCTCTGGCCTTCATGATATATCTAAATTCATGAGCCAAAAAGATAGTGGCTGCACGCTTAATAGAAGAATGCTCAATATTGGAAAATTCCAAAAAGATTCTCTGAATACAGGGATGCATATGGATAAATTGCCTTTCAATTTCTACTATAAGCATAGATACAACATCCGCAAGGCTACTAGTTCTGTGAAGAATAGAGCCACCCATATTGGGAAAAGCACCGGCACAAGTGAAGAAGTCTTGAAGAACTCCTTTTCCAATAATATTACCGCTACCAACCCAGAATTTCTTAATATGTAAAGTGGTAGCTTCATCCGGGGGATCAACATAGACGTTGCCCTCGACATTACTACCCTTCTCGATAGGATCGTCCCACATCTCAGACATGAGGGCAATCAGGCAAGCAAACATCACACGAGCAAACAGGAAGCAAGCGAACGATAAACACACGGCGGAAGAAGGGCAAATAAAACGGCAAGGGTGAAGTGGGGAGAGGAAAACGAGAGGCAAAAATGTAATGTGAAGGATAAGGGTTTGTGATAGGTACTTGGTATATGACTTTTGCATAAGCCTTCCCGGCAATGGCGCCAGAAATTCTTCTTGCTACTTCTCGAGCTTGCGTTGTATTCCCTCCAAGAGGAAAGGGAGATGCAGCACAATAGCGTAAGTATTTCCCTCAGTTTTTGAGAACCAAGGTATCAATCCAGTAGGAGACCATGCCGAGTCCCTCGCACCTGCACAAACAAATAAGAACTTCGCAGCCAACACGATAAGGGGTTGTCAATCCCTTTACGGTCACTTACGAAAGTGAGATCTGATAGAGATGATAGTTTATATTTTTGGTATTTTTGGTTTATAAGTACATCAAATAAAAGCGATAAAAGTAAAGTGGATGTAGATTGATATATTGAGAATAGACCCGGGGGCCATAGTGTTCTCTAGTGGCTTCTCTCATGATAGCGATATTCTATGGCGGGTAAACAAATTATTGTCGAGCAATTGATAGAAAAGCGAATAATTATGAGACTATCTAGGCATGATCATTGTATATAGGCATCACGTCCGAGACAAGTAGACCGACTCCTGCCAGCATCTACTACTATTACTCCACACATTGACTGCTATCCAGCATGCATCTAGTGTATTGAGTTCATAAGAACAGAGTAACGCCTTAAGCAAGATGACATGATGTAGAGGAATAAACTCAAGCAATATGATATAAACCCCATCTTTTTATCCTCGATGGCAACAATACAATACATGCCTTGCTGCCCCTACTGTCACTTGGAAAGAACACCGCAAGATTGAACCCAAAGCCAAGGACTTCTCCCATTGCAAGAACTATAGATCTAGTAGGCCAAACCAAACCAATAATTTGAAGAGACTTGCAAGGATATTATGAGCACACATAAAAAGTTCAGAGAAGAACCAAATATCTTTCATAGATAACCTTGATCATAAACTCACAATTCATCAGATCTCGACAAACACACCGCAAAGAGAGATTACATCGAATAGATCTCCTCGAAGACCGAGGAGAACTTTCTATTGAGATCCAAAGAGAGAGAAGATGCGATTCTGGCATGGTTCTCAAGTCCCTCGTGCGTGATTTTCTCCAAAAGTATCTCTCGCGAAGGTTTCATTCCGTTTGGACTCCGTTTGATATTCTTTTTCTGCAAAACCCTGAAACAGGCAAAAAACAACAATCTGGACTGGCCCTTTGGGTTAGTAGGTTGGTCCCAAAAATGATAGAAAAGTGTATGATAAAGCCCATTAAACATCCAAGACTTCATAAATAATAGCATGGAACAATAAAAAATTATAGATACATTGGAGACGTATCACCCAACATGCGATTCTGTGCCGATCACGTGTTGAACTCGTGATTGGGGCACAACCGCATTTCAGGCACTTAGAAAGATGGATATAATTACATCGTACCATTACATAAATAGATGGGGATACAACAATAGGCAACCATTTCCACATGAATACAACAACATCATGCACAAGACGTCCGACTGTGGATGAAAACACTTGAAAAGCACAACGACATCCATCCTGCTATCCCAGGCTGCCGACCAGTAACCTATCCCAAGATCGACGAAGAAGAAGAAAGAACTCCAACACAAGTAAACATCACTCTCACGTGAAGTCATCGGAAACCTGTACATGCAACTATTGCTGTAGTATCTGTGAGCCACGAGGACTCATCAATCCCATAACCATGGGTATCAAGACTAGCAAAGCTCAATGGGTATGGAAACAATAATTGGTGAGGTTGCAGCAAGCGACTAAGCATTTGTATGGTGGCTAACTTAATATTTCCAGAGATAGATGAGAAGCTACGCAAACGGTCGCAAAAAGTAATGATCACTATTGATCCTGAACTACCTACGAGTCAAACATAACCCCACTGTGTTCTCTTCTCGAACTTACTCGAAAAGAGACGATCACGGTTACTCACATGATTGGTGTATTTTATTTCGGATCCTGTGTCAAGTTGACTACAACTGGATATTAACAAATTCCAATCTTCCACATAACCGCGAGTACGGCTTTCGAAAGAGCATAACCCTGCAGGGGTGTCCCAACTTAGCCCATCACAAGCTCTCACGACCAGCACAGGTAAAACCTCCATCTTGGGGACAACCTGATTAGACTCGGAATCCCGATGCACAAGACATTTCGACAATGGTAACACAAATCTGTTGGGTAACGTAGCAGAATTCAAAAAAATTCTACGCTTTCACCAAGATCAATCTAGGGAGACATCTAGCAACGAGCATATTAGAGTGCATCTACATACCCTTTTGTAGATCGCGAGCGGAAGCGTTCGAAGAAGCGTGGATGAAGTAGTCGTACTCTTCGCGTTCTTCGTCACCGATGATCTAGCGCCGAACGGACGGCACCTCCGCGTTCAACACACGTCCGGTACAACAACGTCACCTCCTTCTTGATCCAGCAAGGGGGGAGGAGAGGTCGTCGCAGATCCAGCAGCACGACGGCGTGGTGGTGGATGCAGCGGGAAATCCTGCAGGGCTTCGCCGGCGCCCTGCGGAGGAGTAGAAAGGTGTGACGGGAGGGGGAGAGGCGCCAGAGGCTTGGGGTGCGGCTGCCCTCTCCCCCCACTATATATAGGGGCCAGGGGGTGCGCCAGCCCTGCAGATCCCATCTGCAAAGGGGGCGGCGGCCTGGGGGGGAAACTTGCCCCCCAAGCCATAGGGGGCGCCCCCCTCCCCTAGGGTTTCAACCCTAGGCGCATGGAGGGGCGGCCCAAGTGGCGCACCAGCCCACCAGGGGATGCCCCCTCACCCCTTGCGGCCGAGGGGCCCCACCGGGATAGGTGGCCCCACCCGGTGGACCTCCAGGACCCCTCCGGTGGTCCCGGGACACTCCCGGCGACCCCCGAAGTTCACCCGATGGCCGAAACTGGACTTCCTATATATCATTCTTTACCTCCGGACCATTTTGGAACTCCTCGTCACGTCCGGGATCTCATCCGGGACTCCGAACAACTTTCGGGTTTCCACGTGCATGTATCTCTATGACCCTAGCGTCACTGAACCTTAAGTGTGTAGACCCTACGGGTTCGGGAGACACGTAGACATGACCGAGACCACTCTCCGGTCAATAACCAACAACGGGATCTGGATACCATGTTGGTTCCCACGTGTTCCTCTATGATCTTCATCGGATGAACCACTGTGTCAAGGATTCACTCAATCCCGTATGTTATTCCCTTTGTCCATCGGTACGGTACTTGCCCGAGATTCGATCATCGGTATTCCCGATACCTTGTTCAATCTCGTCATGGCAAGTCTCTTTACTCGATCCGTAATCCATCATCCCGTGACTAACTCCTTAGTCACCTTGAGCTCATTATGATGATGTCTTACCGAGTGGGCCCAGAGGTACCTCTCCGTCATACGGAGTGACAACATCCCAGTCTCGGTTCGTACCAACTCAACAGACACCATCGGAGATACCCGTTGCGTACCTTTATAGCCACCCAGTTACGTTGTGACGTTTGGCACACCCAAAGTATTCCTACGGCATCCGGGAGTTGTACAACCTCATGGTCTAAGGAATAAATACTTGACACCGAAAAGCTTATGCATTACGAACTATACGATCTCGTGCTATGCTCAAGATTGGGTCTTGTCCATCACATCATTCTCCTAATGATGTGATCCCGTTATCACCGACATCCTATGTCCATGGTCAGGAAACCGTGACCATCTGTTGATCAACGAGCTAGTAACTAGAGGCTTACCAGGGACTAATTGTGGTCTATATATTCACACATGTACCGCTGTTTCCGTACAATACACTTTAAGCATGAATAACAGACAATTATCATGAACAAGGAAATATAATAATAATACTTTTATTATTACCTCTAGGGCATATTTCCAACAGTCTCCCACTTGCACTAGAGTCAATAATCTAGTTACATTGTGATGAATCGAACACCCATACAGTTCTGGTGTTGATCATGTTTTGCCCGTGGAAGAGGTTTAGTCAACGGGTCTGCAACACTCAGATCCATATGCACTTTACAAATATCTATGTCTCCATCTTGAACATAATTCCGGATGGAGTTGAAACGACGTTTGATGTGCTTGGTCTTCTTGTGAAACCTGGGCTCCTTGGTAATTGCAATAGCACCAGTGTTGTCACAGAAGAGAGTCATCGGGCTTGACGCGCTTGGAATGACTCCTAGGTCGGTGATGAACTCCTTCATCCAGACTCCTTCTTGCGCTGCTTCACAAGCAGCTATGTACTCTGCTTCACATGTAGAATGCGCCACGACGCTCTGCTTGCAACTGCACCAGCTGACTGCTCCACCATTCAAAATATACACGTATCCGATTTGTGACTTCGAGTCATCCAGATCTGTGTCGAAGCTAGCATCGACGTAACCCTTTACGACGAGCTCTTCGTCACCTCCATAAACGAGAAACATATCCTTAGCCCTCTTCTGGTACTTCAGGATGTTCTTGACCACTGTCCAGTGTTCCATACCGGGATCACTTTGGTACCTCCCTACCAAACTTATGGCAAGGTTCACATCAGGTCTGGTACACAGCATGGCCTACATGATAGAACCTATGGCTGAGGCATAGGGAATGACACTCATCTTTTCTCTATCTTCTGCCGTGGTCGGTGACTGAGCCTTGCTCAATCTCATACTTTGCAAAACAGGCAAGAACCCTTTCTTGGACTGATCCATATTGAACTTCTTCAATATCTTGTCAAGGTATGTACTTTGTGAAAGACCAATGAGGCATCTTGATCTATCTCTATAGATTTTGATGCCTAATATGTAAGCTGCTTCTCCAAGGTCCTTCATTGAAAAACTCTTATTCAAGTAGGCCTTTACACTTACCAAGAATTCTATATCATTTCCCATCAGCAATATGTCATCCACATATAATATGAGAAATGCTACAGAGCTCCCACTCACTTTCTTGGAGATACAGGCTTCTCCATAAGTCTGTATAAAGCCAAACGCTTTGATCACATCATTAAAGCGAATATTCCAACTCCGAGATGCTTGCACCAGCCCGTAAATCGAGCGCTGGAGCTTGCATACCTTGTTAGCATTCTCTGGATCGACAAAACCTTCCGGCTGCATCATATACAACTCTTCCTTGAGGAAGCCATTAAGGAATACCGTTTTGACGTCCATTTGCCATATCTCATAATCATAGAATGCGTCAATAGCTAACATGATTCTGACTGACTTCAGCATCGCTACGGGAGAGAAAGTCTCATCGTAGTCAATCCCTTGAACTTGTCGATAACCCTTAGTGACAAGCCGAGCCTTATAGATGGTCACATTACCATCCGCGTATGTCTTCTTCTTAAATATCCATTTATTTTCTATGACGTGCCTATCATCAGGCAAGTCCACCAAAGTCCATACTTTGTTTTCATACATGGATTCTATCTCGGATTTCATGGCTCCAAGCCATATATTGGAATCCGGGCCCGCCATCGCTTCTTCATAGTTCGAAGGTTCACCGTTGTCTAACAACATGATATTCATGACAGGGTTGCCGTACCACTCTGGTGCGGAACGTGCCCTCGTGGACCTTCGAAGTTCAATAGTAACTTGATCTGTTTCTTCATGATCATCATCATTAACTTCCTCCCTTGTCGATGCAGGCACCTCAGGAACAATTTCCTGCGCTGTGCTACTTTCCGATACAGGAGGGGTGACTGTCACCTCATCAAGTTCTACTTTCCTTCCACTCACTTCTTTCGAGAGAAACTCTTTCTCCAGAAAGGATCCATTCTTGGCAACAAAGACCTTGCCTTCGGATCTGTGGTAGAAGGTGTACCCAATCGTTTCCTTTGGGTATCCTATGAAGACGCATTTTTCCGATTTGGGTTCGAGCTTTTCAGGTTGAAGTTTCTTGACATAAGCATCGCAACCCCAAACTTTCAGAAATGATAGCTTCGGTTTCTTGCCAAACCAAAGTTCATACGGTGTCGTCTCAACGGATTTCGACCGAGCCCTATTTAAAGTGAATGTGTCAGTCTCTAAAGCATAACCCCAAAAAGATAGCGGTAAACCGGTAAGGGACATCATAGATCGCACCATGTCCAACAGAGTACGATTTCGACGTTCGGACACACCGTTACGCTGAGGTGTTCCGGGCGGTGTCAATTGTGAAACAATTCCACATTTCCTAAGGTGCGTGCCAAATTCATGACTCAAATATTCACCCCCATGATCTGATCGTAAGAACTTTATTTTCTTGTCTCGTTGATTCTCAACCTCATTCTGAAATTCCTTGAACTTTTCAAAGGTCTCAGACTTGTGCTTCATCAAGTAGATATACCCATATCTACTCAACGTGAGGGTGAGAACATAACGATAGCCTTCGCGAGCCTCAACACTCATTGGACCGCACACATCGGTATGTATGATTTCCAATAAGTTGGTTGCTTGCTCCATTGTTCCGGAGAACGGAGTCTTGGTCATCTTGCCCAAGAGGCATGGTTTGCACGTGTCAAATGATTCATAATCAAGAGACTCCAGAAGTCCATCAGCATGAAGCTTCTTCATACGTTTGACACCAATATGACCAAGGCGACAATGCCACAAGTATGTGGGACTATCATTGTCAACTTTACATCTTTTGGCATTCACTCTATGAATATGTGTATCATCACGATCGAGATTCATCAAAAATAAACCATTGACCAGCGGGGCATGACCATAAAACATATCTCTCAAATAAATAGAACAACCATTATTCTCGGATTTAAATGAGTAGCCATCTCGCATAAGACGAGATCCAGATACAATGTTCATGCTCAAAGCTGGTACTAAATAACAATTATTGAGGTTTAAAACTAATCCCGAGGGTAGATGTAGAGGCAGCGTGCCGACGGCGATCACATCGACCTTGGAACCATTCCCGATGCGCATCATCACCTCGTCCTTCGCTAGTCTCCGCTTATTCCGCAACTTCTGCTTAGAGTTACAAATATGAGCAACTGCACCGGTATCGAATACCCAGGAGCTACTACGAGCGCTGGTAAGGTACACATCAATAACATGTATATCACATATACCTTTGACGTTGCCGGCCTTCTTGTCCGCTAAGTATTTGGGGCAGTTCCGCTTCCAGTGACCCGTTCCCTTGCAATAAAAGCACTCTGTCTCAGGCTTGGGTCCATACTTTGGCTTCTTCCCGGCAACAGGCTTACCGGGCGCGGCAACTCCCTTGCCGTCCTTCTTGAAGTTCTTCTTACCCTTGCCCTTCTTGAAGTTAGTGGTTTTATTGACCATCAGCACTTGATTTTCTTTCTTGATATCCACCTCCGCTGATTTCAGCATTGAATACACCTCGGGAATGGACTTCTCCATCCCCTGCATATTGAAGTTCAACACGAAGCTCTTGTAGCTTGGTGTGAGCGACTGGAGGATTCTGTCAACGACCGCTTCGTCTGGGAGATTCATTCCCAACTGAGACAAGCGGTTGTGCAATCCAGAAATCTTGAGGATGTGCTCACTGACAGAACTGTTTTCCTCCATCTTACAACTGTTGAATGCGTCGGAGACGTCATATCTCTCGACTCGGGCATGAGCTTGGAAAACCATTTTCAGCTCTTGGAACATATCATATGCCCCGTGGTGCTCAAAACGCTTTTGGAGCCCCGATTCTAAACTGTAAAGCATGCCGCACTGAACCAGGGAGTAATCATCACAACGCGACTGCCAAGCGTTCATAACATCTTGGTTTGCCGGGGCGGGAGCGTCACCTAGCGGTGCATCTAGGACAACAGTTTTCTTGGCAGCTATGAGGATGATCCTCAGGTTACAGACCCAGTCCGTGTAGTTGCTACCATCGTCTTTCAGCTTGGATTTCTCTAGGAACGCGTTGAAGTTGAGGGTGACATGAGCGTGGGCCATTTGATCTACAAGAGATATTGTAAAGAATTTAGACTAAGTTCATGATAATTAAGTTCATCTTAATCATATTTTAATGAACTCCCACTCAGATTGACATCTCTCTAGTCATCTAAGTGATACACGATCCGAATCGACTAGCCCGTGTCCGATCATCACGTGAGACGGACTAGTCATCAACGGTGAACATCTTCATGTTGATCGTATCTTCTATACGACTCGTGTTCGACCTTTCGGTCTTCCGTGTTCCGAGGCCATGTCTGTACATGCTAGGCTCGTCAAGTGAACCCTAAGTGTATTGCGCGTGTAAATCTGGCTTACACCCGTTGTATGCGAACGTTAGAACCTATCACACCCGATCATCACGTGGTGCTTCGGAACAACGATCCTTAGCAACGGTGCACAGTTAGGGGGAACACAATTCTTGAATTTTTTTAATGAGAGACCATCTTATTTACTACCGTCGTTCTAAGTAAACAAGATGCATAAACATGATAAACATCACATGCAATCAATTAAAGTGACATGATATGGCCAATATCATCTTGCTCCTTGGATCTCCATCTTCGGGGCACCATGATCATCTTTGTCACCGGCTCGACACCATGATCTCCATCATCATGATCTCCATCATCGTGTCTTGAAGAAGTCGTCACGCCAACTATTACTTCTACTACTATGGCTAACGTTTAGCAATAAAGTAAAGTAATTACATGGCGTTTATTCAGTGACACGCAGGTCATACAATAATTAAGACAACTCCTATGGCTCCTGCCGGTTGTCAAATTCATCGACATGCAAGTCGTGATTCCCTATTACAAGAACATGATCAACCTCATACATCACATATATCATTCATCACATCTTCTTTGGCCATACCACATCACATAGCACATGCTGCAAGAACAAGTTAGACGACCTCTAATTGTTGTTGCAATTTTTTTTACGTGGCTTCTATAGGTTTTCTAGCAAGAACGTTTCTTACCTACGCCAAAACCACAACGTGATTTGTCAATTTCTATTTACCCTTCATAAGGACCCTGTTCATCGAATCCGATCCGACTAAAGTGGGAGAGATAGACACCCGCCAGCCACCTTATGCATCTAGTGCATGTCTGTCGGTGGAACCAGTCTCACGTAAGCGTACGTGTAAGCTCGGTCCGGGCCGCTTCATCCCACAATACCGCCGAATCAAGATTAGACTAGTAACGGTAAGAAAATTGAGCAAAACCAACGCCCACAACTGCTTTGTGTTCTACTCGTGCAAGATGCTACACAAAAGACCTAGCTTTGATACCACTGTTGGGTAACGTAGCAGAATTCAAAAAAATTCTACGCTTTCACCATGATCAATCTAGGGAGAATCTAGCAACGAACATATTAGAGTGCATCTACATACCCTTTTGTAGATCGCGAGCGGAAACGTTCGAAGAAGCGTGGATGAAGTAGTCGTACTCTTCGCGTTCTTCGTCACCGATGATCTAGCGCCGAACGGACGGCACCTCCGCGTTCAACACACGTCCGGTATAGCAACGTCACCTCCTTCTTGATCCATCAAGGGGGGAGGAGAGGTCGTCGGAGATCCAGCAGCACGACGGCGTGGTGGTGGATGCAGCGGGAAATCCTGCAGGGCTTCGCCGGCGCCCTGCGGAGGAGTAGAAAGGTGTGACGGGAGGGGGAGAGGCGCCAGAGGCTTGGGGTGCGGCTGCCCTCTCCCCCCACTATATATAGGGGCCAGGGGGTGCGCCAGCCCTACAGATCCCATCTCCAAAGGGTGCGGCGGCCTGGGGGGGAAACTTGCCCCCCAAGCCATAGGGGGCGCCCCCCTCCCCTAGGGTTTCAACCCTAGGCGCATGGAGGGGGGCCCCAAGTGGCGCACCAGCCCACCAGGGGCTGGCCCCTCACCCCTTGCAGCCTAGGGGCCCCACCGGGATGGGTGGCCCCACCCAATGGACCCCCGGGACCCCTCTGGTGGTCCCGGGACACTCCCGACGACCCCCGAAGTTCACCCGATGGCCGAAACTGGACTTCCTATATATCATTCTTTACCTCCGGACCTATCCGGAACTCCTCGTCATGTCCGGGATCTCATCCGGGACTCCGAACAACTTTCGGGTTTCCACGTGCATGTATCTCTACGACCCTAGCGTCACCGAACCTTAAGTGTGTAGACCCTACGGGTTCGGGAGACACGTAGACATGACCGAGACCACTCTCCGGTCAATAACCAACAGCGGGATCTGGATACCCATGTTGGTTCCCACGTGTTCCTCGATGATCTTCATCGGATGAACCACTGTGTCAAGGATTCACTCAATCCCGTATGTTATTCCCTTTGTCCATCGGTACGGTACTTGCCCGAGATTCGATCGCCGGTATTCCTGATATCTTGTTCAATCTCGTCATGGCAAGTCTCTTTACTCGATCCGTAATCCATCATCCCGTGACTAACTCCTTAGTCACCTTGAGCTCATTATGATGATCTCTTACCGAGTGGGCCCAGAGGTACCTCTCCGTCATACGGAGTGACAACATCCCAGTCTCGGTTCGTACCAACTCAACAGACACCATCGGAGATACCCGTTGCGTACCTTTATAGCCACCCAGTTACGTTGTGACGTTTGGCACACCCAAAGTATTCCTACGGCATCCGGGAGTTGTACAACCTCATGGTCTAAGGAATAAATACTTGACACCGAAAAGCTTATGCATTACGAACTATACGATCTCGTGCTATGCTCAAGATTGGGTCTTGTCCATCACATCATTCTCCTAATGATGTGATCCCGTTATCACCGACATCCTATGTCCATGGTCAGGAAACCGTGACCATTTGTTGATCAATGAGCTAGTAACTAGAGGCTTACCAGGGACTCATTGTGGTCTATATATTCACACATGTATCGCTGTTTCCGTACAATACAATTTAAGCATGAATAATAGACAATTATCATGAACAAGGAAATATAATAATAATACTTTTATTATTGCCTCTAGGGCATATTTCCAACAAAATCCAGCAAGACCTCCCGGCGTGCCGACACCCTGATAGTAGCCGCACGTATCTCGTCCCAGGCCACGTCTGGATAGGTTAAGCTACAGGTAAAACCAAATAGCTCAGCTTTCCCCGAGGCGGCCCCGCAGGCTGCCCAGTTTGGGACCAACACCATCACCACTGGCCCCTCCCGTATTAAGTTGAATAATGAACCTCGGGTAGCGCTAACTCCTATGCGTCAAATTTATTATCATGTTTATTATGTTGGGCAAAATAAAACCAAAGTTGAGCCTTGCCGGAGGACTTTTATTCAAAGCGAACTATCGAGGGGGGCCCATAAACCTCGATCGTGTTAGGGACACAAACTCAAGGAACATAACACCGGTTTAGCGGAAACTAGGGCGGCAAGAGTGGAACAAAACACCAGGCAAAAGGCCGAGACTTCCACCCTTTGCCAAGTATATATGTGCATTAATTAATATAAGAGATATTGTGATATTCCAACATATCCATGTTCCAACATGAAACAAACTTCACTTTCACCTGCAACTAACGACGGGGCTGAGCAAAAGCGGTAACATAGCCAAACAACGGTTTGCTGGGATGGTGAAAAAGGTTAGATGCTGTTTCATGGCATATTGGGAGGCTTGATAAACAAGTGGTAGGAAGCGCGACATAGCGATAGCATCAAGACAACTAGCACAACAAAAATAGTAGTGAGATCTAAGGTGACGGTCATCTTGCCTGAGATCCCGCTAGGAAGAAGAACGATTCCATGAAGAAGACGAACGGACATAGACGAACCAAGTGTAGTCGAACGAATCCTCACGATCGCAACGAAATAAGAACTAACGAGAAGAAGCAAACAACATGGTAAACACACAACACATAAACAAGACATGACGCTCAACCAAGTATGATGCATGACAAGCTACATGACGCTACTCATGGCAAGAGATGATGCAAACAAGACCAACACAACCAAGCAAGTTTGAATGAGGCCGGAAACAACATATAACAATTCTGGTTAGTCCTCATATGCAAATTTCAAAATTTGTCCAGAACTGAACAAACATTAAGTTGTAGTTGTTAAACAGCACGTTAAGATGCACCATGATGATCTGCACGAGTTTCTATTCCAGTTACATATAAAGGTTGTTTCATTCAGAGCTACGGCCTAGAAGATATGAGCACAACAAGTTGAACATGGCTTTGATGCAAAATGCATTCAAACATCAAGCACACGTACTCAAAACATGCATGCAACATGATATGTTTCATATACATGCAAAACCAAGCAAGTTTCATATAGAGCATGCTCCAAATGGAGCCATGGTTCAACACATGCACATGAAACAAGTTTAAAGAACAAGTTGTCCAAAACAACAACTAGGCATCTTACAAGCATCAAAACAACATGCTACAAGAACAAGATTGGCACAAACATGACACGAACTCAAAGTACAGATTACATGCTTCAAATAACATCAAGTTTCAGGTTCATAGGCATCAACATTAATCCACCATGATCAATGCAACAAACAACTTTATATCATAGATTAAGACTTGGTGAAAAACAGGTCATATACATGAGCAGAGTTAACATATTGACATGTTGGAGGCAAGAAATAATTAAGCTACGGTGCAAGAACATGGCAAACAAAAGCATGGCATGAAATTACATAGCCTGGAGCTCAAATAACACAACATGCCATATGCATAGGAGCAACAGGTTCATGACATTCATCAAAACAATATGCAAACACGAAATAGGAAATTTTCAGACTTAGTGAAAATCTGGGAATGCAAAACAGTAACATTATGATGCTGACTTTGGAGTCACATAACATCAAGAATAGAAATTTTAATAGACATGCAAAGGTCATGAACATGAAATAGACATGGCATAATTCCGAATAAACCAAAGGAACAAGTTATAGGATGCATGAATTGATTACAATGAGCTTTGCAAAATGGAACATGATGTTGACAGGCTGACAGGTAAAATTTCAAGCAACTTGAGGTCACCAAAAGGACAAGCTACAACAGGCTACAATTGCAAACAAGAGCATGGATGGATAGAGCATAACATGTTCTTCAAAACATGCTCACTGGACATCTCCAAATATGCATGGATTTGATGGTAGAATCGATCAAACATGGCAACACAATATAACAGTTTCAGACTCGGCAGTTTTTCAACAAGTGTAAAAATAGCAACGGCGAGTAACCCACTTTGCAAGCTTGTTGCACTCACCACAAGGCATATCATTATAAGTGGAATACACCAATGCAAAGATGACATGATTGTGCTACTAAAACATGTTGACATGATGCTCAAAATAAAATCACACAAAAAGATATGGAAATGACAAAAGAGCAAGTTATATCAGTTTTTAGAAGTTAACAACAACATGCACTTTTGCAACCGAGATAAACATGTCAAAATGCAACCTGACATGAATGAAAATGCAACCATCATGTACAGCATAGAGACATGAACATTTGACATATCATACACTCAATTTAGACCAACATGCACAATGTTACATCAATCATAAGAATGCAACATGAAATGGATTTTTAGGGACTTAGCAGTTTTAAAAAAACACAGTAAGTGCAAAATAACTATATCGCGCACAGGCGGGGTTTAGTAGGCTCACCACTAGGCTCGGCCCAGGTCGGCGGAGGAGGCAAGCCGGGGCAGACGGGGGAGCTGGATTGGGCCGGCACGTGGTGCGGCCCACGAAGCGGAGGAGGCCGACCCAGGAGGCCGAGGCGTCATCCTCCTCTCGAAGCAGAGAAGCAGGGGGCAGCTGTGGCTCATCGCCGACAAGGGGACGATTGGTGACAGGCCAAGGTGGCGCGGATCAAGGCGGGGGTGGCCGGATCCGGTCCCTGGGCCCCGGATCCGTCGATTCCCAGGCGGCGAACTCCGACGAGGGTGCGGCTACGGTCTGCGACGCGTGAGGAGGCGGCGAGTGGCACGGAGGAGGCGACGGCGGGGCGAGGAGGCGGTGAGCGGCACGGAGCAAGTGGCGAGGTAGGGCGAGGCAGCGAGGTCGGGGCAAGACTGAGGGGAGCCAGGTGAGCGGGGCGGCTCGGGAGAGGAGGCGAGCGGGCGGTGGAGCGAAGCAGGGAGGCGCGGGCGCGGCGACGGTGGCTCTGGGCCCGGTTGTGCGGGGCTCGGGCGGCTGCTGGCCGCGGCGGCGGAGGCTCAGGCCTGGGCGGGCTGCGCCTCGGCCTGCAGGGCAGTGGTGGTGGACACGAGCTGGTGACACGGGGAGGGACGCGTGGCACTCCCCGGTTGGCTGGAGCGGGCGCTGGGGCTGACGTGGCGACCCTGTGTGGGCCGAGAACGGCGGCTGCGGCGGAGCCAAGTGGCGGGCGTGGTTGGTGTTGCCGGATCCAAGGAAGGGGGATTGTCTGTGGCTAGGAGGTAGGGGAAGTGTAGGTTTAGCTAGGGACGTCCAAAATAGGAAGGGGGTGTCCGTATATAGCATATTCTGCTAGGGTTTGGGTCTAGGGGGGTGCTTTTGGACCCTCCGATCATGATCTGATGGCTCCGGACGCGAGGGGTAGCTGGGCTATAGGTGGGCCGATTGTAGATGTGTAAAGAAGGCCCCAGGCCTAGAGGAGATAAGAGATATAGGCCCGGCGACTGTTTCGTAGACCGAAACATCCGACGAATAAACCAGCCATGGTGCCACTTGATAGATCTCCAACATATCTATAATTTTTTATTGTTCCATGCTATTATATATCTGTTTTGGATGTTTAATGGCTTTAATATGCTCTTTTATATTATTTTTGGGACTAACCTATTAATCGGAGGCCCAGTGCCAGTTGCCGTTTTTTTGCCTATTTCAGTGTTTCGCATAAAAGGAATATCAAACGGAGTCCAAACGGAACGAAACCTTCGCGATGATCTTTTTTGGAACAAACACAATCCAGGAGACTTGGAGTGGAAGTCAAGGAAGCAACGAGGCGGCCACGAGACAGGAGGGCGCACCCAGGGGGGTAGGCGCGTCCCCACCCTCGCGGGCCCCTCGTTGCTCCACCGACATACTTCTTCCGCCTATATATACCCTTATACCCTAAAAACATCCAGGAGAGCCACGAAACCACTTTTCCACCGCTGCCACCTTCTGTACCCGTGAGATTCCATCTTGGGGCCTTTTCCAGCGCTCCGCTGGAGGGGGAATCGATCACGGAGGGCATCTACATCAACACCATAGCCTCTCCGATGATGTGTGAGTAGTTTACCAGAGACCTTCAGGTCCATAGTTATTAGCTAGGTGGCTTCTTCTCTCTCTTTGGTTCTCAATACAAAGTTCTCCTTGATGTTCTTGGAGATCTATTCGATGTAATTCTTTTTGCGGTGTGTTTGTCGAGATCCAACGAATTATGGATTTATGATCAAGATTATCTATGAACAATATTTGGTTCTTCTCTGAATTCTTATATGCATGATCTAATATCTTTGCAAGTCTCTTCGAATTATCAGTTTGGTTTGGCCTACTAGATTGATCTTTCTTGCAATGGGAGAAGTGCTTAGCTTTGGGTTCAATCTTGCGGTGCTCGATCCAACTGACAGAAAGGGAACCGACACGTATTGTATTGTTGCCATCGAGGATAAAAAGATGGGGTTTATATCATATTGCTTGAGTTTATCACTCTACATCATGTCATCTTGCGTAAGGCGTTACTTCGTTCTTATGAACTTAATACTCTAGATGCATGCTGGATAGCGGTTGATGTATGGAGTAATAGTAGTATATGCAGAATCGTTTCGGTCTACTTGACACGGACGTGATGCCCATGCTCATGATCATGCCTAGAGATTCTCCTAACTATGCGCTTTTCTATCAATTTCTCGGCAGTAATTTGTTCACCCACCGTAATATATGCTATCATGAGAGAAGCCACTATTGAAACCTATGGCCCTGGGTCTACTTTACATCATATAAGTTTCCGATCCACAATTCTAGTTTACTATTTATTTTGCAATCTTTATTTTCCAATCTATATAAAAAATACCAAAAATATTTATCTTATTATCTTTATCAGATGTCACTTTTGCAAGTGGCCGTGAAGGGATTGAAAACCCCTTTATCGTGTTGGTTTCAAGGTTCTTGATTGTTTGTGCAGGTACTAGGCGACTTGCGTGTAGTCTCCTACTGGATTGATACATTGGTTCTCAAAAACCGAGGGAAATACTTACGCTACGTTGCTGCATCATCTTTTCCTCTTTAAGGGAAAACCAATGCATTCTCAAGAGGTAGAAAGAAGGATTTCTGGCGCCGTTGTCAGGGTGACTTACGCCAAGTCAAGTCAAGATTTGATCTCCCTTCAACTTGCCGATTTCTGACGCCGTTGCCGGGGAGATCTACGCTCAAGTGATACCAAGTACCATCACAAACTCTTCTCCCTCGCATTACATTATTTGCCATTTGCCTCTTATTTTCCTCTCCACCACTTCACCTTTGCCGTTTTATTCGCCCTTTTTCTGCTTACCTCTTTTCCGTTCGCTTGCTTCTTGTGTGCTTGTGTGTTGGATTGTTTGTTTGTCATGATGGCTCAAGAAAATACCAAATTATGTGACTTTTCCAACAACAATAATAATGACTTTATTTGCACTCGGATTGCTCCCACTATTAATACGGAATCTTGTGAAATCAATGTTGCTTTATTGAATCTAGTCATGAAAGATCAATTTTCTGGCCTTCCTAGTGAAGATGCCGCATCTCATCTGAATAATTTTGTTGATTTATGCAATATGCAAAAGAAGAGAGATGTAGATAATGATCTTGTTAAATTAAAACTATTCCCTTTCTCACTATGAGATCGGGCCAAAACTTCGTTTTCTTCTTTGCCTAAAAATAGTATTAATTCATGGAATAAGTGCAAAGATTGCTTTATTACCAAGTATTTTCCTCCCGCTAAGATCATCTCCCTTAGGAAAGATATTATGAATTTCAAACAACTTGATCATGAGCATGTAGCACAATCTTGGGAGAGGATGAAACTTATGATAAGAAATTGTATCACGCATGGTATGAATCTATGGATGATTATACAAAAAATTTATGCCGGTTTGAACTTTGCTTCTAGAAATCTTTTAGATTCGGCCGCGGGAGGTACTTTTATGGAAATCACTTTAGGAGAAGCTACTCAACTCCTAGATAATATAATGGTTAACTATTCTCAATGGCACACCGAGAGATCTCCCACTAGTAAAAAAATGCATGAAGTTGAAGAAATTAATGTTTCGAGTGGAAAGATGGATGAAATTATGTAATTGTTTGCTAGCAAGGGCACTAATGTTGATCCTAATGATATACCATTATCCACTTTGATTGATTATACTAATGAATCTATGGATGTGAATTTTATTGGTAGGAATAATTTTGGTAACAATGCTTATAGAAAAAACTTTAATCCTAGGCCTTTTCCTAGTAATTCCTCCAATTATTATGGAAATTCCTACAACAATTCCTATGGAAATTATAATAAGATTCCCTCTGATTTTGAGAATAGTGTTAAGGAATTTATGATTTCACAAAAGAGTTTTAATGCTATGATTGAAGAAAAATTGCTTAAGATTGATGATTTGGCTAGGAACGTGGATATAATTTCTCTTGACGTTGATTCTTTGAAACTTAGATCTATCCCACCTGAGCATGACATCAACGAGTCTCTCAAATCCATGAGAATTTCCATTGATAAGTGCAAAGAAAGAACCGCTAGGATGCGTGCTAAAAAAGATTGCTTTGTGAAAGCGTGTTCTTCTAGTTTTCATGATAATAATGATGAATATCTAAAAGTGATTGATGTGTCTCCCATTAAATCTTTTTTTTTTCCAATATGAATCTTGATAAATATGGGACTGGATATGAGTCAACTTTAGTGAAAAGGCGTCCCAATGATTCGAAGTTTTTAGATCTTGATGCTAAAATTAATAATAGTGGGATCCAAGAGGTCAAAATTTTACATAGCAATGAACCCACTATTTTGGATTTCAAGGAATTTAATTATGATAATTTCTCTTTGATAGATTGTATTTCCTTGTTGCAATCTATGTTAAATTCTCCTCATGCTTATGATCAAAATAAAGCTTTTACTAAACATATCATTGATGCTTTAATGCAATCTTATGAAGAAAAGCTTGAACTAGAAGTTTCTATCCCTAGAAAACTTTATGATGAGTGGGAACCTACTATTAAAATTAAGATTAAAAATCATGAATGCCATGCTTTATGTGATTTGGGTGCTAGTGTTTCCACAATTCCAAAAACTTTGTGTGATGCGATAGGTTTCCATGAATTTGATGATTGTTCTTTAAATTCGCATCTTGCGAATTCCACCATTAAGAAACCTATGGGAAGGATTAATGATATTCTTATTTTTGAAAATAGGAATTATGTGCCCATAGATTTCATCGTTCTTGATATAGATTGCAATCCTACATGTCCTATTATTCTTGGTAGACCTTTCCTTAGAAAGATTGGTGCAATTATTGACATAAAGGAATGAAATATTAGATTCTGATTTCCGTTAAGGAAAGGCATGGAACACTTTCCTAGAAATAAAATTAAATTTCCTTATGAATCTATTATGAGAGCCACTTATGGATTGCCTACCAAAGATGACAATACCTAGGTCTATTCTTGTTTTTATGCCTAGCTAGGGGCGTTAAACGATAGCGCTTGTTGGGAGGCAACGCAATTTTATTTTCTTTACTTTTTTCTTATGTTTAGTAATAAATAATTCATCATGCTACTTCTATGATTGTGTTTTTGTGTTTAATTAGTGTTTGTGCCAAATAGGACCTTTGGGAAGACTTGGGTGAAGTCTTTGCGATCTTGCTGTAAAAACAGGAAATTTTGCGCTCATGAGATTAGCTGTCAATTTTTTTTACTGGAGAGTGCTTTTAGGTTGATTCTTTTTGCAGATGATTAATAGACAAATTTCTCACGTCCACCAATTTATTTCAGGATTTTTAGAGTTACAGAAGTATTCGAAAGTTACAGATTTCTATAGACTGTTCTGTTTTTGACACATTCTATTTTTCGTGTGTTGTTTGCTAATTTTGATGAATCTATGAGTAGTATC
>LR738715.1:509226543-509269536 GCA_902687465.1 Secale cereale
CATGGTAATGTTAGAATATAGTAAATATAATGTAATAACTGCAACAATACTTAAAGTAAAGATGAGTTTTATTATACTAATGGATCTCACGAGGTTTTGTTAAGTTTTGTGTGATTGAAATTTTCAAGTTTTAGGTGAGATCATGATGGATGAAGGAATATGGAGGGAAAATAGCCTAAGCTTGGGGATGCCCCTGATACGTCTCCAACGTATCTATATTTTTTGATTGTTCCATGCTATTATTTATGATGTTTTGGATGTTTAATGGGCTTTTTCATACACTTTTATATTATTTTTGGGACTAACCTACTAACCCAAAGGCCAAGTCCAGATTGCTGTTTTTTTGCCTGTTTTAGGGTTTTAGAGAAAAGGAATATCAAACGGAGTCCAAACGGAATGAAACCTTCGGGAGAGATATTTTTGGAGCAAAATACGCACGGGAGACTTGAGAACCACAGAGTAGGGCTGACGTGGCGTCCACAAGGGTTGGGGGCGCGCCCCCTGCCTCGTGGGCACCCCGTCTGGCCCCCGGTGCCCTCCTTCCTCCTATATATACCTACGTACCCCGAAACTATCAGAACAATAGAGAAAACCCTAGTTCCACCGCCGCAACCTTCTGTTCCCGTGAGATCCCATCTTGGGGCCTGTTCCGAAGCTCCGCCAGAGGGGGGATCTTCCACGGAGTGCTTCTACATCATCATCATCGCCTCACCATGAGTTGTGAGTAGTTTACCACAGACCTTCGGATCCATAGCTAGTATCTAGATGGCTTCTTCTCTCTCTTTGGATCTCAATACAAAGTTCTCCTCGGTCTTCGAGGAGATCTATTTGATGTAATCTCTTTTTGCAGTGTGTTTATCGAGATCCGATGAATTGTGGGTTTATGATCAAGATTATCTATGAGAAATATTTGGTTCTTTTCTGAACTCTTTATGTATGATTATAATATCCTTGCAAGTCTCTTTGAATTATTGGTTTGGTTTGGCCTACTAGATCTATAGTTCTTGCAATGTGAGTAGTGCTTGGCTTTGGGTTCAATCTTGAAGTGTCCTTTCCCAGTGACAGTAGGGGCAGCAAGGCACGTATTGTATTGTTGCCATCGAGGATAAAAAGATGGGGTTTATATCACTATGTTTGAGTTTATCCCTCTACATCATGTCATCTTGCTTAAGGCGTTACTCTGTTCTTATGAACTTAATACTCTAGATGCATGCTGGATAGCGGTCGATGTGCGGAGTAATATTAGTAGATGCAGAATCGTTTCGGTCTACTTGTCTTGGACGTGATTCCTATATATAACGATCATGCCTAGATAGTCTCATAATTATTCGCTTTTCTATCAATTGCTCGTCAGTAATTTGTTTACCCGCCGTAGAATATCTCTATCATGAGAGAAGCCACTAGAGAACACTATGGCCCCCGGGTCTATTCTCAACATATTAATCTACAATCTACTTTACTTTTCCGCTTTTACTTTATGTTCTTATAACCAAAAATACCAAAAATATCAAACTATCATCTGTATCAGATCTCACTTTCGTAAGTGACCGTAAAGGGATTGACAACCCCTTATCGCATTGGCTGCGAAGTTTTTATTTGTTTGTGTAGGTGCGAGGGACTCGCGCGTGGTCTCCTACTGGATTGATACCTTGGTTCTCAAAAACCGAGGGAAATAATTACGCTACTGTGCTGCATCTCCTTTGTCTCTTCGAGGGAATACAACGCAAGCTCGAGAAGTAGCAAGAAGAATTTATGGCGCCGTTGCCGGGGAGGCTTACGCAAAAGTCATATACCAAGTACCTATCACAAACCCTTATCCTTCGCATTACATTTTTTGCATCTCGTTTTCGTCTCCCCCACTTCACCCTTGCCGCGCCCTTCTTCCGCCGTGTGTTTATTGTTCGCTTGCTTCTTGTTTTCTTGTGTGTGTTGGATTGCTTGCTTGTCACTATGGCTCTCCCTATCAGTGTTGACCCTCACCTCAAGAGGCTGGAGGAGATCGAAAACAATGTTAGACATTTTATGACTATACAACTTGAGCATAATGATTTTTTCAGAAGCAAGCTTAAAGAATAGAAAAATTTTATGGAATATATGAATAAAGACCTTGATGATATGTCTAAGGAATTTTATGGTCTGAAATCTCAGTTTGCCCATCCTGAGAACTTAATAGCCTAAATGTCGGACAAACAGTCCACCTTGATCAATAAGATGGCTGCTAAACCGGAAGAGCATGAAAATAAAGATGAAGATCTGAAAGTTATTGATGTGTCTCCTATTAGATCCTTATTTTCTAGTATAAATCTTGATGAAGATAGGATTGGAGATGATTCTACTTTAAGGTGTCCCAATGATTCAGAGTTTTTAGATCTTGATGCTAAAATTGTTAAAAATGGGAGTGAAGAGATTAAAACTTTGCATAATGATGAACCCACTACTTTGGATTTCAAGGGATTCAATTATGATAATTGCTCTTTGATTGATTGTATTTCCTTGTTGCAATCTGTACTAAACTCTCTGCATGCTTATAGTCAAAATAAAGCTTTTACCAAACACATAGTTGATGCTTTGATGCAATCTTATGAAGAAAAACTTGAACTAGAAGTTTCTATCTCTAGAAAGCTTTATGATGAGTGTGAACCTATTATCAAAATAAAAATTAAAGATCATTGATACGTCCAAAACATATCTATAATTTCTGCTTGCTCCATGCCCTTTTTGTGTGATATTGCTATGATATTTATGCACTTCCATACACTTTTGATCATATTTGGACTAACCTACTAATGGTTGCAAAAGTTCACAATGTTCTTGTTTTACACTTTATTGTGTAAGAATTACTTGGAAATTGACAAAACCGCAAAAGGAGTCGTATTGGAGTAGGACTCTGACTTTCCTGAAATCTGTCTGAGAACGTTTTTTAAAGATGGTCACGTTTCGGCCCGAAGACGACGTCAAACGGAAAAAGTCTAGCTGCGAAAGTTGTGGGGAATTTCGAGGCGATGCTTCTGGATATAAAATTCGTCCAAATCGGAGTCCGAACGGCCGAGTAAAGCCCGTTTTACTGAGGCCCAAAATTTGATGACGGGAATCCGAGAGTCTACATAAAGAGAGGAAACCTAGGTCACCAAGGGCCACGAATTTTCCTCCTCCCAAGCCGCCTTCTTGGAGGGGAGGACCATCACCATTGCAGCACCATCCACAAGGAAGAAGGTGGGCCAAGGAGCCGCTGCCCCCTAGGGCCGCCGCCGCCCCGAGGGCCGCCGCCGCCCCCTAGGGCCGCCGCCACCGCCGCGCCCCCAAGGGCCGCCGCCGCCGCCTCCGTGGCTGCCGCCGGCCGTCTCCTCCTCGCGGGGCTGCACATCTCCATCAACACCATCATCAACCTCCTCCTCACCATGTCCATGCGTGAGTAGTTTCCTCCGGGGCCGAGGGCTCGTACGTGTAGCTATGTGGTTATCTCTCTCTCCCATGATATGATCTTCGTTGTGATCATAGGCTATGTTAATCTAGGGTGATCCCATGATATTTCCTCTTCCTCTATGTATTGGATTGATGTACTCACTTGTCTTTATCTAGTATAATCCCCGAGACCAAGGTGACAGCGGTCTATTGGACATGGATTAGAAAAATATTTTCATGAGTGATTTCCTCTCTTGTGTGTTGATTGAAGATTGAGAGTCTCTTGGTGCTTGTCTTTGACTATCCTTTAGATATGTTGTGGTGATTGTGGGACTCTCTTTGGATGGCCGCGGTGGCATTGGGAAATCCTTAGATTGAGAACTACGAACTTTGAGATGTGCTTTTGTAGCCCTACATAATTCTCGTCCTCTCTTGACCACGAAGGAATGACCTCCGGGTGCGTCTCCATTGCATGTTTTATGGAAAATATCATGTGATTCGATTATGTTAATGTTGTTGGGAGTTGCCTCTAGTGAAAGTATGATCCCTAGGCCTTGTTTCCACCATTGCAATACCATTTGTGCTCACGTTTACCACTTGTTTGCTTGCTGCACTTTTTATTACAGATTTATATTACTTTGTTTTGCCATCCATATCACTTGCCATTTAACATCTCTTCGCCGAACTACTGCACCTATACATGTGACAAGTGTATTAGGTGTGTTGAGGACACAAGAGACTTCTTGTATCTTAGTTGCAGGGTTGCTTGAGAGAGACCATCTTCAACCTCTACTTCCCTGAGTCCGATAAACCTTAGGTCATCCACTTGAGGGAAATTGCTGCTGTCCTACAAACCTGTGCGCTTGGAGGCCCAACATAGTCTACAAGAGTAGAAGCGTGTGTAGACATCAAGCTATTTCTCGCGCCGTTGCCGGGGAGGTGAGTGCTTGAAGGTATATCTTTAGATCTTGCAATTAAATCTTTTTGTTTCTTGTTTTTATTTTCACTAGTTTTGCTTAATGGAAAACAACAAAAATATGAGAGAGCTTTATAAGCTCTACCTTGAACTTGGACATGATGTGTTCGAAGAGAAAATTAAAAAACCTTTGGAACTTTATTATTTGCATAAAAATCATGATGGTGGTGATGTTATTAGTATGTTTTTATTTAATATCAATATTGCTAATGACATGGAAAGCTCTAAGCTTGGGGATGACACGTTTGATGAATATGATATTTTTAGTCCCCCAACTTTTGAGGAGAAAATTTACTTTGATGATACTATGCCTCCTATATATGATGATTACAATGATGAATATGATATTTTCAGTCCACCTACGATGATTACCATGATGGTTATGATAGTCTTACTCTGACTATTCCTAATAAGAAAGATTTTGCTTATATGAAGAGTAATGACAGTTTTATGCATTTGGATCATGAAAATAATGCCTTATGTGATAGTTATATTGTTGAGTTCATCCATGATGCCACTGAAATTTATAATGAGAGAGGGATACATGGTTCTAAATATCTTAATAATAAGAAGTTTCCTCTTTTTATTGTGAATATTTTGAAGTTATGCTTGTTTTGCCTTCCTATGCTTATTGCTTTGTGCTTCAATAAATTATTCTATTGCAATATTCCTATGCATAGGAAGCATGTTAGGCTTAAATGTGTTTGGTATTTGCTTCTTGATGCTCTCTTTTGTTCTTCAACTCTTATTCCTACGAGAGCATCATTAAAGTCTTATGCCTAGCTTAAAGGCATAAAAGAAAGCGCTTTTGGGAGGCAGCCCACAATGAATAAAATTTTATTTTGCTTTTGTTGTGTCTTGATGTTGTTACTACAGTAGCATCATCATTGTATCTTTACTTTTTCAGCTTTGTGCCAAGTGTAGCCTCTGATTGCAAGAAAGTTCAAAAGTTGTGACGTGCTGTTCAGGAAACAGATTCTGTCCTTGGATAGAAAACTTCGTATAAAATCACCAGATCATCTTTTTGGTCTGAATTGTTTCGACAGCGTGCTCTATACAATTGTCTTTCGGGCGTCTGTTCTGAGTTTTTTGATTAGAGTTGCAGAAGTGCCCCGAAAAAATCATTTACTACCTGCTGGTCTGTTTTTCACAGATTCTGTCCTGTTTTGCCTCTCCTTCATTTTGCAAACCTTGAGCTTACTTTTTCTTTGCAAAAACCTTTTGGCAATCTTGAGAAACAGTAGACCTTCAAGAATATCCTTATTTCCAGCAAGGAACAATTATTTTATTATGGGTACTAACCTTGCTAATCAGATTATGATGAGTTATGTATGAAGGGAGTTTTCAAGTGTGCGAGGGAAGATGATAAAAATATTCAGGAGTGTCAAACGCTCAAGCTTGGGGATGCCCCCATGCACCCCCAAGAAATATTCAAGAAGACTCAAGCGTCTAAGCTTGGGGATGCCCCCGTGCATCCCCTTCTCCATCAACAATTATCAGTTCGTCTTTCGTTCCACTATATTTTTATCACTTCATGTGTTATGTGCTATGCTTGGAGCGTCTTGCTTTTAGTTTCCTTTTTAGTTTTCTTTAGCTTTGCTTGCTTTTCATAACGAGTTGGAACTCAGCTTTCTTTATGTGGGAGAGAAACACACTCCACTTCAACCTAGAACATAACATAGAATTTTCATGTCTATCTTTGCTGTGTGTTCTCTTTGTCTTTCAATAGCTACTGTCATGCTTAGCTCTTAGCTTTCACGCTTATCTTTTTAAAGAGCTTTTGTTTAGTTGGTCGCTGGAACTCTCTTTATTTATCATGCTTATCTTATTAAGAGAGTTGGCTTCTGTTGCACTGGTCGATATGTCTATGATAAGAATGCTATGTGCATAATGATGCTTAGTAGTTCATGTTTTCTTATGGTTAGTCTCAAATAGCTGGAGGTTTCTCAATGTGTTAATGGAGTACCAACATGATTTGTTTGCCTATGATGTGGTATGGTCTAGTGATATCTTCCTTCAAGAATTTATTTTGATTGACTTGGCATATGCTCACGCATATTTAAGACTGTAAAGAAAGTCTATCAAGCCTTGATGATCTTTAATTTCTGAGTAGTGATATAACCTCCATGCCCGATTCAATGTTGCTTTGTCGCTCTGCATGATTATGACCGTCATTGCTCTCTTAGTTGGTCGCTCCCAGTCTTTTGCTAACCTTCGCCTGTACTAAGCGGACTGACTGCTTGTGCATCCAAAATCTTTTAAACCAGTTATGCCATATGAGTCCACCATACCTTCCTATGCATGGTATTTACCTGCCATTCCTAACGAAGACTTTCATGTACCATCTCAAAATTATTCAAAAAAGTATTTCTCTTTTGTGCCTCTGTTTTAGTTCATGAGAAAGTAGTAGTTAATTCATGATCTTTTTAAGTTGGACAAGCTTCACCCCGGGATTGCATGTCTAATGTGCAAACCCATAATATGAGAAGGAACTGGCAAAGAGTGCGCCCGGCTCAAAAATAATATAACAAACAAACCCTCCTTCACGCTTTGTTCATGAGAAATCAGAAAACTTTGGCAGTGATAAACAAAGGAGATTAAGAGGATGTGATCGTCCTCATTCGGGAGCCGTTCCTCGAAACTTGTCCAACTCAAGAAGTAATTGAGTTATCTGCTAGCATTCGTTGACAGAACATGCATACTCCAAAAAAAATAATTATTACCTCTGTTTTTAAAACCAAGAGCTCTGGTACATGTTTAGGTTTTGTTTCCGACCACGGGTTTTCAACCTTGCCAACAAAAGCCACGGTTCGAGAGTCTCCACCTTTTTTAAAGCACCAACTATTGAGAGCATGATTGTCATTCTGAGTGTAATGTGCATTGTCCCAAAGTACCATTGTCTTTTGCATGATTATGATATCGTTTATTCTGAAATCATTGTATCTAGTCGTCACTTAAACTTTGGAGGTGCCCCTGCATTTATGTTTTGCTTCACTAAAGGGGGCAAGCGAGATATCACTTTATCATGTTTGCACACCATGCTCATTACAAATCTATTGAGTATTTCAGTATCATATTGTAAAACTTTCAGTTCTTTGTGATTTTTCATGAGGCAACTTAATTACTACAGATTCATTGTCTCAGTAAGCATTTGTCATGTGACTATGAAAAGTTCTTATATGGTTAATAGCATGTCACCACAGAAATTATGCTTGTTATCATTTACCTACTCGAGGGCGAGCAGGAATTAAGCTTGGGATGTTGATACGTCCAAAACGTATCTATAATTTCTGCTTGCTCCATGCCCTTTTTGTGTGATATTGCTATGATATTTATGCACTTCCATACACTTTTGATCATATTTGGACTAACCTACTAATGGTTGGAAAAGTGCACAATGTTATTGTTTTACACTTTATTGTGTAAAAATTACTTGGAAATTAACAAAACCGCAAAAGGAGTCGTATTGGAGTAGGACTCCGACTTTCCTGAAATCTGTCTGAGAACGTTTTTTAAAGATGGTCACGTTCCGGCTCGAAGACGACGTCAAACGGAAAAAGTCTAGTTGCGAAAGTTGTGGGAATTTCGAGGCGATGCTTCTGGATATAAAATTCGTCCAAATCGGAGTCCGGACGGCCGAGTAAAGCCCGTTTTACTGAGGCCCAAAATCTGATGACGGGAATCCGAGAGTCTATATAAAGAGAGGAAACCTAGGTCACCAAGGGCCACGAATTTTCCTCCTCCCAAGCCGCCGTCTTGGAGGGGAGGACCAGCACCATTGCACCACCATCCATAAGGAAGAAGGGGGGCCAAGGAGCCGCTGCCCCCTAGGGGGGCCGCCGCCCCCGAGGGCCGCCGCCACCGCCGCGCCCCCAAGGGCCGCCGCCGCCGCCTCCGTGGCTGCCGCCGGCCGTCTCCTCCTCGCGGGGCTGCACCTCTCCATCAACACCATCATCAACCTCCTCCTCATCATGTCCATGCGTGAGTAGTTTCCTCCGGGGCCGAGGGCTCGTACGTGTAGCTATGTGGTTATCTCTCTCTCCCATGATGTGATCTTCGTTGTGATCATAGGCTATGTTAATCTAGGGTGATTCCATGATATTTCCCCTTCCTCTATGTATTGGATTGATGTACTCACTTGTCTTTATCTAGTATAATCCCCGAGACCAAGGTGACAGCGGTCTATTGGACATGGATTAGAAAAATATTTTCATGAGTGATTTCCTCTCTTGTGTGTTGATTGAAGATTGAGAGTCTCTTGGTGCTTCTCTTTGACTATCCTTGAGATATGTTGTGGTGATTGTGGGACTCTCTTTGGATGGCCGCGGTGACATTGGGAAATCCTTAGATTGAGAACTACGAACTTTGAGGTGTGCTTTTGTAGCCCTACATAATTCTCGTCCTCTCTTGACCACGAAGGAATGACCTCCGGGTGCGTCTCCATTGCATGTTTTATGGGAAATATCATGTGATTCGATTATGTTAATGTTGTTGGGAGTTGCCTCTAGTGAAAGTATGATCCCTAGGCCTTGTTTCCACCATTGCAATACCATTTGTGCTCACGTTTACCACTTGTTTGCTTGCTGCACTTTTTATTATAAATTTATATTACTTTGTTTTGCCATCCATATCACTTGCCATTTAACATCTCTTCACCGAACTACTGCACCTATACATCTGACAAGTGTATTAGGTGTGTTGGGGACACAAGAGACTTCTTGTATCTTAGTTGCAGGGTTGCTTGAGAGAGACCATCTTCAACCTCTACTTCCCTGAGTTCGATAAACCTTAGGTCATCCACTTGAGGGAAATTGCTGCTGTCCTACAAACCTCTGCGCTTAGAGGCCCAACATAGTCTACAAGAGTAGAAGCGTGTGTAGACATCAATCATGAATTCTTTGCTTTGTGTGATTTGGGTGCAAGTGTCTCCACTATCCCAAAAACTTTGTGTGATTTGCTAGGATTGCATGAGCTTGATGATTGTTCCTTAAATTTGCATCTTGCAGATTCCACTATTAAGAAACCTATGGGAAGGATTAATGATGTTCTTATTGTTGCCAATAGGAATTATGTGCCCGTAGATTTCATTGTTCTTCATATATTGCAATCCTTAATTTCCTATTATTCTTGGTAGACCTTTCCTTAGAACGATTGATGCAACTATTGATATGAAGGAAGGAAATATTAGATTCCAATTTCCGGTAAGGAAAGGTATGGAACACTTTCCTAGAAAGAAAATCAAATTACCATATGAATCTATTATGAGAGCCACTTATGGATTGAATTCCAAAGATGACAATACCTAGATCTATCCATGTATCATGCCTAGCTAGGGGCGTAAAACGACATCGCTTGTTGGGAGGCAACCCAATTTTATATTTTTGGTCTTTGCTTCTGTTTAGGAATAAATATTGCATCTAGTTTCTGTTTAGATGTGGTTTTGTGTTTTAATTAGTGTTTGTGCCAAGTAGAACCATTGGGAAGACTTGTGTGAAGTTTATATGATCTAGCTGTAAAAAATAGAATCGTTAGCGCTCGCTAAAATGATCACCAGATTTTACTGGAGCGTGCTATTTAGTTGATTCTTTTTGCAGATGATTAGTAGACACATTCCACACGTTTACCAATTTAGTTCAATTTTTTTGGAGTTACAGAAGTATGCGAAAACTGCAGATTACTACAGACTGTTCTGTTTTTGACAGATTCTGTTTTTCGTGTGTTGTTTGCTTATTTCAATGCATCTATGAGTAGTATTGGGAAGTATGAATCATAGAGAAGTTGGAATACAGTAGGTTTAACACCAATATAAACAAAGAATGAATTCATTGCAGTACCTTTGAGTAGTGGTTTGCTTTCTTATACTAACGGAACTCACGAGATTTTTGTTTAAGTTTTGTGTTGTGAAGTTTTCAAGTTTTGAGTATTGCTTTGATGGACTATGGAACAAAGAGTGGCAAGATCCTAATCTTGGGGATTCCCAAGGCACCATAGGTAAAATTCAAGGACAACCAAAATCCTAAGCTCGGGGATGCCCCGGGAAGGCATCCCCTCTTTCATCTTCATCTATTGGTAACTATACTCGGAGCTATATTTTTATTCACCACATGATATGTGTTTTACTTGGAGCGTCTTGTATAATTTGAGTCTTTGCTTGTTAGTTTGCCACAATTATCCTTGCTGGATACACCTATTTGAGAGAGTTTATGGCCTAAGAATTGATAGAACACTCTATGTGCTTCACTTATATCTTTTGAGTTGAATAGTTTTTGCTCTAGTGCTTGACTTATACCTTTTAGAGCACGATGGTGATTATATTTTGAAGAAATTGTTGATCTCTCATGCTTCACTTATATCCATTCGAGAGTCTATTAAAACAACATCGTAATGTGCTTTGGCTATAAAACTAGTCTTAACATGATAGACATCCAATATCAATGTAGTAAAAACTTTCACACTAAGTGCATTGAATATGATGAGAAGTTGGATGCTTGATAATTGTTTTGAGATATGAGGATAGTGATATTAGAGTCATGCTAGTGGAGTTATCATGAAATTGAGAAATGCTTGTGTTAAAGTTACTGATTCCCGTAGCATGCACGCATGGTGAACCGCTATGTGACGAAGTTAGAGCATGAGGTATTTGTAAAGTGTCAACCTTTGTGTGGAGGTCGGGGGCGCGCGATGGTTAACTCCTACCAACCTCCCCCCTAGGAGCATGCGTTTATTGCTTTGTTTTGATGACTCGTAGATTTTTGTAATAAGTATATGAGTTCTTATGACTAATGTTGAGTCCATGGATTATACGCACTCTCACCCTTCCACCATTGCTAGCCTCTCTTGTACCGCACAACTTTCGCTGGTACCATGCACCCACTATATATCCTTCCTCAAAACAACCACCATATATTCCTCAAAACAGCCACCATACCTACCTATCATGGCATTTTCATAGTCATTCCGAGATATATTGACATGCAACTTTCCACCGTTCCGTTCATATGACACGCTTATATTGTCATATTGCCATGCATGATCATGTAGTTGACATCGTATTTGTGGCAAAGCCACCATGCATAATTTTTCATACATGCCACACTTGATTCATTGCACATCCCAGTACACCGCCGGAGGCATTCATATAGAGTCATACTTTGTTCTAGTATCGAGTTGTAATTCAATATAAGTGTGATGATCATCATTATTAGAGCATTGTCCCATGTGAGGAAAGGCCAATAAAAAAAGAGATTGCCCAAAAAAATAGGGAGGGGCTAACAATAAAAAAGAAGAGAAATCCCCTCCAAAAAAATGAGAGAAAATAGAGAAGGGACAATTGCTACTATCCTTTTCCACACTTGTGCTTCAAAGTAGCACCATGTTCTTCATGATAGAGAGTCTCATGTTTAGTCACTTGCATATACTAGTGGGAATTTTCATTATAGAACTTGGGGTTGCATATTCCAACGATGGGCTTCTTCAAATGCCCTAGGTCTTCATGAGCAAGCAAGTTGGATGCACACCCACTAGTTTCTTTTGTTGAGCTTTCATACATTTTTAGCTCTAGTGCATCCGTTGCATGGCAATCCCTACTTGCTCACATTGATGGGCATCTCCATAGCTCGTTGATACGCCTAGTCAATGTGAGACTATCTCCCTCCTTTTTGTCTTCTCCACAACCACCTCTCTGTTCCAGCCATAGTGCTATGTCCATGGCTCACGCTCATGTATTGCGTGAAAGTTGAAAGGTTTGAAAGAATAGAGTATGAAAACAAGTGCTTGGCTGAAACCGAGGTTGTGCATGATATGAATATTTTGTGTGATGAAGAGGGAGCATAGCCATACTATATGATTTTGTAGGGATAACTTTCTTTAGCCATAGTATTTTGAGAAGACATGATTGCTTAGTTAGTATGCTTGAAGTATGATTATTTCTTATGTCAATATAAACTTTTGTCTTGAATCTTTGAGATCTGAACATTCATGCCACAATTAAGAGAATTACATTGAAAAACTATGTTGGTTAGCATTCCACATCAAAAATTCTATTTTTATCATTTACCTACTCGAGGACGAGCAGGAATTAAGCTTGGGGATGCTTGATATGTCTCCAACGTATCTATAATTTTTTATTGTTCCATGCTATTATTTATGATGATTTGGATGTTTAATGGGCTTTGTTATACACTTTTATATTATTTTTGGGACTAACCTACTAACCCAAAGGCCCTGTCCAGATTGCTATTTTTTTTTGCCTATTTCAGGGTTTTACAGAAAAGGAATATCAAACGGAGTCCAAACGGAATGAAACCTTCGGGAGAGATATTTTTGGAGCAAAATACGCATAGGAGACTTGAGAACCACGGAGTAGGGCTGACGTGGCGTCCACGAGGGTGGGGGGCGCGCCCCCTGCCTCGTGGGCACCCCGTCAAGCCCCCGTTGCCCTCCTGCCTCCTATATATAGCTACGTACCCCGAAACTATCAGAACAACAGAGAAAACCCTAGTTCCACCGCCGCAACCTTCTGTTCCCGTGAGATCCCATCTTGGGGCCTGTTCCGGAGCTCCAACGGAGGAGGGATCTTCCACGGAGTGCTTCTACATCACCATGATCGCCTCACCATGAGTTGTGAGTAGTTTACCACAGACCTTCGGGTCCATAGCTAGTATCTAGATGGTTTCTTCTCTCTCTCTTTGGATATCAATACCAAGTTCTCCTCGATCTTCGAGGAGATCTATTTGATGTAATCTCTTTTTGCAGTGTGTTTGTCGAGATCCGATGGATTGTGAGTTTATGATCAAGATTATCTATGAGAAATATTTGGTTCTTTTCTGAACTCTTTATGTATGATTATAATATCCTTGCAAGTCTATTCGAATTATTAGTTTGGTTTGGCCTACTAGATCTATAGTTCTTGCAATGGGAGTAGTGCTTGGCTTTGGGTTCAATCTTGCGGTGTCCTTTCCCAATGACAGTAGGGGCAGCAAGGCATGTATTGTATTGTTGCCATCGAGGATAAATAGATGGGGTTTATATCACTATGTTTGAGTTTATCCCTCTACATCATGTCATCTTGCTTAAGGCGTTACTCTGTTCTTATGAACTTAATACTCTAGATGCATGCTGGATAGCGGTCGATGTGTGGATTAATAGTAGTAGATGCAGAATCGTTTCGGTCTACTTGTCTCGGACGTGATGCCTATATATAATGATCATGCCTAGATAGTCTCATAATTATTCGCTTTTCTATCAATTGCTCGACAGTAATTTGTTTACCCGCAGTAGAATATCGCTATCATGAGAGAAGCTACTAGAGAACACTATGGCCCCCGGGTCTATTCACAACATATCAATCTACAATCTACTTTACTTTTCCGCTTTTACTTTCTGTTCTTATAACCAAAAATACCAAAAATATCAAACTATCATCTCTATCAGATCTCACTTTCGGAAGTTACCGTAAAGGGATTGACAACCCCTTATCGTGTTGGCTGCGAAGTTCTTATTTGTTTGTGCAGGTGCGAGGGACTCGCGCGTTGTCTCCTACTGGATTGATACATTCGTTCTAAAAAACTGAGGGAAATACTTATGCTACTGTAAGGGCATATTTAGCCAAATGGTGTTTTGGTGATTGATGACAATGCGTTTGCGGACTTATCATGTGTTCTAAGCTCTTTCAGATACATCTCACAAAGGCACAAGAAGATTAGATGCCCCTCGGAATCTATGGAAGACGGTGTTTCCTTTTTGCTTAGTTTTCGGTGGTTCTGAGTAATAGGAAAGCCGTACTATTAAGAGGGGATCCGCTTTGGTAAGGTTTGGGTGGAATCAATACGTACACTTCTTTATTGCATCCACCATTCCTTCCCGCCGCAATGGAGTTCTTCTTTCCCATGTTCTCTAGTTTTTCCCGGCTCCAGCGGTAGTACCGCTGGTCCTAGCGGTAGTACTGCCTGTGTGCCTCAAGCAGTAGTACCGCCCCACTAAGCGGTAGTACCGCTTGGTGCACACTGCGGTAGTACCGCTGCTGACCCGTGCTACCGCCGCCTCGACTCGCGAGCGCGTTTTCGTGTCGAGTTTTGCGGTGCTAGGTGTGGTAGTAGAGGCGGTAGTACTGCTCCCAGCGGTAGTACCGCCCTGAGGCCGCGGTAGTACGGCTCTAGGTACCTACCCCCTTGGCGCAGTAGTACCGCTTGAAAGGCAACGGTAGTACCGCTCTATAAGCGGTAGTACCGCTCCCTCAAGCGGTAGTACCGCTCTGTGCGGGGCTGAGTGGGGGATAACGGTTGGATTGTTCCCCCCACTATATAAAGGCTTCTTCTTCCTCCTTGTTGACTTGCCTCTTCCCCCACATACTCCATTGTTGCTCCAAAGCTCCATTTTCGCCCGATCTCTCTCCCTAGCCAATCAAACTTGTTGATTTGCTCGGGATTGCTTGAGAAGGCATCGATCTACACTTCCAACAAGAGATATTTGATTTCCCCCACTAATCCCTAGCGGATCTTGTTACTCTTGGGTGTTTGAGCACCCTAGACGGTTGAGGTCACCCCGAAGGCATATTCCATTGTGGTGAACCTTCGTGGTATTGTTGGGAGCCTCCAATTTAGTTGTGGAGATAGCCCCAACCTTGTTTGTAAAGGTTTGGTTGCCGCCTTCAAGGGCACCACTAGTGGAATCACGGCACCTTGCATCGTCTGAGGGCGTGAGGAGAATATGGTGGCCCTAGTGGCTTCTTGGGGAGCATTGTGCCTCCACACCGCTCCAACGGAGACGTACTTCCCCTCAGAGGGAAGGAACTTCGGCAACACATCCTCGTCTTCACCGGTTCCACTTATGGTTATTTCTTTCCTTTACTTGTGCAAGCATTACTTGTTTATCTCTTATAGCTTGCTTGTGAGGTTGTTATCTTTACTTCCTATTAGTTGTCATCTTAGTAGCATATCTAGATAACTTACTTTGAAGCTTAATTTAAAGTGGTTAAGAAAAGCTAAAAATTGTTAGTTGCCTATTCACCCCCCTCTAGTCAACCATATCGATCCTTTCAATTGGTATCAGAGCCTCGTCTCTTTTTAAGGACTTTACCGTCCAAAGAGTATGGGTGACAACGTAGTCGAGATGGAGGATCATTCCGGTGGAACTCCATCCTTGCCTATGTCCGATGGGGGAGCCTCGGTCTCTCGTGAGGAGTTCAATGTGGCCTTGACCACATTCAAAGAGTCACTAGTGACCGAGGTCAAAGGCATGTTTAAAGATTTGCTTGAGGGGCTTAAATTATCCACCGCATCGTTGGAAGTGGTTCGTCCCGCTACCAACGTGTCGGAGGCTAATCCCGACAAGGGAGAAGCTAGTAGTGAACAAGCCCCTCTTACTAAGAATGGGAGTGGGATCTTTGCCCACTCCGCTCCTCCTACTCACTATGGAGGACCCGTTCCTACACCACATTTAAATTCCATTGGGCCTCCTCCCAAGTTTAATTTTTTTTTTTCTGATTTTGCTACTTGGGTGTTTCGTTTCAAACGTCATATAAATCATTGTTCTACTAATCTTTGGAGAATCATTGAGCAAGGTTTTTATCCGCGTGATCCCGACAACATGACTCCAAGAGAAACTGCGGATCATCAATTCAACGAGTACGCTCTTTGCATTCTTCAAGATGCTATTCCTCCAGAAGACATTGCACATCTTCGACCCTTCACTGTGGCCAAGGAAGCTTGGGAGCATGTTGGCACTATGTATAAGGTAAGTACTAGCATTCAACGCTCTAACTATGAAGTTGTGCAAGATAAAGCCGATGAGTTTGCCATGATCGAAGAAGAAGATCCTCGTGAACTTTATCGGAGATTAACTACCCTAGCGGTCTCTCTTCGAGATCATGGCAGTAAGGACACGGATGACAATTGGATCAAGCGCAAGTTCCTCAAGGCCATGATGCCCTATCATAAGGCCATGTCCTCTATCATTCGTCACAGACCGGACTTCCACCACTTGTCATCAAATGAAGTGTTGGATGAGTTCGTTGCCATGAGGATCTTGGATGTGACCGCCGACAATGCGGTCTTAAGAGCTCAACGATCGAAGAAGCCTAACCTCGCCCTGAAGGCCAAGGCTTGTGTGGAAGAAGAGGAGGTGGACGATGATGATGAGTGTAGCCCCGAGGACACCAAATATGCCTATCATGAGCACATGGCTCTTGCTTCAAGGCAATTTTGGGGCAACAAGAAGAACACAAGACCCAACTTCAACAGGAACAACTCAAGTGGGAACAAGGGCAAGCAATGAGTGAGGACATGCTTCAACTGTGGAAATGTAAGCCACTTCGTTGCGGATTGCCCATATGAGAAAAGAAAAGACTTTGGAGGCAAGCTTATCCGGAAGGACAAGTCAAAGTCTTATCCCAACAAGAACAACTTCAACAAGAAGACTCCTCCTAAAGGGTTGGTGGCCCAGGAAGAATATGTTGAGGATGATGATAATGATGAAGATGATGAGATGGTCACCATGGCCACAATTGCTATTGCTACTACTCCGCACTCATCACTCTTCGACTCACCAAACGAGAACATCACCGCCAAGTGTCTCATGGCCAAGGCCACCAACAAGGTAACCCCAAACATAAATACTACTATCACCTCTAATCCTTCATTAACGGATTGTATTGATGAGAGTGAGGGAACCAAGGAGGGAGAGAATGAATTTGAGCTGTTCATGAACAAACTCAAAGGCAAACCCAAGAAGCATTTTGTTGCTCTCTTGGAACAACTCGGTGAGGCCAATGACATGATCGAGGCTCACGAGGAAACCATCACTAGAATGGAAGGACATAGTCGAGACTATGCCGATGAGATATCGGATATCTCTAACGCCCAGAGGAAGAGCGTGGTCTTTGTTTGGCTCTTGAGGAGTCACACAACGATGATCATGCTAAATTAAAGAAAGATCTTGATCATGCTTTAGTTGTCTCTCGTGTGCTTAATTTTGAGAAGGCAAAACTTGAGGTTGACCATGCTAAACTCAAGGAAGAGTTTGTCATACTCGACAAGGCTCATAAGGGCTTGAAAGGTATGCATGCTTCTCCCAAAGAGTCTCAGGATCAACTCCAAGTTTCGCTAACCAAGGAAAAGGCTATGTTTCCTCGCATGGTATTAATTGATAATGCAAATGCTACTAACCCATGTTGCGAGCATGTGCATCTTGTTGAAGAAAATGCCGAGTTGAAGAAGTAACTTGAGAAAGGCCTTGTGACATGTATACAAGGTGAGAAGAACCTCAACAATCTTTTGAGCAATCAAAAGGAGGTTGTGGCAAAGGAAGGAATTGGGTTTGTTCCTAAACCCAAGAAAAAGAAGAATGACAAGACCAAGCTACCACCCCTTCTCCGACAAACATTTGTGAAAGAAGGAGAGGATCAAAGAAGAAGAAAACCGTGAAAGGTGGTGGTGTCAAGAAAAACTCCACCATACCATCAAACATGGCCGGCGACTTTAATCCTTCATATGTTTTATGTCGTGCTAGTGATGGTCATGTGTATGCTAAATTTGTTGGTTCTTCTTATGAGTACATTGAATGGTCCATTTGGGTTCCTAAGACCCTTGTTACTAACCTAAAAGGACCCATTACTAAATGGGTACCTAAATCCAAGCATTGATCTCTTGTAGGAGTTTGCTTCCGGTGGGGGATCATGGTTGCTCGATAGTGGAGCCACAAATCATATGACCGGAAGAAAAGACTTGGTGGTGGACGTGCATCTAGGTTCATCTATGGCCACCAACATCGAATGGGGTGATGCTTCATCTTCTATGGTATTGGGGCTTGGAAAGGTTGTTGTCTCTCGTGATCTCACGATCGAGAAAGTCATGCTTGTTGAGTCCCTTGCATACAATTTACTTTCTGTTCGCCAACTTGCACTCATGGGCTTTGCTACATTCTTTGATATTGATACCGTGGCCCTCTTGTGGAGCAAGACTCTTAAAGTAGCCTATGTTGGGCATGTCGAGAACGGTCTTTATGTGGTTAACTTCTCGAAGCAACCCACTAAGGTCGTGACATGCTTAATGGCTAAAGTTGATGTGGGATGGCTTTGGCATCGCCGTTTCGCCCATGTCAATATGAGATCTTTGCAAAGTCTTCTCAACGGGGACCATGTCCGTGGACTAACAAATGTTAGCTTTGCCAAAGATCGTGCTTGCAGGGCTTGCATCGAAGGAAAGTTACATGAAACGGTTCACCCTCCCACAACTATCATATATTCAAAGAGACCCCTAGATCTCCTTCACAAGGACCTCTTTGGGCCTCCATATTTTGATAGTCTTGGGGGTAGAAAGTACTGCTTGGTGATTGTGGATGATTACTCAAGATACACCTGGGTATACTTCTTCAAGAAGAAGAGTGAGACCCAACAAACCGTCATCAACTTTGCAAATGAAGCTCAACAACAACATGAAGCAAAGATTTTGATGATCAGAAGTGACAACGACACCGAGTTCAAGAACTACACCTTGGATGAGTTTCTCAGTGATGAGGGGATCAAACATCAATATGCAGCTCCCTATACCCCTGAACAAAACGGTGTAGCGGAGAGAAAGAACCGAACTCTGATGGATGCGGCAAGAACCATGATGGCAGAATTCAAATCTCCATACAACTTTTGGGACGAAGCCATCAACACCGCTTGCCATGCATCAAATCGGCTCTATCTCCGCAAAGGCTTGAACAAAACTCCATATGAGAATCTTACCGGTAACAAGCCCAATCTCAAGTACTTCCGGGTGTTCGGGTGTAAGTGTTTCATCCTCAAGAAAGGTGTTCGGTTGTCTAAATTTGAATATAGAGCTCATGAGGGCATATTTGTTGGTTATGCTACAAACTCTCATGCTTACCGTGTCCTCAACAAGTCCAATGGACTCATTGAGGAAACGAGTAACGTAGAGTTTGATGAAAATAATGGCTCCCAAGTGGAGCAAAGTGGTACTTGTGATGTAGGTGATGAAATTCCTCCTCAAGCCATAAGAAGAATGGGCGTTGGATATATCCTACCCATTGAGGAACCCCTTGTGGCCGACGGAGAAGGACAATGTTCTACTCAAGTGGAACCATCACCAACCCAAGACCCACATGCTTCCGAAGAACAAAGTGAAGGCCCTCAACCGGACGAACAAGGCCAAGTGCAAGATCAATCACAAGATGGTGGGGAGCCACCAAATGATGCACGAGGCCAAGTTCTGTCCTCCGAGCAAGATCAAGGTCAAGGGGAAGCTCAAGATCAAGATCTAGCTCCTGACAACGCTCAAGATGATCAACTCAATGCTCGTCAGTTATCTCTTGAAGAGCAATTAGAGCGTCGTGCAGCAAAAGTTGCCTCCAGGCTTGCTTCCAGAGAACATCACATGGAGAACATTCTAGGAAGCATCAAAAGGGGGGTAAGCACTCGTAGAGAATTAGCAAACTATTGTGCTCATCAAGCTTTTGTCTCCTGTGTTGAACCTCGGAAGGTTTATGAGGCGCTCGAAGACCCTGACTGGCTCAATGCCATGCATGAAGAACTCCATAACTTCGAGCGCAACAAGGTGTGGCGTCTGGTGCCAAGGCCAAAGGAGAACCATAATGTCATTGGAACCAAGTGGATCTTTAAGAACAAGAAAGATGCTCATGGCATTGTCATCTGCAACAAGGCGCGCCTGGTGGCTCAAGGCTACTCCCAAGTCGAGGGTATCGACTACGGTGAAACCTTTGCCTCCGTTGCTCGCCTTGAATCCATTCGTTTGTTGCTTGCCTATGCTTCCCATCATAACTTTAAATTGCAACAAATGGATGTGAAAAGTGCATTTCTTAATGGTCCTATTAATGAGTTGGTGTATGTTAAACAATCCCCAGGGTTTGAGGATCCTAAGCTCCCCAATCACATGTACCAACTCGATAAGGCACTCTATGGCCTTAAACAAGCCCCACGTGCGTGGTATGAGCATCTTACCGAGTTGTTACAAGATCATGGGTTTGAAATTGGGAAAATCGACCCCACTCTTTTTACTAAGAAGGTCAAAGGGGAGTTGTTTGTATGCCAACTATATGTTGATGATATTATATTTGGTTCTCCTAACAAAGCTTTCAATGATGAGTTCGCCGCACTCATGACCACACATTTTGAGATGTCCATGATGGGAGAGTTGAAGTACTTCCTTGGGTTTGAGATCAAGCAAAGAAGAGAAGGGATCTTCATCAAACAATCCAAGTATACTCAAGACATGCTCAAGAGGTTCAATCTAAGTGATGTCAAGCCGGCTACTACTCCAATGCCAACCAAGTGCCAACTTGACATTGATCCCAATGGTAAAGCGGTGGATCAAAAGGTATATCGCTCTATGATCGGTTCCTTGCTTTACCTTTGTGCATCTAGACCGGATATTATGTTGAGTGTGGGAATCTGTGCACGGTTTCAAGCCTCACCTAAAGAAAGTCACTTTGTGGCTGTCAAGCGAATCTTTCGATATTTGGCTCATACCCCAAACTTTGGCTTATGGTACCCAAGAGGAGCAAACTTCAACCTTGTAGGGTTCTCTGATTCTGACTGGGCAGGAGACAAAGTGGATAGGAAGTCCACTTTTGGAGGGTGTCAATTTCTTGGATGCTCTCTTGTTAGTTGGTCTTCCAAAAAGCAAAGTTGTGTGTCTCTCTCGTCCACTGAAGCCGAGTATGTGGCTGCCGGTAGTTGCTGTGCTCAACTCTTATGGATGAGGCAAACTTTAAAGGATTACGGTGTCACTTGTGACAAAGTGCCTCTTTGGTGTGACAATGAAAGTGCCATCAAGATTTCTCTCAACCCGGTGCAACACTTCAAGACGAAGCATATGGAGATTCAGTATCACTTCATCCGGGATCATATATGGCAAGGAGAGATCGAGCTTCACTATGTCAACACTCATGATAACCTTGCAGATATCTTCACGAAGCCATTGGATGAAGCAAGATTTCGCGAGTTAAGGCATGAGCTAAATATCATTGATTTGATCAATGTGGTTTGAGCACATGCACACCCCACCATACTCTTCTTAGTGTCTTATCTAGATGTAGGCATGAACATAGGGGGAGCATTGTTCTCTCAATGAACTCTCTCTCCCCCCTATTATGCATAAATTGATCTAGTCTTTCATTAACCATCTTTGATGGTACTAGTGCTTCAAGGACGAGTTTTGGTCATGGGCCCAAGGTTAAAATCTTCGCGGTGCCATACCTCTAGACTCAAACATTGGTGACTTCGGTCACCACCCTCTCTTGTAGAGGGGTCTCTTGTCTCTTGCTAGTGTGTGTGTGTGTGTGAGTGGTGTTTTGTTTTTCCCTCCTTGTGTGTTTCTTTTGAGCTTTGCCTTGAACTGTTTGTTGCCGTGGCGTGCTGGGCGGTACTACCGCTGGTGGTGCGCGGTACTACCGCTTATAAGCGGCACTACCGCCCACCAGCGCGGTACTACCGCTGCGGGGAGGTACGTGGGGGTTATATCGGGGCAGGGGGAGGTTTCTCTCCCCCATACCCATTCATTCGCCCCCTCATTCCTCTCTCTCTCTCCAGCAGTTCATCGCCGCGGGAGGGCTCCGGCGGATCTCCTCCTCCGGGGTGTTCCTCTCCTTTTCCTTCGGTGGAGTCGATCCCCACCAAGTCCTCTTTCCATGGATGCCGGTATTGCCCCCGTTCCTCTTCTCCCCATGTCTCTTTTTCAGATCTTGTGTTTTAGGGGCAATAGTGTTTGCATCTTTAGATTTTTGGCTAAATCTAGGCTTGAGTAGGATGGAGAAAGCAACTAGACTATCTAGATTAGAGTATGATAGAAATATTTTTGAATTTGACAGGCCGGTAGTGCCGGATCTGACGACGGTAGTAGGAAACCGCTGTTTCCCCGCCTCGAGCGGTACTACCGCTTGGGCGCTACTACCTCTTAACAAATCACGGTACTACCGCGGCGTGCCTAGTTCACACATATTTCTTCATTCCTCGATCTTCCTTTGTTGTGTTCATTGGCTTATGCTCGTTCCTTTCGGTTGGTTCGTCTGTTTTTGTGTTTGGTTCCAGGTGATGAACTTCCTGAGCATCAGGCTCGCTGTATCAACCCCAATCATGCAACCTCAAAGCGCTACCGCACATCTGAGTCTGCTGGAGGTTCCTCGAGTGCTCCACCTCCACCTCAACAGAAGAAGAAGGCCATGGCAAAGCCAAAGGCTAAAACTGTGACACAAATGAGTGGCAAGGAGTTCTGGGCAAGGCGTCGCCGCAATCTCTATGAGGTTGATCAAGAACCCAATTTGGTCAACCGTCCGTTCTGGAATCGCTTTCAGTTTGCTGTTTACTTTGATGTGCTCAAGGCTAAGAAGAATCTCTTTGTCAGTGTTCGCTCCATCAACACGGAATACCTGGAGAAGGATCCGGTGTATTTTGGCGATGCTCTTTAGATGTGCGCTCAGCTCAACATTCTTCAAATCATTCAGTTCAACAAGGACTTTGATGCAGATCTTGTGGCTCAATTCTATGCCACGGTCCATCTAGGAACGGATGAGGACAGAACTCTGATATGGATGACCAATGGCAAACTGTTGTCTGTCAAGTGGAAGGCGTTCATGGAGTTACTTGGGGTGGAAGACCAGGGGCTTGAGACACTAGTTGACTTTCGTCCTCATCAGAACGCTACCTCCAGTCACAAGCAAGCTCTCTGGCCCTACTGCACTGTGAAGGTCCACCCTGAGACTAAGAAGGTAACATATGAGTTGTCTACCTATCTGGATATCCTTCACCGCATCTTCCGTGAGACACTTTTCCCTCGGATTGGGAATCATGATATGGTTCACTCCTATCTTGTGGACATGCTTCTCTTTTGCCAACATCAGTTAGAGAGGAACACTGGTGAGACCCTGGACATTTCACATGTGATGTGGTCTGAGCTCTTGTCTGCTATTTCTGAACGCAAGTGTCTGATCTATGGACCTTTCATCATGCTGCTGATTGAGAAGGCTTGGGATCATGTCTATCCCAACGTTTTGCTGGTGACTGGAGAGTTGGTGTCTCATGAGATCAACCGTCTGAGGCGGAAGGACAACCGGGGCACTCATGGTTCCAAGACTGGAGGCTCATCCTCCGCTGCTGCTATGGAGACTGAGGAGGCTGAGGTTGAAGCAGATGATGACGATGACTATGAGCCATCTGGTGCAGAGCCCTTGTGGGAAAAGAAGCTCAAGAAGAAGATGAAGAAGCTGTTTTTCATGGAGTCTCATGGTCAGTACATGACTCATGTGGCAGAGAAGAAGGCCAGCGGACGTCACAAGGAGCTCATGCGTCAGTTGGCTGCGACTGTGGCCAGTGGCTCTGAGGAACAAGTAACCGAGGAGGAAGAGTGGATCAAGCAGCACTGCCCATGGGAAGATTCCGATGCTGAGCAGTTTCAGGTCGACGACAACGAAGAAGATGACCCTGCTGAGATCTGATGTTCGAGACCTTCTCGTGCTCTCACCTGGAGCCGTAGCTTAGCTCTCTGCCGTTTTGGTGTCTCGATGCCAAAGGGGGAGAGAGTTTAGGGATTGGTGCCTTTGTGTTTCTATCGCTTGTGTGCTTTCCGTTTCTTGTGGTTTGGTTGGTTTTTCGTGAGACCTAAGTTCCCGTCATATGGTGTGAGACATATGCTACCCTATCTTATTTATGTACCTGGTACTCTCTAGCATGTATGATTATCTTACTATGTACTATGATCTCATATATCTTGCTTAGGTTGTTGGTCTCTAAAATATAGGGGGAGTGTTGATCCTAGTATGTGTGCCGTGCAGTCCAAAGCACTTATCTAGATAGCACACATCTAGCGGGAGCCCGTCTATATTTTAGGGGTGTGGATTTTGCATTTACGTTATGTCATTATTTCTTTTGTGCAAATCCTGTTTTGTCATCAATCCACCAAAAAAGGGGAGATTGTAAGGGCATATTTAGCCAAATGGTGTTTTGGTGATTGATGACAATGCGTTTGCGGACTAATCATGTGTTCTAAGCTCTTTCAGATACATCTCACAAAGGCACAAGAAGATTAGATGCCCCTCGGAATCTATGGAAGACGGTGTTTCCTTTTTGCTTAGTTTTCGGTGGTTCTGAGTAATAGGAAAGTCGTACTATTAAGAGGGGATCCGCTTTGGTAAGGTTAGGGTGGAATCAACACGTACACTTCTTTATTGCACCCACCATTCCTTCCCGCCGCAATGGAGTTCTTCTTTCCCATCTTCTCTAGTTTTTCGTGGCTCCAGCGGTAGTACCGCTGGTCCTAGCGGTAGTACCGCCTGTGTGCCTCAAGCAGTAGTACCGCCCCACTAAGCGGTAGTACCACTTGGTGCACACTGCAGTAGTACCGCTGCTGACCCATGCTACCACCGCCTCGACTCGCGAGCACGTTTTCGTGTCGAGTTTTGCGGTGCTAGGTGTGGTAGTAGAGGCGGCAGTACCGCTCCCAGCGGTAGTACCGCCCTAAGGCCGCGGTAGTACCGCTCTGGGTCCCTACCTCCTTGGCGCGGTAGTACCGCTTGAAAGGCAACGGTAGTACCACTCTATAAGCGGTAGTACCGCTCCCTCAAGCGGTAGTACCGCTCTATGCGGGGCTGAGTGGGGGATAACGGTTGGATTGTTCCCCCCACTATATAAAGGCTTCTTCTTCCTCCTTGTGGACTTACCTCTTCCCCCACATACTCCATTGTTGCTCCAAAGCTCCATTTTCGCCCGATCTCTCTCCCTAGCCAATCAAACTTGTTGATTTGCTCGGGATTGCTTGAGAAGGCATCAATCTACACTTCCACCAAGAGATATTTGATTCCCCCCACTAATCCCTAGCGGATCTTGTTACTCTTGGGTGTTTGAGCACCCTAGACGGTTGAGGTCACCTCGAAGCCATATTCCATTGTGGTGAAGCTTCGTGGTATCGTTGGGAGCCTCCAATTTAGTTGTGGAGATAGCTCCAACCTTGTTTGTAAAGGTTTGGTTGCCGCCTTCAAGGGCCCCACTAGTGGAATCATGGCACCTTGCATCGTGTGAGGGCGTGAGGAGAATACGGTGGCCCTAGTGGCTTCTTGGGGAGCATTGTGCCTCCACACCGCTCCAACGGAGACGTACTTCCCCTCAGAGGGAAGGTACTTCGGCAACACATCCTCGTCTTCACCGGTTCCACTTGTGGTTATTTCTTTCCTTTACTTGTGCAAGCATTACTTGTTTATCTCTTATAGCTTGCTTGTGAGGTTGTTATCTTTACTTCCTATTAGTTGTCATCTTAGTAGCATATCTAGACAACTTACTTTGACGCTTAATTTAAAGTGGTTAAGAAAAGCTAAAAAGTGTTAGTTGCCTATTCACCCCCCTCTAGTCAACCATATCGATCCTTTCAGCTACTGTGCTACATCTCCCTTTCCTCTTCGAGGGAATACAACGCAAGCTCGAGAAGTAGCAGCCCCATGGCACCCAAACATAATATTCAAGGAGAACCAAGCAACAAAGCTTTGGGATGCCCCAAAAGGCATCCCCTCTTTCTTCTAGCCACCATCGGTAATTTTACTTGGAGCTATATTTTTATTCGTCACATATCATGAGTTTTGCTTGGAGAATCTTGTATTATATGAGTCGTCGCTTATTTTGCTTTTTATTTTGTCACAAACATCCTTGCTGGACACGCCTATTTGAGAGAGCCATAATTATGCTATGATTTGCTAGAATTGCTCTATGTGCTTCACTTAATTATTTTGAGCGATGGAATTGCTCTAGTACTTCACTTATATCCTTTTAGCACAGTGGTGATTTAATTTTAAAGAAATATGCTCTCACGCTTCGCTTTAGGTCATTTTGGGAGTTAGTAGAATTTTTGAAGAAATCCTCTCATGCTTCACTTCTATTTGTTTGAGAGTTGAAATTTTGAAGAAATTTGTGCTCTTGCACTTCACTTAAATTTGTTTGAGAGCTTGTTATTAGCAATGGTAATATTCTTTAAAAATAATTTGGTCCCAAAGTGATAGATATTCAAGAGGGATATAATAAAAACTTTCATGAAGATCATTGGATATTAAACTTGATTCCTTGCAATAGTTTTGCGATATGAAGATAATGATATGTGAGTCGTGTTGGGGAGTAATTATGCTTTAGTAAGAATATGGGTCTTAAGGTTTGTGATTCCCTATGCATGCACATTAAATCAATAGTTATGCAATTAAGTTATATCTTACTTGTGGTGCATTATTCGGTGTTAGCTTTGTTTAATGTTCTTGTATGATGGTTTTTGTTTCATGGTTGGTCGCTTCTCAATCTATTTGCTAGCCGCCATTTGCACTAAGCGAGAATACTGCTTGTGCATCCAACTCCTAAAACCCAAGTTGTGCCAAATGAGTCCACCATACCTACCTATATATGGTATTTCCATGCTGTTCCAAGTAATTTGTATGTGCCAACTCTAACTTTCAAAATAAATTTATCTTTTGTGTGCCCATACCGCGCATGAAGCGGCAGGGGGTGGCCGATATTTTCCATGCTAGGTATGCTATTCTAAATATGTGTGTTTATTCACTTGTCTTTGCATGAGAGTGTGGCGGTTATAGGGATGCCCAGTCCCGAAATGCAAAAAAATACTATAATAAATTCCTTGGTATGTGTTGGTATGGAAGGCACCCATGGATACGACCAACCATGGATTGTGAAAGAATGGTGGAAAGGAAATAAATTTTATTTTATGTTTGGGAACCGCCTATGATTTATCTAGCATGGAAGATATTGAGAATTCTCGGTCGCTTTCGTTGACGGGAATATCATTCCTCCCAAAATAATTTTCCTCTTAATTTAAGCTAAGAAATCTGACACCTCTACAAAACTCTGCCTCCGTCTGCGAAGGGCTTATCTATTTACTTAAATGCAATTTTTATTTTTTGTGAGTCTTCATCTTCTCTTATAAAGCACCAACTAGGAAGCACTATTATCATACTTGAGCATTGGATGTAGCTAATATTTGGTTGTGTTTCATGAATGGATCAATGATTGAGCATGATGGGCTAGGGATAGCTTTAGCATTGATATTTTGAAAGACATGGTTGCTTGTTGATATGCTTGAGTAAAGTCTTCATTTCAAGTTATAGACTATTTCTTTGAATCATCTAAAAGTCCAAATGTCCATGCTACAAAGAAAAGAATATGATGAATATGTTAGGCAGCATTCCACATCAGAAATTCTGTTTTATCATTTACCTATGTGAGGATGAGCAGTAATTAAGCTTGGGGATGCTGATACGTCTCCAACGTATCTATAATTTTTGATTGTTCCATACTATTATATTATCAATCTTGAATGTTTTACATACATTTTCTATCAAATTTATGTCATTTTTTGGGACTAAGCTATTAACATAGTGCCCAGTCCCAGTAGCTGTTTTTGATTGTTTTTTTACTTTGCAGAATATCAACACCAAACGGAGTCCAAATGCCACAAAACTTTTTGGAGATTTATTTCTGCCCAGAAGAGACCCAGCGAGCCCAAGAGGTGTACCAGAGGAGGCCCGCGGGGCCCACAAGACACCATGGCACGTTAGAGGCCCCAAGCGCGCCCTGGTGGACTGTGGGGCCCATGGGAAGCTTTTCCACTGACCTCCAGCTCTATAAATACCACAATATTCCATAAAACATAGAGGAGTCGACGAAAAATTGTTTCAGCCGCAAGTTCCAGAACCACGAGATCCAATCTAGAGGCCTTCTCCAACACTCCTCCAAAGGGGAACATGATCAAGGAGCGGTTCATGATCCTCATGGTTCTCCTCTGATGATGTGTGAGTAGTTTACCACAGACCTACAGGTCCGTAGTGAGTAGCTAGATGGTTTCTTCCCTCTTTTTGATCTTCAATACAATGTTATCCTCGATGTTCTTAGAGGTCTACTTGATGTAACTCATTTTTGTGGTGTGTTTGTTGGGATCCGATGAATTCTGAGTTTATGATCAGACCTATCCATACATGATTATTATAGCCTCGTATTTTTGTTGGAAATATGCCCTAGAGGAAATAATGAAGTAGTTATTAATATATTTCCTTGTTCATGATAATCGTTTATTATCCATGGTAGAATTGTATTGATCGAAAACTCAAATACATGTGTGGGTACATAGACAACAAGATGTCCCTAGTCAGCCTCTATCAGACTAGCTCGTTGATAGAAGATGGCTATGGTTTCCTAGCCATGGGCATGATTTGTCATTTGATAACGAGGTCACATAATTAGGAGAATGATGTGATGGAGAAGACCCAAACTATAAACGTAGAATATGACCGTGTCGTGTTTATTGCTATCGTTTTCTGCATGTCAAGTATATGTTCCTATGATCATGAGGTCATGCAACTCACTAACACCAGAGGAGTGCCTTGTGTGTACCAAACATCGCAGCGTAACTGGGTGGCTATAAAGGTGCTCTAAAGGTATCTTAGAGGGTGTCTGTTGAGTTGGCATGGATCAAGACTGGGATTTGTCACTCCGTAGGACGGAGAGGTATCTCAGGGCCCAATCGGTAATACAACATCACAATAAGCTTGCAAGAAATGTGACCAATGAGTTAGAAATGGGATCTTGTATTACAAAATGAGTAAAGAGACATGCTGTTAATGAGATTGAACTAGGTATGGAGATATCGACGACCGAATCTCGAGCAAGTAACATACCGATAGCCAAAGGGAACTGCGTACGGGATTAACTGAATCCTTGACATCAAGGTTCCACCGATAAGATCTTTGTAGAATATGTGGGAACCAATATGGGCATCCAGGTCCCGCTATTGGTTATTGACTGTAGAGGTGTCTCGGTCATGTCTGCGTAGTTCTCGAACCCGCAGGGTCTACACACTTAATGTTGATATTAGTATAGTTGAGTCATTATGGTGGTTACAGAAGCGTGTTCGGAGTCCAGGATGAGATCCCGGACGTGACGAGGAACTCTAGAATGGTCTGGAGGTGAAGATCAATATATAAGACGAAGGGAATCGGAGTCCGGAAGTGTTCCGAGGTTACGGGGGGGAGGGGATCAGCGGAGTACCGAAAGGGCTTTCGGAGGCCCCAGCAAGTGTTGGGGGACCTTACGGGCCAAGGGGAGGGGGAACACCAGCCCACTAAGGGGTTGTGCGCCCCTTCCACCCCATATCATGTAACCAGGAGGGTGGGGCGCCTCCCCTAGGGCAGCTGCCCCCTCCTAGCTTGGGGGGCAAGTCTCCTGGGGGTGGGGACGCCCAAACCCATCTAGGGTTTCCCCTGTGGCCGCCGCCTCTCCCTTAGGGAAACCCTAGGACACCTCCCCCTCCCCCTTCCCCCTATATATATAGAGAGGGGGATAGAGGGCAGCCGTTCCCTATCCTTGCCGTGGCACTACCTCTCTCTCTCGGTCTTCTCCTTCTCCGCATAGTGCTTAGCGAAGCTCTACCACAATTCCTCCACCACCGCCGCTGCTACGTTGTCGTGCTGCCGGAGGAATCGAGCTACTACTTCAGCTTCGCTCGCTGGATCGAGGAGGTGAAGGCGTCATCAAACTGTACGTGTGTTAAACGCGAAGGTGCCGTCAGTTCGACACTAGATTGGAGTTCACGGGACGGATCGTGATTGGATCGCAAAGACATACCACTACATCAACCGCGTTCTTTAACACTTCATCTTAGCAATTGACAAGGTTATGTGGATCCAACTCTCCTCTCGTAGATGTGCATCTCCTAGATTGATCTTGGTGAGTGTAGGAATTTTTTTGTTTCTCATGCAACATTGACCAACTGTGGCATCATGAGCTAGGTCTATGCGTAGATGACATCACGTGTAAAAAAACACAGAGGAGTTTGTGGGCATTGATATTCAGATTGCTTCCTTCCCTAATCTTATTTTGATTCAGCGGTATTGTTGGATGAAGCAGCTCGGACCAACTTTACATGTCCGCGTACATGAGACCGGTTCCATGGACAGACATGCAACTTGTTGCATAAAGATGGTTGGCGGGTTTCTGTCTCTCCCACCTTAGTTGAATCGGATTCGACAAAGATGGTCCGGGTAGAAGGTTGAATAGCAATTTGCATATCATCGTTGTGGCTTTGCGTAGGTAAGAATCGTTCTTGCTAGATACCCATAGTAGCCACGTAAACATGCAACAACAAAGTAGAGGACATCTAACTTGTTTTTTGCAGGGTATGTTGTGATATGATATGGCCAAAGACATGATGAGATATATTTGATGTATGAGACGATCATGTTTGTATAGATTATCATGACTTGCATGTCGATGAATACGGCAACCGGCAGGAGCCATAGGGTTGTTGATATGTCTGCAACGTATCTATAATTTTTATTATTCCATGCTATTATATATTATGTTTTGGATGTTTAATGGGCTTTATTATACACTTTTATATTATTTTTGGGACTAACCTACTAACCCAAGGCCCAGTGTAAATTGCTATTTTTTGCCTATTTCAGTGTTTCGCAGAAAAGGAATATCAAACGGAGTCCAAACAGAGTGAAACCTTCGGGAGAGTTATTTTTAGAACGATATCAACACAGAAGACTTGGAGTACACGCGAGGAAACGAGAGAGGTGGCCACGAGGGCACGACACGCCCAAGGGGGGTAGGCGCGGCCCCCACCCTCGTGGGCCCCCTCTGGCTCCCCTGACGTTCCTCTTCAGCCTATATATACCCTCATACCCTAAAAACATCGAGGAGCACGACGAAACCCTAATTCCACCACCGTAACCTTCTATACCTGTGAGATCCCATCTTGGGGCCTGTTCCGGAGCTCCGTCGGAGGGGGCATCGATCACGGAGGGCTTCTACATCAACACCATAGCCTCTCTGATGAGTTGTGAGTAGTTTACCACAGACCTTTGGGTCCATTGTTATTAGCTAGATGGCTTCTTCTCTCTCTCTTTGGATCTCAATACAAAGTTCTCCTCGATCTTCGAGGAGATCTATTCGATGTAATGTTTTTGCGGTGTGTTTGTCGAGATCCAGTGAATTGTGGGTTTACGATCAAGATTATCTATGAACAATATTGGATTCTTTTCTGAAATCTTTTATGTACGATTATAATAACCTTGCAAGTCTCTTCGAATTATTGGCTTTGTTTGGCCTACTAGATCTATAGTTCTTGCAATAGGAGAAGTGCTTGGCTTTGGGTTCAATCTTGCGGTGTCCTTTCCCGGTGACAGCAGGGGCAGCAAGGCACGTATAGTATTGTTACCATCGAGGATAAAAAGATGGGGTTTATATCATATTGCTTGAGTTTATCCCTCTACATCATGTCATCTTGCTTAAGGCCTTACTCTGTTCTTATGAACTTAATACTCTAGATGCATGCTGGATAGCGGTCGATGTGTGGAGTAATAGTAGTAGATGCAGAATCATTTTGGTCTACTTGTCACGGACGTGATGCCTATATACAATGATCATGCCTAGATATTCTCATAACTATGCGCTTTACTATCAATTGCTCGACAGTAATTTGTTCACCCATCGTAGAATTCTGCTATCATGAGAGAAGCCACTAGTGAAACCTATGGCCCCCGGGTTTATTCTCATCATATTAATCTTCCATCAACTATTTACTTTACTTTGCATTATTTACTTTCAATCTCTATACCAAAAATACCAAAAATATTATCTTATCCTATATATCAGATCTCACTCTCGTAAGTGATCGAGAAGGGATTGACAACCCCTTTTATCACGTTGGCTGCGAGGTTCTTATTTGTTTGTGCAGGTGCGAGGGACTCGCGCGTGGTCTCCTACTGGATTGATAGCTTGGTTCTCAAAAACTGAGGGAAATACTTAAGCTACCGTGCTGCATCACCCTTTCCTCTTCGAGGGAATACAACGCAAGCTCGAGAAGTAGCAAGAAGAATTTCTAGCGCCATTGCCGGGGAGATCTACGCAAAAGTCATATACCAAGTACCTATCACAAACCCTTATCCCTCGCATTACATTATTTGCCTCTCGTTTTCCTCTCCCCCACTTCACCTTTGCCATTTTATTTGCCTCTTTTCGCTTGCTTCTTGTTTGCTTGTGTTGCCATGTGCCTTTTATTTGCTTGCATCTTTGCTTGCTAAAAATCTATTGGTATGGATTTACTTAAGGTGTTCTACTTGGATCATCTTTGATCCTTATGCGCTTGTGCTGAAACCCCAACTAGCCTAGTTGATGGGAAATCTCTAGATGAGCATGCTCATTTTGTGTGTCACCATTTGTCTTAAAAAGGGAGACTCTTATGGGATCAAATAAACAGATTGCTGTGTTATGCTTGGAATCTTTGTGAAATTTGTGATTTTACTTGTTGCTCTAAGAACCCTAAAAAACACCTCCCCTACCTATGTGAGTTTAATGATAATGAAATCTTATCTTCTTATGCAAAGGGTGTTTATAGTTACTATGATATCGAACAAATTGAAGAATTTGTTGATATTAAGGGTGCTTATGAAGTTGCTTCTTTGATTGAAAAGTATGATATTACTCTCTGAATCTGAAAATTTTGACATACTTAAATATTGCTGTGAAAACTATGCTCATAATGTCAATGTCAAAGAGTTTATTGGAAGAATGACCGCTGCTTTGAAGGAAAATAATGATATGCATGAATCTATAGATAATTATGATTCTGATGATTTCATTGAAATATCCCTTGATGAACATGACGCTTCCTATTCTTGTGGCCATGATGCCAATATTTATGAAGATGAATTTGCTATAGTTCCTTATGTTAAACATGAGATAGTTGCTGTTGCACCCATACTTGATAGTTCCTTTGATGAAAAACATGATTGCAATGATACTATTGTAAATTCTATTAATGTCAATTGTGTTAAGGATATGCAAAACCCTAATCTTGGGGATGCTAGTATTGCTATGTCCACTACTTGTTGCAATGATCATGATTGAGGCGATGCTTCTTACAATCTTGAAAATTTATTTATGCCCCATGATGAATATGAGATTAAAAATAGTGTTTGCAATAATATAGAAAGTGGGTTTGGAAGAGTGTCAACTTTAGATCCCACATATTTGGAGAATGTTCAATCTTATGATTTTTTTGATAAAAGTGGGTTTGGAGAGGTCATGGCTTTAGTTAATGTTGATCCCACTATTTTGGAAGAGTGTCAACTTCGTATGCATGTGGATCGTGTTGAGTATATGTTTCGTGATAGATATATTGTTGAATTTTCTTATGATCCTACATGCAATTATTACGAGAGAGGAAAATATGGTTGTAGAAATCTTCATGTTACTAAATTACCTCTCTTCATGTTGAAATTGATCTTGTTTCTTTCTTCTTCCTTGCATATGCTAGATATTGCTTGTCTTGATTTGTTTTCCTATAAAATGCCTATGCATAGGAAGTATGTTAGAATTAGATGTAATTTTCACATGCTATATGATGCTCTTTTTTGTTCTTCAAGTCTTGTCTTTCATGTGAGCATCATTAAAATTATCATGCCTAGCTAGGGGCATTAAACGATAGCGCTTGTTGGGAGGCAACCCAATTTTATTTTCTTTCTTTTTGCTTCTGTTTAGGAATAAATATTGTATCTAGCTTCTGTTTAGATGTGGTTTTGTGTTTAGTGTTTGTGCCAAGTAGAACCTTTGGGAAGACTCGTGTGAAGTTTATGCGATCATGCTGTAAAACAGAAACTTTAGCGCTCACAAGATTAGCTACCATTTTTACTGGAGAGTGCTTTTTAGTTGATTCTTTTTGAAGATGATTAACAGACAAATTCCTCACGTCCACCAATTTATTTCAATTTTTTTATTTTTACATAAGTATTCGAAAGTTACAGATTACTACAAACTTTTCTGTTTTTGACAGATTCCGTTTTCCGTGTGTTGTTTGCTTATTTTGATGAATCTATGAGTAGTATCGGGGGGTATGAACCATAGAGAAGTTGGAATACAGTAGGTTTAACACCAACATAAATAAATATCGAGTTCATTATAGTACCTTTGATTAGGTGTTTGTTTTCTTATACTAACGGAGCTCATGAGATTTTTGGCTAAGTTTTGTTTTGTGAAGTTTCCAAGTTATGGGTAAGGATTCGATGGACTATAGAACAAAGAGTGGCAAAAGCCTAAGATTGGGGATGTCCAAGGCACCCCAAGGTAAAATTCAAGGACAACCAAAAGCATCCCCTCTTTCGTCTTCGTCTATCGGTAACTTTACTTGAGACTATATTTTTATTCACCACATGATATGTGTTTTGCTTGGAGCGTCATGTATGATTTGAGTCTTTGCTTTAGTTTGCCACAATCATCCTTGCTGGACACACCTTTTGGGAGAGATACAAATGAATTGGAATTTGTTAGAATACTCTATGTGCTTCACTTATATCTTTTGAGCTATATAGTTTTGCTCTAGTGCTTCACTTCTATCTTTTAGAGCACGGTGGTGGTTTTTATTTTATAGAAATTATTGATCTGTCATGCTTCACTTATATCTTTTTAGAGTCTCTTAGAACAGCATGGTAATGTGCTTTGGTTATAAAACTAGTCCTAATATGATAGGCATCCAAGTTGGGTATAGTAAAAACTTTCATACAAGTGCATTGAATATTATGAGAAGTTTGATACTTGATGATTGTTTTGAGATATGAGGATGGTGATATTAGAGTCATGCTAGTGGAGTAATTGTGAATTTGAGAAACACTTGTGTTGAAGTTTGTGATTCTGGTAGCATGCACGTATGGTGAACTGTTATGTGATAAAGTTGGAGCATGATTTATTTACTGAGTGTCATCCTTTGTGTGGAGGTCGGGATCGCGCGATGGTTAACTCATACCAACCCTTCCCCCAGGAGCATGTGTTGAATACCTTGTTTTGATAACTCGTAGATTTTTGCAAAAAGTATATGAGTTCTTTATGACTAATGTTGAGTCCATGGATAATACGCACTCTCACCCTTCCACCATTGCTAGCCTCTCTTGTACATCGCAACTTTCGCCCATACCATACACCCACCATATACCTTCCTCAAAACAGCCACCATACCTACCTATCATGGCATTTCCATAGCCATTCCGAGATATATTTCCATGCAACTTTCCACTGTTTCGTTCATATGACACGCTTCATCATTATCATTCACATAGAGTCATATTTTGTTCTAGCTTCGAGTTGTAAGTAAATAAAAGTGTGATGATCATCATTATTAGAGCATTGTCCTAGTGAGTAAAGGATGATGGAGACTATGATTCCCCCACAAGTCGGGATGAGACTCCGGACGAAAAAGAAAAAAAGGGAAAAAAGATAGAGAGGCCATAAAAAAAGAAAAAAGGGGAGAAAAGGCCCAAAAGAAAAAAAGGAGAAGACAAAAATGAGAGAAAAAGAGAGGAGGGACAATGTTACTATCCTTTTTCCACGCTTGTGCTTCAAAGTAGCACCATGATCTTCATGATAGAGAGTCTCTTGTTTTGTCACTTTCATATACTAGTGGGAATTTTCATTATAGAACTTGGCTTGTATATTCCCATGATGGGCTTTCTCAAATGCCCTAGGTCTTCGTGAGCAAGCAAGTTGGATGCACACCCACTTAGTTTCTTTTGTTGTGCTTTCATACACTTATAGCTCTAGTGCATCCATTGCATGGCAATCCCTACTCACTCACATTGATATCTATTGATGAGCATCTCCATAGCTTATAGATACGCCTAGTTGATGTGAGACTATCTTCCTCTTTTGTCTTCTCCACAACCACTATTCTATTCCACATAGTGCTATATCCATGGCTCACTCTCATTTATTGCGTGAAAGTTGAAAGGTTTGAAAGAATTGAAGTATGAAACAATTCCTTGGCTGAAACCGGGGTTGTGCATGATTTAAGAATTTTGTGTGATGAAGTTAGAGCATAGCCAGACTATATGATTTTGTAGGGATAACTTTCTCTGGCCATGTTATTTTGAGAAGACACGATTCCTTTATTAGTATGCTTAAAGTATTATTATTCTTATGTTAATATAGACTTTTGTCTTGAATCTTTCAGATCTGAAAATTCATGCCACAATAAAGAAAATTACATTGAGAATTCTGTTGGTTAGCATTCCACATCAAAAATTCTGTTTTTATCATTTACCTACTCGAGGACGAGTAGGAATTAAGCTTGGGGGATGCTTGATACGTCTCGAACGTATCTATAATTTTTTATTGTTCCATGTTGTTATATATCCAGTTTTGGATGTTTAATGGGCTTTATTATACACTTCATATTATTTTTGGGACTAACCTACTAACCCAAGGCCCAGTGCAAATTACTGTTTTTGCCTATTTCAGTGTTTCACAGAAAAGGGATATCAAACCGAGTCCAAATGGAATGAAACCTTCGGGAGAGTTATTTTTGGAACCGTATCTTCATCGAAGACTTGGAGTACACGCGAAGGAACAAGAGAGGCGGCCACGAGGGTCCAGGGCGCGCCCAGGGGGGACAGGCGCGCCCCCCACCCTCGTGGGCCCCCTCTGGCTCCCCTGATGCCCTCCTCTAGATCCCTAGGGCAGTCGCCCCCTCCTGGCTTGGGGGTCAGGTCTCCTGGGGGTGGGGATGCCCAAACCCATCTAGGGTTTCCCCTGTGGCCGCCGCCCCTCCCCTAGGGAAACCGTAGGACAGCTCCCCCTCCTCTTTCCCCCTGTATATAGAGAGGGGGAGAGGGCGCAGCCGTGCCCTATCCTTGCCGTGGCACTGCCTCTCTCTCTCTCTCTCTCTCGGTCTTCTCCTTCTCCATGTAGTGCTGAGCGAAGCTCTATCGCAATTCCTCCACCACCGCTGCCGCTACGCTGTCGTGCTGCCGGAGGATTCGAGCTACTACTTTAGCTTCGCTCGCTGGATCGAGGAGGGGAAGGCGTCATCAAGTTGTACGTGTGTTGAACGCGGAGGTGCCGTCCGTTCGACACTAGATTGGAGTTCACGGGACGGATTGTGATAGGATCGCAAAGACGTACCACTGCATCAACCGCGTTCTTTAACACTTCCTCTTAGCAATCGATAAGGGTATGTGGATCCAACTCTCCTCTCGTAGATGTGCATCTCCTAGATTGATCTTGGTGAGTGTAGGAATTTTTTTTGTTTCTCATGCAACATTGACCAACAGTGGCATCATGAGCTAGGTCTATGCGTAGATGACATCACGTGTAAAAAAATACAGAGGAGTTTGTGGGCGTTGATATTCAGATTGCTTCCTTCCCTAGTCTTATTTTGATTAAACGTATTGTTGGATGAAGCGGCTCAGACCAACTTTACATGTCCACGTACATGAGACTGGTTCCATCGACAAACGTGCAACTTGCATAAAGATGGTCGGCACGTTTCTGTCTCTCCCACCTTAGTTGAATCGGATTCGACAAAGACGGTCCTTGTAGAAGGTTGAATAGCAATTTGCATATCACCGTTGTGGCTTTGCGTAGGTAAGAATCGTTCTTGCTAGATACCCATAACAGCCACGTAAACATGCAACAACAAAGCAGAGGTCGTCTAACTTGTTTTTTGCAGGGTATGTTGTGATATGATATGGCCAAAGACATGATGAGATATATTTGATGTATGAGACGATCATGTTTGTATAGATTATCACGACTTGCATGTCGATGAATACAGCAACCGGCAGGAGCCATAGGGTTGTTGATACGTCTCCAACGTATCTACAATTTTTGATTGTTCCATGCTATTATATATTCTGTTTTGGATGTTTAATGGGTTTTATCATACACTTTTATATTATTTTTGGGACTAACCTACTAACCCAAGGCCTAGTGCAAATTGCTGTTTTTTTGCCAATCTTAGTGTTTCGCAGAAAAGGAATATCAAACGGAGTCCAAACGGAATGAAACCTTCGGGGGAGTTATTTTTGGAACGATATCAACACAGAAGACTTGGAGTACACATGAGGAAATGAGAGAGGCGGCCACGAGGGCAGGGGGCCCGCCCAGGGGGGTAGGGGCGTCCCACCCTCGTGGGCCCTCTCTGGCTCCCCTGACGTGCCTCTTCAGCCTATATATACCCTCATACCCTGAAAACATCGAGGAGCACCACAAAAACCTAATTCCACCGCAGTAACCTTGTGTACCCGTGAGATCCCATCCTGGGGCCTGTTCCGGAGCTCCGCCGAGGGGGCATCGATCACGGAGGGCTTTTACATCAACACCATAGCCTCTCCGATGAGTTGTGAGTAGTTTACCACAGACCTTCGGGTCCATAGTTATTAGCTAGATGGCTTCTTCTCTCTCTTTGGATCTCAATACAAAGTTCTCCTCGATCTTCAAGGAGATCTATTCAATGTAATCTTTTTGCGGTGTGTTTGTCGAGATCCGATGAATTGTGGGTTTATGATCAAGATTATCTATGAACAATATTGGATTCTTTTCTGAAATCTTTTATGTATGATTATAATATCCTTGCAAGTTTCTTCGAATTATTGGTTTGGTTTGGCCTACTAGATTTATAGTTCTTGCAATGGGGGAAGTGCTTGGCTTTGGGTTCAATCTTGCGGTGTCCTTTCCTAGTGACAGCAGGGGCAGCAAGGCACGTATAGTATTGTTGCCATCGAGGATAAAAAGATGGGGTTTACATCATATTTCTTGAGTTTATCCCTCTACATCATGTCATCTTACTTAAGGCATTACTCTGTTCTTATGAACTTAATACTCTAGATGCATGCTGGATAGCGGTCGATGTGTGGAGTAATAGTAGTAGATGCAGAATCGTTTCGGTCTACTTGTCACGGACGTGATGCCTATATACAATGATCATGCCTAGATATTCTCATGACTTTGCGCTTTTCTATCAATTGCTCGACTGTAATTTTTTCACCCACCGTAGAATTTTTCTATCATGAGAGAAGCCACTAGTGAAACCTATGGCCCCTGGGTCTATTCTCATCATATTAATCTTCCAACAACTATTTACTTTACTTTGCATTATTTACTTTCAATCTATATACCAAAAATATGAAAAATATTATCTTATCCTATCTATCAGATCTCACTCTCGTAAGTGACCGAGAAGGGATTGACAACCCCTTTTATTGTGTTGGCTGCGAGGTTCTTATTTGTTTGTGCAGGTGCGAGGGACTCGCGCATGGTCTCCTACTGGATTGATACCTTGGTTCTCAAAAACCGAGGGAAATACTTACGCTACTGTGCTGCATCACCTTTTCCTCTTCGAGGGAATACAACGCAAGCTCGAGAAGTAGCAGTTGTCTTTGATTATTGTATGGCCTGCATGTCAATGATTAAGTGCTATGTAATGCTCTACTTTATCGCTAAGCAGTAGCAATAGTTGTAGGAGCATGGTTGGCGTGACAACCCCGATGGCAGCACGATGATGGAGATCAGGGTGTCATGCCGGTGACGATGGAGATCATGTCGATGCTTTGGAGATGGAGATCAAAAGCATAAGATGATAGCCATATCATGTTACTTATTATTTGCATGTGATGTTAATCCTTGTATGCATCTTATTTTTCTTAGGACGACGGTAGCATTATAAGGTGACCCCTCACTGAAATTTGAAGATAAAATTCTGTTCTCCCTAAGTGTGCACCGTTGTGAAAGTTCATCATTTCTAAGCACCATGTGATGATCAGGTGTGATAGACTACGTCCACATACAACGGGTGCAAGCCAATTTTGCACAAGCGGAACACTTGGGTTAAACTTGACGAGCTTAGCATGTACAGACATGGCCTCGGAACACAAGAGGCCGAAAGGTCGAGCATGAGTCATATAGTAGATATGATCAACATAGAGATGTTCACCATTGAAACCACCTCATCTCACGTGATGATCGGACTTGGGTTGGTGAATTTGGATCATGTTACACTCGGACAACCGGAGGGATGTTGATTTGAGTGGGAGTTCTTAAGTAATATGATTAATTGGACTCATTATCATTAATAATAGTCTAAGTTGTCTTTGTAAATTATGTTGTAGATCAATGGCTCGCGCAGTAGCTCCCTGAATTTCAATGTGTTCCTAGATAAAGCTAAGCTGAAAGATGATGGAAGTAACTTTGTGGACTGGCCCCGTAATCTGAGGATTATCGTCATGGCTGCCCAAAAGGTTTATGTCCTTGATGCACAGCTTGGTGCGACACCCGCTCCCGCGTGTGTGGACGTTATGAATGCCTGGTAGTCGTGTGTTGATAACTACTCAATAGTTCAGTGCGCCATGTTGTATCCCAGAAACTGTCGGGGATAGGCCCATGCTGGGGCAAAATGAGCCCGTGTGCGATCGGGCGAGGCATCGAAACCCAATCATTTCCGTTCGTATGTACATCCCACATGGTGAATCCCAGAAAAACATTTCCGTTCGTATGTATATCACACATAGTCAATCCAAGGAATACATTTCCGTTCTTATGTCCATCCCACATAGTCAATCCAGGGAAAACGTTTTCGTTCATATGTATATCACACACAATCAATCCAGGGAAAACGTTTCTGTTCTTATGTACATCCCACACAGTCGACCCAAGGAAAACATTTCCGTTCGTATGTACATCCCACACAGTTTTATGTGTAGGCTCGTGTGTGAAAGGTGTAACTATCACACACGCTCTGCCTTGGTTAACTGTTTGCTTTTTATAAACTACATCACACACAATTTGATGAAGAAAATTGTGTGGCATTGGGCTATCCATCACAAGCGCTTTTACTGCTAGAACCGTTTGCAAAGTTCCATGACACATTTAGCAGGTTTATTAGTTTACAATTAATAATTCCAGTATTACGCAAATTCACATTTCATATCGAATAACTGTTTGACAATTACATATCAGGCACATAAATATATTATAACATCACAGTACGATAGCTACATGAGAACAACACAGTACAACATATAGCAAGTTCAACTTCATAAGAACAATAGTAGAACAATATATTCATTCCCTAATCGAGATCATCCAGGCTCGTCTTATCCACCTCTGCTTTCAGTTCAGTAAGAACCTGTTTTGCACATGCCAACTGGGAAAGTGCCTCCTCCTTCGCCAACACCATCTTAGCAAAGTCTGATTTAAAAAATCTGAGCTCATTCTCCACCTTCCTCTTTTTATCCCGCATCTTCAAATATTCTTCAGCGTTGACAACACTTTATCTAAGCCTACCTTTATTCTCTTCCTCATACATGCTCCAGAGCTTTGTTAGGCACATCTTCAAAGACTGTGGCCACTCTTGATCAACCCACTCAAAGTAAGAACACTTCCATTCATCCTATAATATTTAAAACTAGATCAGTAACAATTGTAGGGGAAATGGATTTATAGCAACATAGAAAATCACCAATGATTATGTTGAAAAACTGAAGAAACATGTTAATTATGACATATGTTCTCAAAAAGATCAATGTGCAAATGAATTAATTGCTACTGAGACAACAACCAAATTCTAAAACATCAGAAGCTATAATTAACTACAACAACGCTACAAGTTCTTACTCATGTACAATAAATAACAAATTGAACATTTTATGAGGAAGGTAAATATTACTGCAACAGCATAGCGATAGTGTTTGCATGACAGCAAATTGATACTAACAGGTGTGTACATGCACAAATTTACTAACATAGAACTAATAGCACTAAGGTCGTCCATTATGTATGCCAAAACTGGTGTAAATACAACTGTTGCTACATCTTGCTCCGGTGCCCTGCACTGGTGAGCCGATGCAGCAGAAAAAAATCAGGGACCTAGACTCTGGAGCACCTAGTTGCTCCGGTGCCCAATTCCTTCATGCGATTAAGATTTAGTATTTTACTACTTGGTTGCTCGGATGTGTGGACCAAAGTTTGCTGCACAAACTGCTGAAGCAGTGCCAAATAATTTTCTAATGGCACCTCTGATGAGATGGCACTAATTTTAGATACAAGTTACAAACTGTGACACTATCTTAGGATGCGTTTGGTTGAAGGTGTGGTATGAATGGGTTGGGACCGTGACAGTGTATGAATCACATCTAACAAATGATTTGTAACAACGGAAGAGGGTCTAACCTTCTCCCCACATGCCAGAAACTTCCTCCCACTGTCCACAGATTCAAACGCAACTAGCTTCATGCATGGAGATTGATGGTGACAACGAGCAGATAGATCTTCAGCCACCCTGCTCCATTCGTTGCCACTGATGGTCCTAGGGAGCTACAAGAGGAAGAAATGACCCAAATCGACCGCCGGGTAAAAATCCTTCATTCCAAGTCATAGACTGAGAGAGAGAGAGAAGAGAGGCTAAACCGGGTGGTGAAGGAGTCGTCACCGGAGGAGGGATCGCCGGAGAGGTCTTTGAAGAAGACCATGGCGACCTCGCTGGTAGGATGCGAGACGGCGAGAGCGAGGAAGCAAGAGAGGAAGCGGCTATAGCTTAGGAACGAATGAAGCAAGGAAGGAGGAAACATGGGAAATGTGACTTGTGGTCGGGGAGAAAATAGGGTGGGGAAGGGGGAGGGGGTGGGTGTAGATATTTTGGCGGTAGGCCAAAATTTTGGAAATGTGGAGGGAAACTTAGCGCGCGGTGCCGTCGGACCATTCACTTTGAACGATTGTGTGCATCACAAACAATTCTTCTGCTTTACGTGCATGGGATGAGTTTGATAATTCAAATTTTGGTGGAAATTTCCCC
>LR738715.1:509275359-509427656 GCA_902687465.1 Secale cereale
GGGGGGGGGGGGGGGGGGGGGGGGGGGGGGGGGGGTCCGGCGGCCCTGTGGCGGCGGAGGAGAGCAACGCTGCGGCGCGTGCTGGCTGGAGGCGAGCAATCCCGGTCCGCGGCGGGGTTCCGGCGAGCTGTTGACCGGCGGCGGCGAGCGGAGGCGACGAGGTGGAGGCCATCGGGAGGCGGGGTGACGGGTGGAGGCGGAGCGAGCCAGCGCGGGCAAGCGGCTAGGGCCCGCGGAGTCCGGTGCGGCCCGGGGCGGGCCTGCTGCGGGCCGGCGGCGGGGCAGGAGCGAGGGGAGGCGCGGGAGGCTGACGAGTGGCCCCCGCGCTGAGGTGGCGGCAGCGCTGGGGCGATTTGGACGGCTCCAAGTGGCGGGGAGGGGTTCGGCCGACGCGGATTTCGAGGTGGCGGCGCCGGATCCGGGGAAGGAGGGCTAGGGGGTAGGGTTTGCCTGATTAGGAAGGGTTTGGGGGTCTATTTATAGTAGGGAAGGCTAGGAAGGGGCTATTGGAGAGCCGTTTTCGGCCACGCGATCGCGATCCGACGGTGAAGAGCATAGGTGGAAGCCAGCTGGGTTGTGTTAGCGGGGCTTCGGGCTGAGAGGAGAGAAGAGAAAGGCCCGCGGGGGTTTTCGGAGACCGAAAACGTCTCACGTTTTACCCGGCTACTAGTGCCGCTATATTTAACGGTTGGGCTATCAAACGGACTCCGAATGCGATGAAATTTGGCAGGCGGCCTGTCTACACTATAATAAGACCACATGCCAAGTTTCATCCCATTCCGAGAACATTTTCCGGCCACTCATAAAATAAATATTCGGAGACGCTGCGGGCGCGTGCAAGTGTGTTTGGGCTCAGAACGGACAACGGAAAGGACGAGGGGACTCGGGCGGATGCAAGTTTTGAAAACATGCTAATGCAACACACATGATGACATGGCAAAGATGCAACACGCAAGCAGATGACATGGCAACAACGACGAATAACTGGCTGAGACCTGGCGCACCGGTCTCGGGGTGTCACAAGCATGGAGTGCCAAGGCATTTAAATTCCAAAAATTAAGAAAAATCAGAAACACATGAAACATTGGTTGATGTAATGTCATTCCACGAAGATGATGTGGTAAAAAATTTGGCATGTGTGACGAAAGTTTGGACACACACACCCCTCACAAACCGGAGAAACTCACTTGCACTAATACATGTGTCATGTGAAAATTTGGAAAATTTCAGGGGTCATTTGACCTTTTAAAGACATTTAAGTAATTTTCTAGCCATTTAATGACCGTAATTCAAATTTGAACTACATCTACATGCAACGGCTAACCATAACGGTTTGAAAAATCATATTTGCGTACTTGTGTGCGAGTTAATTCCATGTGCAGTAAATTAGAAGGAATTTTTAAACATATTGGTCTCACGACATGGGCAGATGCATGAAGTGCCATGGCATTTTAATTCCAAAAAATGAAAAAATGAGCAAAAAAACATGAAACCTTGCTTGATGTAATGTCATGCCACCAAGATGATGTGGTAAAAAAATTGGCCTATTTGACGAAATTTTGGATACACCCCACAAATCGGAGCAACTCATTTGAAGGCTCGTGGTTTCGAGAGGAAACAATGCATGTTTGATGACGAATGGGAGATAGCTTCCTCTTACGGCCTTCAAATTTTTTCTACATTTAACTTGCACTAATACAACTGTCATGTGAAAATTTGGAAAATTTCACGGGTCATTTGACCTTTTAAAGAAACTTAAGTCATTTTCTAGCCATTTAATGACCGTAATTCAAATTTGAACTACATCTACATGCAACGGCTAACCATAATGGTTTGGAAAAATCATATTTTTGTGTACTTGTGTGCGAGTTAATTCCATGTGCAGTAAATTAGCAGGAATTTTCAAACATATTGGTCTCATGGCATGGACACATGTACATGCATGGAGTGCCATGGCATTTAAATTCCCCAAAAAAATAAAAAATGATATGAAAAACATGAAACCTTGGTTGATGTAATGTCATGCCACCAAGATGATGTGGTAAACAAATTGGCTTGTTTGACGAAAGTTTCGACACACACCCCTCACAAACCGGAACAACACACTAGAAGGCTAGTGGTTCCGAGAGGGAACAATGCATGTTTGATGACAAACGGGAGATAGCTTCCCCTTACGGCCTTCAAATTTTTTCTACATTTAACGTGCACTGATACAACTATCGTGTGAAAATTTGAAAAATTTTAGGGGTCCTTTTAAAGACATTTAAGTGATTTTATAGCCATTTAATGACCGTAATTCAAATTTGAATTACATCTACGTGTAACGGATAACCATAACAGTTTGAAAAATCATATTTTTGTGTACTTGTGTGCGAGTTAAAAAAAATCTCCAGAGGATGTAAATATCTAGTGTTCACGAAAGAAAATGTAAAGATCTAGCAAGATAACCGGCCCCCAAACGATTGGCACTCTATTTCGCGCCTCGATGTTTGGAAGGTGAATGGTGGGGGTTATTAATCAGACACAGTTCTGTATTGGAAACCGCCAGCTATTATGTTCACACACGGATTCTAATGCAGGAATTATGTGTAATTCAAACTATAGTTCTCGTAAATTCTGGTGACCGGCGTGTGTACTGTTCCTGTCGATCTAGATTCCGGCCGCCAATAAGTACTACCTTGCTCATGTCGTCCCGCCTACATTCTCATCTACATCGCTCCCCCCTCTCTCTCTCAAAGCTCAACCATGGCGCCCCCGATCTGCCCATGCGCTTACGAGGAGTCGCCGCCCCCCAAGGCCGCTCAATCGAAGAGCAGCGACGAGGAGGACCCCTACGCACCGTCGGATAAGGTTGCGCCGGACCCCCCAACTTTGGATTGGTTTTGGGGCCAGTACAATCTTTGTCTGTGGAAGTTACTGCCGCCGGCTTAGAAAGCCAGGCAAGTGGCGTTCAAGAAGGAGATGGCGGAGGAGGAAGCCAGGTACCAGGCGGCCCGTGAAGCCTGTGATGCCACCTGGAAAAAAGGAGAAGGTGGAGCTTTGGGGGCGGGCACGTCGTTGTGCAGAGGAGGTGTACGAAGACGGGTACTTCGCAAGGAAGGTAAAAGGCGCTAGGCGCCTAATCGTTGCGTGGAGGTGGGCTGATAAGCTCCAGCCTGCCACCGATGTGGAGCTCCGTGGGCGCCCAGTGAAATGGCAAGATCGTCCGCACTCCTCCGCCAGCAAGAGGCAGATCGGTACGTCAAGCGCTGCTAGGCGGAGGAGGCGGAGTAATGCCTCTGCGCTAGGATGACGCCATGCATCAGGAGTGATTATTAGTTTTAGTATTGTTCGTCTTCAATTTTATGCGTTGTACCTAGTAGTTAAGTACCATCATGTATATGTGATGATATTAAAATATTCTATGATGAAATAATGAAAAATTAATATATGTATATATATTATGAATTCCATTTTCAATCTGTTTTGTATACTAATTTGAATCTAGCTATTATCATCCACATATACATAATGGAAACCGTATATACACACATTGAAATAGAACATATAAGAATGGAAAACAGATTACACACATTGAAACAGATCAAGTAACAGAGCAATACTATGATTGTTGTTAATACATAGCTATCCACGCTGAAACGACTCAACAAAATAAAACGCGTCCATGAGACCATGACCAGCAGCCCTTGCCTACGTTAGCTCTTGGCTCTCCCTGAACCCGTGTAGGCGTTCGTCCAAACGGTCGACACGCTCACGGTACATCTGGAGAGCGATCTCGAGCTCCAAGTTGGCTATTTCATCGGAGATCACCAGCTCGAGGATGCGACAGCCATGTTTCTCTACTGCGCCCAAGTGGACACCTAGTCCAAGGAGGTGGTCGAGCCTACCGACCAGCGCATTAGCATCGAGAAGGCCGCGGACAAGGCAAATGGCACGACCCATGCGAACGGTGTGGCGGGCGTGCAGTGCAAGTACGGCGCGGCCGACCTCTGGTGCAAGTACGATGCAGTGGGCATCTGTCCACTCCTGGTGAGGAATGGGGGTACTAACAGGACGTGTACCCAGTTGCGATGCTGTGTCGACAGCAGGCTAGCGCCGATGGATCCACTCTTGATGTGCGGCACGCCGCGCCTCTTTCTCTGCGGCGCTCCAACGGTCTTGTCGTGTGGCGAGCCACACCCTATCGGCGCGGACGTGCCTAGCTTGCTATGTGGCGTGCCATCGATCATGTTGTGCGGAGAGCTGCAGCCTCTTGGCACTGACATGCCTATCTTGATCCGCGACACTCAAGTGCCATGCGCCAAGGGTCTGCTCAACCTGGCGATGACGCGCATTGATGACCCACAAGTGTAGGGGATCTATCGTAGTCCTTTCGATAAGTAAGAGTGTCGAACCCAACGAGGAGCAGAAGGAAATGATAGGCAATTTTCAGTAAGGTATTTTCCGCAAGCACTGAAATTATAGGTAACAGATAGTTTTGTGATAAGATAATTGGTAGTAAGTGACAAACGGTAAAAGTAAATAAGGTGCTTTGATAATTTGGTATGTGGGTGGACCAGTGCTTGGGTGCTGCCCTTACTTGGACAAGCCTCCCACTTATGATTAACCTCTAATGCAAGCATCCGCAACTACAAAAGAAGTATTAAGGTAAACCTAACCATAGCCTGAAACATATGGATCAAAATCAGCCCCTTACGAAGCAACACATAAACTAGGGTTTAAGCTTCTGTCACTCTAGCAACCCATCATCTACTTATTACTTCCCAATGCCTTCCTCTAGGCCCAAATAAAGGTGAAGTGTCATGTAGTCGACGTTCACATGACACCACTAGAGGAGAGACAACATACATCTCATCAAAATATCGAACAAAGACCAAATTGACATGACTACTAATAGCAAGACTTCTCGCATGTCCTCAGGAACAAAAGCAACTACTCACAAGACATAATATTGTTCATGATCAGAGGGGTATTAATATGCATAATTGATCTGAACATATGATCTTCCACCAAATAAACCAACTAGCATCAACTACAAGGAGTAATCAACACTACTAGCAACCCACAGGTACCAATCTGAGGTTTGGGTACAAAGATTGGATACAAGAGATGAACTAGGGTTTGAGAGGAGATGGTGCTGGTGAAGATGTTGATGAAGATAGCTCTCCCCAAGATGGGAGAGTTGTTGGTGATGACAGCGGTGATGATTTCCCCCTCCCGGAGGGAAGTATCCCCGGCAGAACAGCTCTGCCAGAGCCTTAGATTGGTTTCCGCCTCGAGACGGCGACGTGTGGTCCCGAAAGCCTTCTCTTGATTTTTTTCCAGGTCAAAACGCTTCATATAGGAGAAGATGGGCACCTGGGGCCCATCGGCTGGCCCTCGAGGTAGGGGGGCGCGCCCTGGGAAGGGGGGCGCGCCCCCCACCCTCGAGGCCAGCCAGTGGCCCCTCTCGTGGGTTTCTTCTGCCAGATATTTTTTATATTTTCCGAAAAAATGTTCTGTGAAGTTTCGGGTCTTTTGGAGTTGTGCAGAATAGGTTTCTAGAGTTTGCTCCTTTTCCAGCCCAGAATTCCAGCTACCGGCATTCTCCCTCTTCATTTAAACCTTGCAAAATAGGAGGGAAAAGGCATAAGTATTGTGACAAAACATGTATGAATAGCCCATAATGCAATAAATATCAACTTATAAGCATGATGCAAAATGGACGTATCAACTCCCCCAAGCTTAGACTTCGCTTGTCCCCAAGCGAAAGCTGATATCTAAAAATATGTCCACATGTTTAGAGATAGGGGCGTCGATTAAAACATAATACGGACATGAGGGCATCATGATCATTCTCATAACAGCAACTTATATAAATATAGGCATATGATCATTATGCTAAAGTAACAATTCATCCACAATATCAAGTATGCATCATAAACTTTATTCGAAACTAACAAACTTTGGTCTCGGTCATTGGAGCAATTGCAATTTATCGTAACATCGGAAAGAGTCAATATAAGATCTTTTCAGCAAGCCTACATACTCAACTATCATATAGTCTTTCACAATTGCTCACACTCACGCAATACTTATGTTTATGGAGTTTTAATCGGACACAGAGAAATATAGGGGCTTATGGTGTTGCCACCCAACTTTTTACCTCAAGGGTAATGTCTACAGTAATAGATCATGAAAACTTACATCCAAGTGGGTATATATGTCAGGATCTTTCCAACACAATGTGCTTGACAAAGGATAAAATGAAAAAGGAAAGGTGGATCTCACCTTGATACTTATAAGACGAGAATAAAAGATAGGCCCTTCTCAGAGGGGAGCAGAGGTTGTCATGCGTTTTTATGGTTGGATGCACAAAGTCTTAGCATAGAAGAACTTCGATTTATATTGCCACTTGTGATTGGGACCTTTATTATGCAGTCCGTTGCTTTTATTACTTCCATATCACAAGCTCGTATAAAGCTAATTTCTTCCACACTAATAAATCATATATATTTTAGCGGATTTACAACATGACAGCTTACTTGGAAGGATGTTTCTCAATCCATAGGTAGGTATGGTGGACTCTCATGGCAAATCTGGGTTTAAGGATATATGGAAGCATAAGTAGTATCTCTACTTAATGCAATGAGTTATGGTTAGCATGAGGGAGGAAGGCAAGCTCAACATGTTAGGAGATCCATGACAATATACTTTATTTCGTATATAAGAAGTCATAACCCATTATGTTGTCTTCCTTGTCCAACATCAACTCTTTAGCATGTCATACTTTAATGAGTGCTCACAATCATTAAAGATGTCCAAGATAGTATATTTGTATGTGAAGCCTGTCTTCTTTTATTACTTCCTATTAATTGCAAAGATGACCAAAACTATGTTTGTCACCTCCCAACAACTTTTATTTATCATACTCTTGTATCGTGAAGTCATTACTTCCCGTAAGATCGATATGATCTCTTTGATACTCTTTATGTTTTCGTTCTTTTTTATCATGACCCCGGTGAGGAAATCAAGCCCTTGACTCAACACTAATCTTTATTATATAGCTCACATACTCGATTACAAAGGATAAAGCTCACAAAGCAAAAGCTCACAACTAGATCACGCTAATTTATTCTAATAGATCAAGATACTACCAAAAGGATCGAACTAAGTAAAACGATAAAGATATGGGTGATGGTGATACGATACCGGGGTCACTCCCCCAAGCTTGGCAGTAGCCAAGGGGAGTGCCCATACCCATATGATTATGTATCCTTCTTCAGAGTTGGTGATGATGGCTTCTTCCTCAGCTTACGCTTAAGGACAAAAGTTTGCACCTTTAGATCACTGATCTCCTGCTCAAGATTTAATATCCTCTTGCATAATGCCTGCTTGTTTTCCTGCAAGAGGTTAAAAGGGATAAATTCGATCTTAGGTTTCTTTACTCTGTCTAGGAGGCTTGACTTTTTGTACTCCACATGCATGTCTCCAGGTTGAGGTAGTGGGACTTCGTCTTCGTATGAGCTAGTCCAATCTTTCCTCTTTGAATCCTGATCCTCATCTTCTTCCGTGGTCCAACCATAATGCTCCAAATCACCATAGACCTTAGGTTCTGCAAGGGAATCAGCCACATAGCTTTCTCCCTCCGAATCCTGGGACGACATGTCGCTTTTATCTGTGACAGAAGAGGCTTGAAATGAAAACAGAGGAGTTCTGCGTGATACAGAGGTCAAAACCTTCGAGAGTATATATAATGAATTTTTCCCGAACAAAAGGAGTAACCCACAAGAAAATGGAGTCCAGGGGACACACGGGGTGCCCACGAGGCAGGGGGCGCGCCCTGGGAAGGGGGGCGCGCCCCTACCCTCGAGGCCACCTCGTGTCTCCCACGGACTGCGGTTTATTTTTCTAAATATTCCAAAACGGAGAAAAATTGCCTTTAGAACTGTTTTGGAGTCGGTTTACCTACCGTATCACGTACCTCTTCCTTTTCGGAGGCTGAATCGTTCTGAAAAGTGTCCCTTATGTATTCCTCCGGGGTTATGGTTTCAATAATATTAGTTTCAACATTTATAGGATTACCTGAGATATAATGTTTGATCCTTTGACCATTCACCACCTTCGGATTTGTGCCTTCGAAGTTGTTGATCTTTATGGCACCGGAACGATAGACCTCCTCGACAACGTAAGGTCCTTCCCACTTGGAGAGAAGTTTTCCTGCAAAAAATCTTAAACGAGAGTTGAATAGCAAAACATAATCACCCACGTTGAACTCACACTTTTGTATCCTTTTGTCATGCCATCTTTTAACCTTTTCTTTAAATAACTTGGCATTCTCGTAGGCCTGGGTTCTCCATTCATCGAGACATCTAATATCAAATAGCCTCTTTTCACCGGCAAGTTTGAAATCATAATTGAGCTCTTTGATAGCCTAATATGCCTTATGTTCCAGCTCAATAGGTAAGTGACAAGCTTTTCCATATACCATCTTATATGGAGACATACCCATAGGATTTGTGTATGCAGTTCTATAGGCCCATAATGCATCATCTAGTTTCTTGGACCAATTATTTATAGACCTATTAACTATCTTTTGTAGGATTAATTTCAACTCCCTATTACTTAATTCAACTTGACCACTAGTCTGTGGGTGATAAGGTGATGCAATTCTATGGTTGACATCATACTTAGCAAGCATCTTACGGAAAGCACCATGAATAAAGTGTGAACCACCATCAGTCTTTAGATATCTAGGGACTCTAAACCTCGGAAATATAACTTCTTTAAGCATCTTAATAGAGGTGTTATGATCAGCACTACTAGTTGGAATAGCTTCTACCCACTTAGTAACGTAATCAATAGCAACTAGCATATGTGTGTACCCATTAGAGGAAGGAAAAGGTCCCATATAATCAAAACCCCAAACATCAAAAGGTTCAATAACGAGTGAATAGTTCATAGGCATTTCTTGACGTCTACTAATATTACCAATTCTTTGACATTCGTCACAAGATAAGACAAACTTACGGGCATCCTTGAAGAGAGTAGGACAATAAAAACCGGATTGCAATACCTTATGTGCAGTTCTGTCTCCCGCATGGTGTCCTCCATAAGTTTCGGAGTGGCACTTGCGTAAGATCTGTTTCTGTTCTTGCTCAGGTACGCAACGTCTAATAAAACCATCTACTCCTTATTTATAAAGATGTGGGTCATCCCAAAAGTAATGTCTCAAATCATAGAAGAACTTTTTCTTTTGCTGGTATGTGAAGCTAGGAGGTATGAACTTAGCAACAATGTAATTAGCATAATCAACATACCAAGGAGCAGTACAAGAAGTACTTATGACAGCTAGTTGTTCATCAGGAAAGCTATCATCAATAGGTTGTGGGTCATCAAGTATATTCTCTAACCTAGAGAAGTTATCTGCTACGGGGTTCTCAGCTCCCTTTCTATCAATAATATGCAAGTCAAATTCTTGCAGCAAGAGGACCCATCTAATAAGTCTAGGTTTAGCATCTTTCTTTTCCATAAGGTATTTTATAGCAGCATGATCAATATGAAAGTTACTTTAGAATCAACGATATAGGGTCTAAACTTATCACAAGCAAACACAACTGCTAGAAATTCTTTCTCAGTGGTAGCATAATTTCTTTGGGCACTATCTAGAGTTTTGCTAGCATACTGGATAACATTCAACTTCTTATCAACTCTTTGCCCTAAAACAGCTCCTACAGCATAATCACTAACATCGCACATAATCTCAAAGGGTAATTCCAGTCAGGAGGCTGGACAATAGGTGCAGAGATCAATGCTTTCTTAAGTATTCCAAATGCTTCTAGACAATCATCATCAAAGACAAAAGGAATATCTTTTTTTTTAAAGATTAGTCAGAGGCCTGGATATTTTGGAGAAGTCCTTAATGAACCTCCTATAAAACCCGGCATGACCAAGGAAACTTCGTATACCTTTGATATCCTTAGGGCATGGCATCTTTTCAATAGCATCCACTTTAGCTTTGTCAACTTCAATACCTCTTTTAGAAATTTTATGTCCTAAGACAATGCCTTCATTAACCATAAAGTGGCACTTCTCCCAATTCAAGACAAGGTTAGTGTCTTCACATATCTGCAAAACTCGATCAAGGTTGCTTAAGCAATCATCAAAAGAAGTTCTGTAAATGGAGAAATCATCCATGAATACTTCAACAATCTTTTCACAAAAATCAGAGAATATAGCCATCATGCACCTTTGAAAGGTAGCAGGTGCATTACATAAACCAAAAGGCATACGTCTATAAGCAAAAGTACCGAAAGGACAAGTGAAGGTAGTCTTTTCTTGATCCCCTTTTGACACAGGTATTCGAGAGAAACCAGAATAACCATCTAGAAAGCATAAATGAGTATGTTTGGATAACCTTTCTAGCATTTGATCAATAAATGGCAAGGGGTAATGATCTTTCTTAGTAGCTTTATTTAACTTACGGAAATCAATTACCATCCTATAACCTGTAACTATTCTTTGCGGGATCAATTCATCTTTATCATTAGGGACAACAGTCATACCTCCTTTCTTAGGAACACAATGGACATGACTTACCCACTGGCTATCAGCAATGGGATAGATAATACCTGCCTCTAGGAGCTTTAGAATTTCCTTCCTTACCACTTCTTTCATCTTAAGATTTAACCGTCGCTGATGATCAATAACCGGTTTAGCATTTTCTTCCAATTTTATCTTGTGTTGACATATAGTGGGACTAATGCCCTTAAGATCATCCAGAGTATATCCAATAGCAGCTCGGTGCTTCTTCAGAGTTTTCAATAATCTTTCTTCTTCATGCTCTGAAAGGTTAGCACTAATAATAACATGATAAACATACTTAAGATTATCAAGTAAGGGTTTAAGTTCAAACACGGGATCACCCTTGGGTGGAGGAGGATCCCCTAGGATTTCAACAGGCAAGTTATTTTTCAATAAGGGTCCCTGTGTAAGGAATATTTCATCTAACTTCCTTCTTTCATTCATTTGCATATCGTTTTCATGGTCTAGCAAGTATTGTTCTAAAGGATCATTAGGTGGCACGACAATAGTAGCAAGACCAATAAGTTCATCCTTACTGGGTGGTGCCTTTTCAAGGGGTTGTCTACGGAATTTAGCAAAGTTCAAATCATGAGACATATCCCCTAATCCAACAGTGACAATGTCTTTCACACAATCTATCTTGGCATTAACAGTATTCAGGAAGGGTCCACCAAATATAATGGGACAGAAAGCATCTTGTGGGGAACTAAGAACGAGAAAATCAGCAGGGTATTTAACCTTCCCACACAAGACTTCAATGTCCCTAACAATCCCAACTGGTGAAACAGTATCTCTATTAGCAACTTAATAGTAGCATGAATCCCTTCTAACTCAACAGGTGCAATATCATGCATAACTTCATTATACAAATCAAAAGGGATAATGCTCGCACTAGCACCTACATCACAAAAACCATGATAGCAATGATCTCCTATCTTAACAGAGATAACAGGCAAGCCTACGACAGGTTTATGTTTATTCCTAGCATTGGGTTTGGCTATTCTAGCAGACTCTTCTTGGAGATAAATAACATGTCCATCTAAATCTTCTACCAAGAGATCTTTAACCATAGCAACTCTAGGTCCAACTTTAATTTGCTCAGAGGGTGTAGGTGTTCTAGTATTACTCTTATGGACTACAGCTGAAGCTTGAGCATGATCCTTTATCCTAACAGGGAAAGGTGGTTTCTCAATATAAGCAGTAGGTATAACAGGATCAACATTTTAAGTGATAGTCTTTTCTTCAACTTTAATAGGTTCAACTACTTTTACTTCAATAGGGGGATGGTATTTAAACTACTTCTCCTTGGGGAGATCAACATGAGTAGCAAAAGATTCACAGAAAGAAGCTACTATCTCAGAGTCAAGTCCATATTTAGTGCTAAACTCACGAAAAACATTAGTATCCATAAAAGCTTTAACACAGTCAAACTTAGGGGTCATACCCGACTCCTTACCTTCGTCGCGATCCCAATCTTCGGAGTTGCGTTTAATTCTTTCCAATAAATCTCATTTGAAGTCAATAGTCTTCATCATATAAGAGCCAGAACAAGAAGTATCGAGCATGGAGCGATTATTATGAGAAAGCCGAGCATAAACATTTTGAATGATCATTTCTCTTGAGAGCTCATGATTGGGGCATGAATATAACATTGACTTAAGCCTCCGCCAAGCTTGAGCAATGCTTTCTCCTTCGCGAGGCCAGAAATTATAAATATAATTACGATCACGATGAACCTAGTGCAAAGGGTAGGACTTCTGATGAAATTCCAACTTCAGACGATTATAGTTCCAAGATCCCATATCATCGCATAGCCTAAACCATGTCAATGCATCTCCCTTAAAAGATAAAGGGAAGACCTTCTTCTTGATAACATCCTCGGGCATACCTGCAAGCTTAAACAATCCACAAACTTCTTCCACATAGATTAGATGTAAATCGGGGTGAAGTGTTCCATCTCCTGTATAGGGATTTTCAAGCAGTTTCTCTATCATACCCGAAGGAATCTCAAAGGAAACATTTTCAATAGGTGCAGTAGGTTGAGGAGTAACTCTTTGGTCTTCTGCTCGGGGTGAAGATACCCCAAACAAGCCCCTCAAAGGATTTTGAGCCATAGTAACAAGTGACAATAAATTTCAGCACACTATATAAATTTTTCCTTACCAAATTCCACTTACCAAAGGCTCTTCACTCCCCGGCAACGGCGCCAGAAAAGAGTCTTGATGACAACAAGTGTAGGAGATCTATCGTAGTCCTTTTGATAAGTAAGAGTGTCGAACCCAGCGAGGAGCAGCAGGAAATGATAGGCATTTTTCAGTAAGATATTTTCTGCAAGCACTGAAATTATAGGTAACAGATAGTTTTGTGATAAGATAATTGGTAGTAAGTGACAAACGGTAAAAGTAAATAAGGTGCAGCAAGGTGGCCCAATCCTTTGTGTAGCAAAGGACAAGCCTGGACAAACTCTTATGCAAGCTAAAGCGCTCCTGAGGACATATGGGAATTATCGTCAAGCTAGTTTTCATCACGATCGTCTGATTCGCATTCGGTACTTTGATAATTTGGTATGTGGGTGGACCAGTGCTTGGGTGCTGCCCTTACTTGGACAAGTCTCCCACTTATGATTAACCTCTAATGCAAGCATCCTCAACTACAAAAGAAGTATTAAGGTAAACCAAACCATAGCCCGAAACATATGGATCCAAATCAGCCCCTTACGAAGCAACACATAAACTAGGGTTTAAGCTTCTGTCACTCTAGCAACCCATCATCTACTTTTTACTTCCCAATGCCTTCCTCTAGGCCCAAATAATGGTGAAGTGTCACGTAGTCGACGTTCACATGACACCACTAGAGGAGAGACAACATACATCTTATCAAAATATCGAACGAAGACCAAATTCACATGACTACTAATAGCAAGACTTCTCCCATGTCCTCAGGAACAAAAGCAACTACTCACAAGACATAATATTGTTCATGATCAGAGGGGTATTAATATGCATAATGGATCTGAACATATGATCTTCCACCAAATAAACCAACTAGCATCAACTACAAGGAGTAATCAACACCACTAGCAACCCACAGGTACCAATCTGAGGTTTGGGTACAAAGATTGGATACAAGAGATGAACTAGGGTTTGAGAGGACATGGTGCTGGAGAAGATGTTGATGAAGATAGCTCGTGATGACGGCGGTGACGATTTCCCCCTCCCGGAGGGAAGTATCCCCGGCAGAACAGCTCTGCCGAAGCCCTAGATTGGTTTCCGCCTCGAGACGGTGGCGTCCGGTCCCAAAAGCCTTCTCTTGATTTCTTTCCAGGTCAAAACGCTTCATATAGGAGAAGATGGCCACCTGGGGCCCACCGGCTGGCCCTCGAGGCAGGGGGGCGCGCCCTGGGAAGGGGGGCGCACCCCCCACCCTCGAGGCCAGCCAGTGGCCCCTCTCGTGGGTTTCTTCCACCAGATATTTTTTATATTTTCCAAAAAAATGTTCTGTGAAGTTTCGGGGCTTTTGGAGTTGTGCATAATAGGTTTCTAGAGTTTGCTCGTTTTCCAACCCAGAATTCCAGCTGCCGGCATTCTCCCTCTTCACGTAAACCTTGCAAAATAAGAGGGAAAAGGCATAAGTATTGTGACAAAACATGTATTAACAGCCCATAATGCAATAAATATCAACTTATAAGCATGATGCAAAATGGACGTATCAACTCCCCCAAGCTTAGACCTCGCTTGTCCCCAAGCGAAAGCTGATATCGAAAAATATGTCCACATGTTTAGAGATAGGGGCGTCGATTAAAACATAATACGTACATGAGGGCATCATGATCATTCTCATAACAACAACATATATAAATATAGTCATATGATCATTATGCTAAAGTAACAATTCATCCACAATATCAAGTATGCATCATAAACTTTATTGGAAACTAACAAACTTTGGTCTCGGTCATTGAAGCAATTGCGATTTATCGTAACATCAGAAAGAGTCAATATAAGAGCTTTTCAGCAAGCCTACATACTCAACTATCATATAGTCTTTCACAATTGCTCACACTCACGCAATACTTATGTTTATGGAGTTTTAATCGGACATAGAGAAAGATAGGGGCTTATGGTGTTGCCACCCAACTTTTTACCTCAAGGGTAATGTCAACAGTAATAGATCATGAAAACTTACATCCAAGTGGGTATATATGTCAGGATCTTTCCAACACAATGTGCTTGCCAAAGGATAAAATGAAAAAGGAAAGATGGATCTCACCTTGATACTTATAAGGCGAGAATAAAAGATGGGCCCTTCGCAGAGGGGAGCAGAGGTTGTCATGTGTTTTTATGGTTGGATCCACAAAGTCTTAGCATAGAAGAACTTCGATTTATATTGCCACTTGTGATAGGGACCTTTATTATGCAGTCCTTCGCTTTTATTACTTCCATATCGCAAGCTCGCATAAAGCTAATTTCTTCCACACTAATAAATCATACATATTTTAGCGGATTTACAACATGACAACTTACTTGGAAGGATCTTTCTCAATCCATAGGTAGGTATGGTGGACTCCCAATGGCCAATAGACGTTGTGTAGATAGAGCATATCACATATATCTTATTAGAAGCAATCGTCTGTGTCATTATCGGTCTTCGCACACATTTCTATTTACAGACATGTTTGCCGCGTATCACACACATCTTGTTATATTGAACCATTTCTATTCTCTTGTCTCAACACAAACAGTTCATCCGAGTGAACCGCATGTCGTATATCGTACACACCTTGATCTGGTTGACCGTTTCTTTTGTGTTGCCTAATCGCAAACAGTTCATCTCAGTCAACCGTATGTCGTATATCGCACACACCTTCATCTGTCTGCCCGTTTCTTTTGTTCCTTCTCATCGTAAACAGTTAACTGAACTGAACCGTATGCCCTACATCGCACACACAACTAAAATCTTAACCATGTTTGATGCATCCATCATCATAAATCTTTTGCACCTTTTTTGATGGGTTTTTACACCATCGTTCGTGATTATTGCATCGCACACAGTTTCGTCGAAGGGTCTCTGGTCGTAGTGTCGCGTTAGCACCATCTTGCAGTACTGATAGGTCAGTCTCTGAGTTGTTCGCGATGATGAAAGTTGCTGAGCCAGACATCCAAAAGGAGCATCTAGTGTTCATGGTAAATAAAACCACTAGTTTCAAGAAGAACAAGGGAAAGAAGGGAAACTACAAGAAAGGTAGCAAAGTAGTTGCTCCTCCCGTGAAGAAACCCAAGGCCGGACCCAAGTCAAAAACTGAGTGCTTCTGTTGAAAGGGAACTGGCCACTGGAATCGGAATTGTCCTAAGTATTTGGCTGACAAGAAGGGGGCCAAGAGAGGTATATATGATATACATGTTATTGATGAGTACCTAACCAGCTCTCGTTGTAGTGCCTGGGTATTTGATACCGGTGCGGTTGCTCACATTTGAAACTCTAAACAGGAACCACAGAATAGATGGAGGATGGCGAAGGACGAAGTGACGATGCGTGTGGAAAATGGTTCCAAGGTTGATGTGATCGCCATCGACACGCTCGCTCTTCGATTACCATCGGGATTAGTGTTAAACCTGAATAATAATTATTTAGTGTCTGCGTTGAGCATGAACATTATATCCGGATCTTGTTTAATGCGAGACAGTTACTCATTTAAATCAGAGAATAATGGTTGTTCTATTTATATGGGTAATATCTTTTATGGTCATGCACCCATTGTGAGGGGTTTATTCTTACTGAATCTCAATAGTGATGATACACATGTTCATAACATTGATGCCAAAAGATGTAGAGTTGATAATGATAGTACCCTTGTGGCACTGCCGCTTAGGTCATATTGTGTATAGCGCATGAAGAAACTCCATGCTGATGGACTTTTGGTTTCTCTTAATTTTGAATCACTTGACACATGCGAACCATGCCTCATGGGCAAGATGACCAAAACCCCATTTTCCGGAACAATGGAATGGGCAAGTGACTTGTTGGAAATCATACATACTCATGTGTGCGGTCCAATGAGCGTTGACGCACGCGGTGGATATCGTTACTTTCTCACCTTCACCGATGACTTGAGTAGATATGGGTATATTTACTTAATGAAGCATACGTCTGAAATGTTTGAAAAGTTCAAGAAATTTCAGAGTGAAGTTGAGAATCTTTGTAACAAGAAGATTAAATTCCTATGATCTGATCGAGTGGGAGAATATCTGAATTATGAGTTTGGCAATCACTTAAGACAATGAGGAATTGTTTCACAGTTGACACCACCTAGAACACCACAGCGAAATGGTATGTCCGAACGTCGTAACCGTACCTTATTGGATATGGTGTGTTCTATGATGTCTCTTGCCGATCTACCACTATCATTTTTGGGTTATGCATTAGAGACAGCTGCATTCACTTTAAATAGGGAACCATCTAAGTCCGTAGACATGACACCTTATGAACTATGTTTTGGCAAGAAACCTAAGTTGTTGTTTCTTAAATTTTGGGGTTGCGATGCTTATGTCAAAAGGCTTCAGCCAGAAAAGCTCGAGCCCAAAGCATACAAATGAATCTTCATATGATACCCAAAGGAGACGGTTGGGTATACCTTCTATCTCAGATCCAAGGGCAAAGTGTTTGTCGCTAAGAACGAGTCCTTTCTCGAGAAAGAGTTTCTCTCAAAAGAATTGAGTGGGAGGAAGATAGAACTTGATGAGGTTGTTGAACCTTCACTTCAACCAAATAGTAGGGCAATGCAGAAAGAAGTTTCTGTGGCACGTACGTTCAGTTGAAGAGGAAACTATTGATGGTGATCATGAGATTTCGGATCAAGTTACTATCGAACCTCGTAGGTCGACAAGGATACATTCTGCTCCTGAGTGGTACGGTAATCATGTCTTAGAGGTCATGTTGTTGGACAACGATGAACCTACGAGCTATGGAGAAGCGATGGTGGGCCCGGTTCCGACAAATGGTTAGAGGCCATGAAATCCGAGATGGGATCCATGTATGAAAACAAAGTGTGGACTTTGTAAGTATTACAGCAAAAGACCATTTAGAATAAATGGATCTTCAAGAAGAAGACGGGCGTGGACGGTAATGTCACCGTCCATAAAGCTTGACTTGTGGCAAAGGGGTTTTCACAAGTTCAAGGAGTTGACTACGATGAGACTTTGTCACCCGTAGTGATGCTTAAGTCCGCCAGAATCATGTTGGCAATAGCTGCATTTTTCGATTATGAAATCTGGCAGATGGATGTCAAAACAACGTTCCTTAATGGTTTCCTTAAGGAAGATTTGTATATGATGCAACCGGAAGGTTTTGTCGATCCAGAGAATGCTGACAACGTATGCAAACTTCAGGGATCCATTTATGGACTGGTGCAAGCACTCGGAGTTGGAATCTTCGCTTTGATGAGGTGATCAAAGCGTTTGGGTTTATACAAGTTTTTAGAGAAGCTTGTATTTACAAGAAAGTGAGTGGGAGCTCTATAGTGTTTCTAATATTATATGTGGATGGCATATTGCTAATTGGAAACAATATATAACTTTTGGAAAATGTGAAGGAATATTTGAATAAGAGTTTTTCAATGAAGGACCTATGAGAAGCTGCTTTCATATTAGGCATCAAAATATATAAAGATAGATCGAGACACTTAATAGGAGTTTCACAAAGCACATACCTTGATAAGATTTTGAAGAAGTTCAAAATGGATCAGTCCAAGAAAGGGTTCTTGCCTGTTTTACAAGTGTGAAGTTGAGTAATACTCAATGCCCAGCAACTACAGAGGATGGAGAAAAGATGAGTGGCATCCCCTATGCTCTAGCCATAGGCTCTATCATGTATGCGATGATGTGCACAAGACCAGATGTCAGCCTTGCCATAAGTATGGCCGGAAGGTCTCAAAGTAATCCTGGAATGGAGCACTAGACAACGGTCAAGAATATCCTTAGGTACCTAAAAAGGACTAAGGAAATCTTTCTCGTTTATGGAGGTGATCAAGAGCTAGTCGTAAAGGGTTACGTCGATGCAAGCTTTGACACGAATGACTCTAAGTCTCAAATCATATACGTATATATTCTAAATGGGGGAGCGGTAAGCTGGTGCAGTTAAAGCAAAGTGTGGTAGCTGATTCTACATGTGAAGCGTAGTACATAGTTGCCTCAGAGGCAGCGAAGGAAGTTGTGTGGATGAAGCAGTTCATGACAGATCTTGGAGTTGTGCCCAATGCACTGGACCCATTGACTCTGTTCTCTGACAACACTGGTGCCATTGCTCCGGCCAAGGAACCAAGGTTTCACCGGAGGACCAGACACATAAAGCGTCGCTTCAATTCCATCCGCGATTCGATCAAGGAGGATGACATAATCATTTGCAAAGTACACACGGATCTGAATGTCGCAGATCCATTGACTAAACCTCTTCCACAGGAAAAACATGATCAACACGAGAATTCTATGGCCATGTAATACTAGATTATTGACTCTAGTGCAAGTGGGAGACTGTTGGAAATATGCCCTAGTGGCAATAATAAAGTAGTTATTATTATATTTCCTTGTTCATGCTAATCGTTTATTGTCAATGCTAGAATTGTATTGATCGGACACTCAAATACATGTGTGGGTACATAGACAATAAGATGTCCCTAGTCAGCCTCTACCCGACTAGCTCGTTGATCAATGATGGCTATGGTTTCCTAGCCATGGACATGAGTTGTCATTTGATAAAGAGGTCACATCATTAGGAGAATTATGTGATGGACAAGACACAAACTATAAACATAGCATATGATCGTGTCAAGTTTATTGCTATCGTTTTCTGCATGTCAAGTATATGTTCCTATGACCATGAGGTCATGCAACTCACTGACACCGGAGGAGTGCCTTGTGTGTACCAAACATCACAACGTAACTGGATTGCTATAAAGGTGCTCTACAGGTATCTCACGGGGTGTCTGTTGAGTTGGCATGGATCAAGACTGCATTTGTTACTCCGTATGATGGAAAGGTATCTCAGGGCCCACTCGGTAATACAACATCACAATAAGATTACAAGCACTGTGACCAATGAGTTACTCACGAGATCTTGTATTAAGGAACGAGTACAGAGACTCACTAGTAACGAGATTGAACTAGGTATGGAGATACCGATGATCGAATCTCTGGCAAGTAACATACTGATAGACAAAGGGAACTTCGTACAGGATTAACTGAATCCTTTACATCGAGGTTCGACCGATAAGATCTTCATAGAATATGTGGGAACCATTATGGGAATCCAGGTCCCACTATTGGTTATTGACCATAGAGGTGTCTCGGTCATGTCTGCATAGTTCTTGAACCCGCGGGGTCTACACACTTAACGTTTGGTGACGATATTAATATAGTTGAGTCAATATGGTGGTTACCGAATGTTGTTCGAAGTCTCGGATGAGATCCCGTATGTGATGAGGAACTCTAGAATGGTCCGGAGTTGAAGATCTATATATAGGACGAAGGGAATCGGAGTTCGTAAGTGTTCCGGGGTTAGCGGGGGAATCAGCGAAGTACCGAAAGGGGTTTCATAGGCCCTGGCAAGTGTTGGGGGCCTTATGGGCGAAGGGGAGGGGGTACACCTGCCCACTAAGTGTCTGTGCGCCCCTTCCACCCCATCTCATGTAACCAGGAGAGGTGGGGCGCCTCCCCTTGGGCAGCCGGCCCCTCCTGGCTTGGGGGCCAAGTCTCCTAGGGGTTGGGGCGCCCAAACCCATTTAGGGTTTTCCCTGTGGCCACCGCCCCCCTATAGAAACCCTAGGGCACCTCCTCCTCCCCCTTCCCCCGATATATAGAGAGGGGAGAGAGGGTAGCTGTACCCTATCCTTGTTGTGGCACTACCTCTCTCTCTCTCTCTCGGTCTTTTCTTTCTCTGTGTAGTGCTTTGCGAAGCTCTGCCGCAATTCCTCCACCACCACCGCCGCCACGCCATCGTGCTACCGGAGGACTCAAGCTACTACTTCATATTCGCTCGCTGGATCGAGGAGGTGAAGGCGTCATCAAGCCGTACATGTGTTGACCGTGGAGGTGCCATCCGTTCGTCTCTAGAACGGAGTTCGCGGGACGGGACGTGATTGGATCGCGAAGAGGTACCGCTACATCAATCGCGTTCTTTAACACTTCCGCTAAGCGATCTACAAGGGTATGTGGATCCAACTCTCCTCTCATAGATGTGCATCTCCTGGATTGATCTTGGTGAGCATAGGATTTTTTTTGTTTCACATGCAACGTTCACCAACAATTTCTTCTTCGATATTTCAGTTTTGTTTGGCCAACTTGATTGATTTATCTTGCCATGGGAAGAGGTGCTTTGTAATGGATCTATCTTGCGGTGCTCAATCTCAGTGACAGAAAGAGACATGACATGCATGTATCTTTGCTATTAAGGATAACAATATGGGGTCTATTCCTACATCAATAGATCTTGTCTACATCATGCCATCGTTCTTATTGCATTACTCCATTTTTTCATGAACTTAATACACTAGCTGCATGCTTAATAGCGGTTGATGTGTAGAGTAATAGTAGTAGATGCAGACAGGAGTCGGACTACTAATCTTGGATGTGATGCGTATATACATATTCCATGTCTTGGATATAGTCATAATTATTTGATTTTATATCAATTGCCCAACAGTAATTTGTTTACCCATATGTTATTTCTCGAGAGACGCCACTAGTGAAATCTACGGCTACCGCATCTATTTCCTATCATATATTTCCAGATCCTATTTACCAAAAACCCAAAAATACTTTGCCGCGTTTGATTTGCTTTTATCTTATTTGCATCTATCAATCTATCTATTTATCATATTTCAATACCTTGGAGGGATTGATAACCCCTCTCGCGTTGGGTTGCAAGGATTTGTTGTTTGTGTGCAGGTGTTGTTTACATAGTATTGCTTGGTTCTCCTACATGATTGATAACCTTAGTTTCGTAACTGCGTGAAATACTTACCGCTGCTATGCTGCATCATCCCCTCCTCTTCGGGGAATTTACCAACGCAGATCACAAGTATCAATGCACTGGTGGCAAGATGAACGCCACGTCAATTCCATTATGACGCTATGTGGGAGAGTAATGAGGAATTTTGTGAAGTGGTGGCCCATACTTGGCAATCCAGAGGGTCCACGAACTCAGTCGATGTCACATCCCTAGCTTTACCTTGCCCTAGGATAGCACTTGCATGTTGCATCATGTTTAAATACTCAGAAACTGGAAATGGGGATGTTCAAACCCTAGCACCAAATGAATTCAACTAGGGTCAAATTAAAATCTTTTTCAATGAACCCAAAATGCCCTTTGGAAAAGTTCATCATTTTTGGATTGATTAAAAACCTCTGCCAAAAATGTTGCACATATTTCTAGGAACATTCTGGATTTTTTAATTAAATCTTAAAGTATTTGCATTTGGGCATTTAAATGCTACTAATTATTCTAAATGTCCAAATAATCCTAAACTGAAATGTTCCATGTTGGTTATATGCTAAACAGTGGGCATGGGCAGTTTGGTGATTTTTGAAAGTGCTTAAGCATTTTTAGAAAAGCCACAAAGTTACAAAAGAAGTAGAAAACAGAAAATAGAAATAACAGAGAGAGAGACCTACCTGGCGCTCACCTAGCAGCCCACCTGGCCCAGCTCCTGCGCGGCCCACAGGCCCAGCCCGCCACCGCCTCCTCCCTATCGTCTTCCTCCATGCCAGGAGGATGAGCGCACGTGCCCGGCGCGTGGTCGCCGCACGCCGGCCACCTCCACCCTGCTTGGTTGCCTCCTCCTCCCCCTGGACGTCTGTCGTAGTGCCACGCCACCCCCTAGACCTCTCTCACTCTCCCTCGATCTCTCTCCCCTCTCCTAGCTCTCTCCCTCGCACAGCCCGAGCGGAGCCCGTCGCCGCCGCTCGCTACCACCGCGCCCACCGAGTCTCCCTCGCGTAGCCAGCCTGTCCTCATGCTCCACCACGATGCCTTGATGCTCCAAGCTGAATCACGCGCCCTCGGATGGCCGGAATTGACGCCCTCGAGCTCATCACTGCCGCATCTGGCCGCCGGAGGTCGCCGTCGATTCTTCGCCTCCGGTGCCTCCCCGAGCCGGCTTCGACGACCACAGCAACCGCCGTGAGCCCCTGACTGTCTTCCCCCACCCCGTTCTCCCTCTCGCTCGCCGTAGCTACTGCACCATCGGCAACCGCACGCGCCGCCGCCTGGCCTCGCCGCCGACGTGCCCTCGGCCATCTTTTGGTCCGGCCGTCTTGTCCAAAACACTCACCTCCTCTCGTAGGTCCCGTAGGTGCCAAGCACACGCCGCGAGGACCACCGCAGCCTCATCACCGTGCGCACCCGAACGCCGGCCGCCGCCGCGAGCTTTCTTTCGGCGAGCTCGCTCCACCCCGGCTCCTCCCGCTTGCCCTACCAGATGCGCGCGACCCCCAGCTACGCATAGGACCAAACGGCGGTCTATTTGGTCGACTGTAGGCAAATCCCGCCCTCCTCCGCCGTGTTTGAAGACGCCGGCGACGAGTCGCCGGTGGGTTTGACCACCTTGACCACGGCTGGACCCCCCTGTGTCAATGACATGTGGGGCCGGCGTTGAACTAATTTAGCTTAGGTTGTTAATTAAGTGCTAATTACTGTGCTTAGTTTTATGAGTCACTGACACGTGGGGCCAACCCCTGTTAAATTAGTTTAGTTTAAAACTAAACTTATTTAGGCCCTGAGAGATTGACATGTGGGCCACCCCCCTGACACTTTAGTTAGGTTTCAAATTAGCACTAATTAATAGGGTTAGCTAGTTGTGTCACTGACCAGTGGGTCCCACTGGTCAGGTTTGACCTAGACCAGCCCCTGTTGACTTGCTAACGTCACACAGACGTCATGCTGATGCAGTAATGTTTTCTGGAATTTAAAATAAATCTTAAATGATTTATTTATTTCAGAAAATAGCTAAAACTTCTAAAAATCACAGAAAATAATCTATAACTCCAATGAAAATAATTTATATATGAAAAATGATCAAAAAAATTCAAGGAATCTGTTTATGGCATTTTCATGCATGTTAGAACAACTTTTGCCACATGGCACCGTGGCACCGTGGCACGGTGTACCAAACGTAGATCCATCCGTCGAGGTGGGCTTGGGAACCCTGCGCACATTGTTTGGGGCCGTGAGCGACACCTCGGCCGGATCTCCTTACGGATGGAACCCGAATAGGAGATAGACCTGGACTAGAGTCTTGTGTGGTTAGTCAGGTCGTGGCCGACACCATCGCCAGGCTTCCTCTTGAAGGTTGCCGAGATACACGACGTGTACATGGCGGTAAGTGGCGAGAGCGTGTGTGAAGAAGTACACCCCTGCAGGGTTAACATGATCTATTCGAATAGCCGGGTCTGCGGTTATGGACTTCTTGGATGCTTACGTGGTACATAGACAAGTGAAAGTGGATACTCTAAAATGCTCAAGACAAGTGTGAGTGCTATGGATGGCCTTCTCGTAGGGAGACAGGAGCGGATCCATAGTGGTGTATTGATATGTGAATATGTGGACTCGTGTGCGCCACCTCAAAAGAGTTACTTGCAGTCGTACTTCAGGATAGCTACCGAGTCAAGCTGGCTTGCTGCAGTCAAACTCCACCACCCCTTTGTTGATACTGATGCATGTGTAGTTAGTTCTGATGTAAGTCTTGCTGAGTACCTTTGTACTCACATTTGCTTAATTTATGTTTTTGCAGAGAGACTTCAGTCTCGCTAGTGGTTCCGCGTGGACTTCGACGTTTAGCTTGTTACCTCAGCTACGGTCATGTACCCTTGGGAGGGTCTTGTAGATAGTCATGCTTCTCAGCCTTTTTCATTTGTAGTTGTCTGTACTCAGACATGTTATGCTTCTGTTGCCTGTATGCTCTGTATGTTGGGTCATGTGACCTCTGTTTGTAATAAATGCTATGATGGCTCTTCTGGGCCTTTATCTATATGAGTTGTTGAGTTATGTTGTGATGCCATGTCGTACAACACATACTTGCATGTTATGCGTATGTGTAATGTGTATTGCTATGTGTGGGATCCGACACCTAGTTGTTTACCCTTGGTATCCTATCTTATAGGGAAATGTCTCCTAGTGCTTCCACTCAGCCTTGGTAGCTTGCTACTGCTCCGGAACACTTAGGCTGGCCGGCATGTGTCCTTCTTCGTTCATGTGTCTGTCCCTTAGGGGAAATGTCATGCGTTGTTCCTCTAAGTCCTTGTAGCTTGCTACGACTTGGGTTCATACGTTGATGACCGACACGTTCTTTGCTGGGTCATGTATGCATGTCTCTGTAATTTAGCGCCACTTTTGGTTTATAACTAGTCATGTCGGCCCGGGTTCTCTGTCATATGGATGCTAGCGACACTATCATATACGCGTGCCAAAATGCGCAAATGGTCCCGGGCCAGGTAAGGTGGCACCGGTGGGGATACCGTGCGTGAGGCCGCAAGGTGATATGATGTGTTACAGGCTAGACCTGTGTGAGTTAGGATCGGGGTCCCGACAATCGAGGAGATCAAGGATCTGCTAGTGCTACTATCTGGTGACTTGGGGCGATGGCAGCGGGACTCTTTTGGGAGTGTATGTAAAAAAGATAAAGCAGTTAAAGGCCAAGTTGGACATTCTGCGACGACAGGGAAGAATCGGTCCTGATCATAGGTAATTGGAAAAAAAATCTGGTGCAACTCTAACACCAAGAGGAGGTCATGTCGAAGCAACGATCTCAAATCCAGTGGTTGTCAGAGGGTGACAAAAACTCTCAACTTTTCCATCTGGCAAGCATGAGAAGGAGAAAAAACTTGATCAAAAGTTTGTCTTCACCAACAGGTGAGGTCCTTACGGATCCTAACTTGCTGGAGGCCATTACCACGGAATACTACAAACACCTTTTCTCCTCTGAAGGTGTAGAAAGATGCAGCAAGTCATTGACATGGTCAAAGGAAGAGGTAAAAATTGCTCTATTTCAAATGTATCCATTAAAGGCTCCTAGGCCCAATGGCTTTCCAACAAAGTGTTTCAGCACCATTGGGATGTATGTGGTCAGGATGTCACAAGGATTGGCCTTCACATTGTTCAAGGTACTGAATTAGCGGATGCTATAAATCACACGGTCTTGGTTATTATTCCAAAAATTGCAGATGCTTGTTCTTTATCCTAGTTTAGACCTATTAGCCTCTCCAATGTCTAATACAAGATTGCGTCCAAAGTGATTACAAATAGATTGAAGAAGACTTTGCCTGAAATTATCTTCGAGGAACATTCTGCTTTTGTACCGAGCCGATTGATCAGTGATTATATTATATCTTCCTTTGAATGCCTTCATTTCATGAAGAGAAATAAATCTCAGAAACCTGGATCACGTCCTCTCAAGCTAGATATGATGAAATCCTATGACAGTGTAGAATGGGTTTATCTCCAGGCCATTATAGAGAAGCTTGGGTTCTCACACCAATGGATACAAATTGTAATGGGTTTATCTTCAGGCCATTATGGCTCTTCAGTTATGTTTAATCATAAGAAACCTAACATTTTTAAACTTCAAGAGGGATCCATCAGGGAGATACTCTTTCACCCAATCTCTTCATGTTGGCAACAGAGGGCCTCTTGTACCTCCTCAAAGCTAACGATCGGTCATCCCAGATCAGTGGAATCCAAGTGGATCAATTGGCACCATCGGTAAACCATTTGCTTTTTGCGAATGATAGCATGTTCGTTTTAAAGCAAGTAGAGTGGGGGCGGCAGAAGCATCAAACCTTTTGGAAACTTATTGTAATGCATCTGGCCAGAGCATTAACATAGAAAAGTCTTCAATGTTATTTAGTAAAGGTTGCTCACAAAATATTAGAGAGGAAGTAAAGCAGTATTTGAATGTTCAGAATGAGAATCTCAGTGAAAAATACTTGGGACTGCCAAGTGGTGTTGGCATATCAAGAAATGGCACTTTCAAATACCTGAAAGATAGGATTTGGAAAAAGATACAAGGTTAGTTAGAGAAACTTCTGTCAGTAGGAGGCAAGGAAGTGCTTATCAAATTAGTGGTTCGATCTATTCCTGTGTACTCTATGAGGTGTCTCCAGCTACCTAGAGGCCTTTGTGAATATTTAAGCTCGGTGGTCGAGAAGTTTTTGTGGGGAAGCAAGAATGGTAAGAGGAAGGTGACATAGGTTCCCTGTGTTATAATGACGAGACCAAAAGATTTGGGAGGCCTTGGTTTGAGAGATCTAGAACTATTGAACATGTCTCTACTTACCGGACAAGCTTCGAGGATTTTACAAGACCCCAACACTCTAAGTGCGAGAATGTTGAAAGTTGTATATTTCCATAATAATTCAATTTTGGATGCCACTTTGGGGTCCCATCCTTCGCAGATATGGAGGTCAATTCTAGAAGGGCGGCATGTCTTATTTCAGGGGCTTACCACATAGATTGCTGATGGACGAACAATGGAAATATGGGGTCACAGTTGGATTCCGAGGGAATGGAGTATGATACCAATCACCGCAACTCCCGCAAGTAACTTATTTTATGTCAACAATCTCATTGAGGCCTCATTTGCTTCTCAGGAGAAGGAATTAATCCGAGGTGTGTTCCTACCAATGGATGATGTGGTCATACTTAGTATTCCCCTATGTACAAGGAATGCCCAAGACTTTTTTTCATGGGCATGTGGAAAGAAGGGAACTTTCTCGATCAGGTCTACATATCGAACGATGATCAGTACGAGAAGTAGAAGAGAGAACTGGTTGTACCACAATGTTGGCCCATCTATATTGACGACCCAGACACAAGATTGAGCAAATTTGTGGGGAGTACATGTTCCTTCTGAAGTGTGTCTATTCTTGTGGAGATTGGTGAATCACTCGCTATCGACTTTTGATGTATTGGATAACACGAACATGGCAGATTCACACCACTTTGTCCTATGCGGGTGCCCCGACTCTTGGCGCAATGCATTATTTGAATCCTCTTTAGCGCTCTGCGTGTGGGCACTGGTCCCATCGATGTTGGTGGAGAGGATGACACCGAATACTGAACCCCATGCATTATAATGGTTGTTTACACTATTGGATGCTTTAACGCATGTGGAGAGCACGGAGATGGTTGTAACATTGTGGTCAGTTTCGTACGCCCGGAGGAACGCCATATATGAGCGCGAATTTTAGTCACTGTATGCTACTGTTGGCTTTGTCAAGCACTACATTGAACTAGAACCCCTACCCAAAACTAAGCCAATAAATAATGTAATAGCACCAAGGGCTCCATGCAAATCATGGTTACCACTGCCCTGGGGGATAGCAAAACTCAATGTTGATGGCGTGATAGCAGTACATGCTAACAGATGTGCTGTAGCGGTGGTTTGCATGGATGTCAATGGGCATTATCTCGGTTCATCTTGAGTTACCTATGATGATATTTCCACAACCCCAACACTTGACGCGCTCACATGCAGGGAAGGCATGGCACTGGCGAATGACCTTCTCTTGCAAAAGATAATCATCTCTTCGAATTGTCAAGTGGTGGTAGGCGACATTGCATATGGTACTAGAGGGCCGTATGCGGTGATCATCAGAGAGATTAGAGTTAGGGATGTTGAGTTTGATATGTGTAATTTTATTTCCGAGAGTAGAATTATGAATAAGGAAGTGGATTGTGTAGCTAAGTTTTCTTTAAACCTTTTTTGTTGGTAGGCATGTTTGGCTTCTGCAACCACATGAAATTGTAGCTATACCTTGGGATTTTGTTAATCAATAAAGATTATAGTTCCCTTAAAATAAACTAGTACTATTTTTGAGAGAGAGAGAGAGAGATGCAGTAGTGGTACTAGATGCTAGTACTAGAAATGCCCTTTGGTTCCTGTGTGCATATACCAGATATTGAGAAAAATAATTCAAACCTTTCTTGAATAAACTTGATTTTCTTTTTCCCTAGTATAAACAAATTGTGAATATAAAATCCCCATTGACTTCGGGACAAAAAATATGAAATTATTGCTATATAAAATTCAATATTACCACTTTTTTGGCCTAATTTTTTGTTTTTTTACCCTGAAGTCAACAAGGTTTTTTATTCTGTGGAATTTGTTTTACGGCTACAATGGAAGGTCAATTTTATTTCAGAAATATTTTCAAAATTTCTTTATTTTTATTAAAAACTATTTATTTACTTATGCATGACAAAATTACTATTCTGGCTATTTTGGAAAACTTAATCTTGAATTGAACCTGTTTTAAAAACAATTTTGTATTTGGCCTTTTTCGATCACGCCAACATCTATAGCGTTTTTTGGTTGCATGGGAGATGCCATAGTTTGTGGTGTTTCCTACATATCCCACATCCAGCTGGTGATCTGACATGGAAGGACGAAGCGCTAAGGTCGATGGCATATCCTTCTTGTCCGAAACACCAGAGACGATGACATTTCCATCTATGCCCGAGATGCCATGAAGCTTGGCGTTTGCCCTCTGAAATTGCTTAACATCGTCGGTGTAGTGACCTTCCTTACGTCCATTGTATTCTAACATCCACACACATAATCACCCAATCAATATGTCATTGCGATAGAAATACAAAGTTTTCTACAATGCTACCATGGCAAGAAAGAAGTGAAATTGTATAGAGAAGTTGCTCGATGACAAAAGAGTGTGGCGTCAAGGTATAGCTGAAATGAGTGACCATATTATGCAACATTTTCCATTTTATTCATAGCTGAAGTTGATGCTCATGATCTGAATGTCTTGGCATCGATTAAAGGAACAGTAACACGGGACATGAACAATGCTTTGCTAGCTCCTTATTCAGCCAAAGAAGTCAAGAAGGCACTATTCGATATTGGTGATCAAAAGGCCCCAGGACCGAATGGCATAGATGCGATATTTCACAAGAGGTTTTGTTCCATGCTCGGAGAAGATATTGTAGACGAAGTGTTGAATGTTGCAACTCAGGTACTATCCCACCGGGGTGGAATGACACTGCTATAGTTTTGATCCCGAAAATAAATTCTCCGGAGAGTGACTTAGTTCGAGCCTATCAGTCTATGCAATGTTGTTTACAAGGTAATCTCAAAGATGCTAGCAGCAAGGCTGAAAGTACTTTTTACCAAACATTATTAGCCGAACGCATAGTGCTTTTGTTCCTATGTGTCTGATCACAGATAATGTCTTGGTAGCTTATGAAAATTTTCATACGATAAAGAACATAAGAGATGGCCGTAATTGTTTGATGTAGCGTGAACTCTAATTGATGATATTTTAATATTTGGAGCGGGAGGAGGAAATCAACAAGAAGAATAAGAAGAATCACTAAAACAAACCCAAGTCACACATCCACTAGAATAGCACACATGAGATCCACAAGCATACAAGAAAAATCAAGGGAAAATAGCACAAGGATAAAGTTCTTCCCACTCCAAAGGAGGTGAGGTATTGAAGATCCAGAGAGGTCCTTTCCCCTAACTAGGAAGAGGTGCAGGTCTATTTATAATGGTCCACGAGATATGTGTTGGGGAACTTTGCATGGAAAACAAAAAAAATATCTATGCACACGCAAGATCTATCCATGGAGATGCATAGATATGAGAGGGGAGAGTGTGTCTACGTACCCTCATAAACTGTTAAGCATAATCATTTATCAAGCGGTTGATGTAGTCATACTTTTCGCGATCCGATCACGATCCAACCGATCTAGTGACGAACGGACAACAACTCCGACTTTAGCACACATGCGGCTTGATGACGTATCCTCCTTCTTAATCCAGCAAGCGGGAGAGGAGAAGTAGATGGGATCACAACCAACACTACGGCACGGTGGTGACGGTGGTGGTGGAGCACCGACAATGCTTCGCTAAGTGTCGCCGGGACGAGGCGGTGGAACTACGGAGTAACGGGAGAGAGAGGGGCGCCAAGGGCTTGGTGTGTCCTCTTGGGGTGCTCCCTCCCCTTATATATAGGTGGAGGGGCGTGGGAAACAACCCCTCCCTACCCTAGGGCGCAGTTAAGGGGGAGAGGACTTGGACTCCAAGTCCAATTCCTACTAGGACTCCTTTTTTTGCCTTCCCTAGCCACATAGGCTTCTGAGGACTTGGTGCGCCTAGACCAATAAGACCAGGGCGCCTCCCCACAGCCCATGCTAGCCCTTGGGTTGTGATGAACCCACTTGTGGACTTCCGGACCCCTATGAAATCCTCTAGAACCTTCTGGAAGCTTCCCGATATAATACCAAAAAACTGCACCTTTTTCCGGAACCCAAAATATGACTTCTCATATATAAATCTTTATCTCTCAACCATTCCAAGACTCCTCGTGACGTCCGGGATCTCATCCGAGACTCTGAACAACATTTAGTTACCGCTCATCAAATATGCCAATATTACTCTAACGTCAACGAACGTTAAGCGTGTAACCCTGCAGGTTCGGGAATTATGTAGTCATGACCGAGACACCTCTCCGATAAATAACCACTAGTGGGACCTGGATGCCCATATTGATTCCTACATATTCCACGAAAATCTTTTATCAGTTGAACCTTTATGACAACATATGTAATTCCCTTTGTCTGTCGGTATGTTACTTGTCCGATATTAGATCGTCGGTATCTCTATACCTGGTTCAATCTCGTTACCGGCAAGTCCCTTTACTCGTTACATAATACATCATCTTGCAACTAGCTCCTTAGTCACTTTGCTTGCAAGCTTCTTGTGATGTGTATTACCGAGAGGGCCCAGAGAAACCTCTTTGTCACATTGAATGACAAATTCCAATCTTGCTCCATGCCAACCCAACAGACACCTTCGGAGATACCTGCAGAGCATCTTTATGATCACCCAGTTACGTTGTGATGTTTGATAGCACACAAGGTATTCCTCCAGTATCCGGGAGTTGCATGATCTCATGGTCGAAGAAACATGTATATGACATTAAGAAAGCAGTAGCAGTAAACTGAACGATCATATGCTATGCTAACGGTTGGGTCTTGTCCATCATATCATTATCCTAATGATGTGATCCCGTTATCAAATGACAACTCATGTCTATGGTTAGGAAACCTTAGCCATGTTTGATCAACGAGCTAGTCTAGTTGAGGCTCAGTAGGGACATAGTACTTTTTTATGTATCCACACATGTATTTAAGTTTCCGGTCAATACAATTCTAGCATGAATAATAAACTGTTATCATGAATAAGGAAATATAAAATAATAACAACTTTATTATTGCCTCTAGGGAATATTTCTATTAAGTCTCCCACTTGCACTAGAGTCAATAATGTAGTTCACATCGCCATGTGATTAACACCCATAGTTCACATGGCCATGTGATTAACACCCAAAGAGTTTACTAGAGTCAATAATCTAGTTCACATCGCCACGTGATTAACACCCAAAGAGTTCTTAGGTGTGATCATGTTTTGCTTGTGAGGGAGGGGTTTAGTCAACGGGTCTTCAACATTCAGATCTATGTGCACTTCCAAATATCTATGTCTAAAATGCTCTACATAAAGCTACTCTAGCTAATTGCTCCCACGTTCAATACACATCCAGATTGATACTCAGATTCATCTAGATTAGTGTCAAAGTTTACATCAACATATGTAATGCCCAGGATGGAGTTATACCTCCTACGTGTCGAGGCACGACTTAAAGGCATAAATCCATCCTAGAATGATCTCAAGTTTGGTATCATTGCACAACTCATGTAAAAGAGGGATTAAAATGCAAAAGGGGATAGTTGGCTTACACTCGCCACTTCACACAAAACATTACATAAGCAATACATCATTCAGAACATCACAACCCGACTACGGGTGAAGATCCAAAAGAAAGATACCAAAACAACATAAAGCCACAGGTCAGGATCGAATCCTAGTAGAAACCACTACTGAACATCGAAACGTCACAAGCAAACGGCCACACTCTTCAACGAACTCCTGGGAAGCACTGAACCAGCTCCTGCATCAAACTCGGCTGAACCTGCATCTGGTGTGGTGAAGTAACTGTGAGCCACAGAGGACTCAGCAATCCCGTTCCCGGGTAACAAGACTATTTAAGCCTTTGGGTGAGGATAAGGCTGAAGAAAAGAATATGAGGTGAAGGAACAACAAGAGTCTGCAGCAGCAACTAGCACTAACTTACGTAAAAGAGAGCGAGAAGAGAAGTGCATCGGTCGAAAGATGATCACTAAGTGATCCTAACTAAAGCCGGTCAAACATAACCCCACCGTGTTCAACTCCCGAATCCCTATTCGGAAATTGACAGTCACGGTACACACGCTGGTAGTGTATTGAATCATTGTGTCAAGTTATCTACAACCGGAATTAACAAGCTCCCATCTGCCACATAACCGCGGGCACGGCTTTCGAAAGTTCAAACCCTGCAGGGGTGTTCCAACTTGACCCATTACAAGCCCACGATCCGCGGAGTCGCAACTCCATAGTTGGGAAGACCCGAGTATTCTCGGAATCCCGTGCTCAAGTTAAACCGAACTAAGGTAAGGCTAATCCAGCAAATCCTCCCGGCGTGTCGACACCCTGATAGTAGCCGCGCGTATCTAAGTCTCAGGACACGACCGGATGGGTGATGCTACAGGTTATACCAAATACCTCGGGTTGCCCCAAGGCGGCCCTGCAGGACCCCCGTTTGGGACCAACACCATCAGCGCTGGCCCCCCCTGCTATGTAGAAAAGAATCTCCAAGGAGCGTCCCCCTTATGCAAATTAATTAATTAATTAAGTTGTTATTATGAGGCAAATAGTACCAATGTTGGGATTTGCTGGAAAAGACTTAGCACTTAGCGGTTTATCAAGGGGGTCCCATACACCCCAACCGTGTTGGGAACGCATAATCAAGGAACATAACACCGGTTTATACGGTTCCTAACGGCATGAGTGGAACAAAACACCAAGCAAAAGGCTTAGCCTTCCACCCTTGCCAATATATAGATGATTTCATTTAAGCATTTATATAGTGTGATATAACCCAACCAAACTTCAACATGAAGCAAGCATCTTCAATCTTCACCTGCAACTAACAAAGCTATAAGAGGGGCTGAGCGAAGCGTACTTAGCCAAGCAACGGTTTGCGTAGGTAGGGTGGTTAGACATGGCAATGGTTACAAGTAGGAGGCTGACAAGAAAGACATGGGCATCGAGGCAAAACTATAGAGCGATACTCTAGCAATAGGCAAAGATAGTAATGGTATCCGGGTTCGGTCATCTTGCCTGGGATTCCACAAGGGAGAAGAACGGGTCCAAGAAGAAGACGGAGCAACAGACGAGCGGATCCTCACAACTCCGGAACGAAACCGAAGCTAACAAGGGAAGCAACCGGAAAGAAAACAAACAACGCGGTAAACACACATATCATAAACATGGAATAAGATGCACAAACAAGTATGATGCATGTCCGGTTTAATTATGCATGGCATGGCAAAGTGCACAAACAAATACTACAAGTTAAGTGGAGATCAATATGCAACGAGTTGCATATTGACGAAACACCACATTTAATTATTTAGTTGACTCTCGTTATTAACAAGACAAGATTAAATGTTTTTAGCATGGCAAGAGGTGAAGCATAATAAAACTACACTAACTAGGCAATTTAAATGAGGCCGGAGAATAACAACAACATATCCGGAAAATCCTCATGAGCATGTTTTGCTAATTATAAAGCAAACACAATTAAACATTCAAGGTTGTTAACATGATGCGGATGACATGATCAAGTTTTATGCAAGTTTTATTAAAAGGGTGTCAATTAACAAGATATGAAGTATTGTCACCGTGGTGGAATGAAAGGGTGCCACGGCAACGATCCGAAATGAGGCAATGGCATCATATCGGTACCGGTAACTCGGTGAGGGACCGGTGCAAAACAAAAGGTGGAGTGAACGAGTTGAACAAGATGATGGGGTGATCCCGTTGCCGGGTTCCCACGAGTCGGTGGCGAGGCAACCGAGGAACATGACAAAAGGGACGAAACGGACACGATGCACACAAGGGAGACATTTCATACAACACAAGCAAGCATGCCACGGTTCATCCACGGGGTCGTCTTGGGTTATACCTTCGAAACACTCGTTTCGGGACGGTTCGAGACGTAGAGGAAGGAGTCGTTCACGTCGGAGAGGAAGTAGTCGTTCTCGCAACTCGTAGAGGAAGTAGATGTACACGGCCGTAGAGGGGAAGTAGTCGTTCTCGCAACTCGTAGAGGAAGTAGTGGTTCACGTCATCGTGTCGTGGTACTTGACGAATTCCTCGTTTCCGGGCGACGGTAGTGGTACATGCCGTAGAGGTACTTGAGGGTGCCGACGGATCCGGGCGTCGGTAGGGGTACTTGTCGCATCGTCTTGTGTCGTGTAGGCGTACACGGGGCGTTTTGTAGATGTACTCATATCCGTAGCCGTTCACGAGCTCGTCTTCCCGTAGATGTACACGTTCTCTGTCAAGTCAACAGCAAAAGCCACCAAACAACACAAAAACTACAGCAGCTAAAACAAGGGTAGCACGAGGCCACGGCAGCAGCAGAACAACAAAACACGGCAGAAGCAGGCCGCGGGACGGAAGAGCAGCGGCTTCGGCCGGCTTGGCAGGGTGGCTGAGGGAGACCACGGCGACGGAGGCAGAGCCCTGGGAGCCAACGGGGCGAGGCGGCAGGGCCTCGGGCGTCGCGGCTGCGCGGCCGGAAGAAGGAAGAAGGAGAGGCCGCGAGGTGCTGGAGAAAGCAGCCGCGGGGTACTCTTGACCGACCGGATCGTCCCGCGGGCGAGACGCTGGGCGGCTTGGGGACGCAGCACGGGAGGAGCTGGAACGGAGGAAGGATGAGGCCGCGGGAGCCTGGGGACGGGGATGACGAGCGCGCCAGCCTCCTGGCGCTGGCCGGCGGGGCGTCGCGAGTGCCAGCCTCGCTGGCTCCTGGCCTACCCGCGGCGAGGAGGCGATGAGGAGAAGGACGGCCGGAGGAGGAGGGGCCCCTGGCCGCTCGCGGGAGGAGGCGGGACTCTGGCGAGGCAAGGCCCTGGAGCGCCGCGCTCGGGGAGCTGCAGACCGCGGCTCACGGTGCCTCGGTCGAGGGAAACAAGGTGCGGGACGAGACGTGCGAGCGAAGGAGGGGGCGCGGTCGAGAGGCGCTCGGGGAGAGATCGAGCGAGGGACTCGGGGCGAGGGAAACGGGCAGAGAGAGAGATCGAGATCGATGGGGTGGGTGGCGGCGCTCGGCAGGAGGGAGAGAAAGAGGCTCGAGAGCGAGCTAGGGTTAGGGGGGTAAGCGGGCTGGCCTGGTGGAGTTGGGCCGAAGGAGGAGGCGGCTGGGCCAGAAGGAATTGGGCCAGGGAGACCTGGTGTTGCACCTTTTTCTTTTTATTTCCTTAACAGAAATAAAAATAGAAAGAGTGCAAAAGAAAATAAGAAAAGAGGCCAGAACAGAAAAATAAAATATGGAACATTTTTATAAGGCTTTACGGGATACTTCCGACCCCACAAAAATAGTTCCAACAACAAAAGGGAAAAACAAACTAAAATAATTAGTTTGCCTTAAAGGAGTTCAAAAGAAGTCTAGATTTTAGGAGGAGTCTCGATAAAAGGGAAAGAAATATAGGGAAGGTTTTTGATGGAGAACTCGAAGTGAAAAAGACATGGGGAAATTATGCACGTGTGTTGCGGGTAATTCCAAACAAATGGAATATTATTTATATAGCTCCTTAATATATTGAGAGACTTTTATATGTTATAAAGAGAAGTCACCTTCCCTCGATTTAAATGGGCCGAAGGTCCACACGAATTATTAGGTTGAGATGCAAAATAAAAATGACATGATGGCATGATGACATGATGCAATGCAAAAATAAATAACACAAGCACAAAGCAACCCACGGGAGGACCCGGAACATCTGGAATCTTCTGGACTCTTCTGGAATCTTCTGGGACGTCGGTCTCGGGCGTCACAACTCTCCCACACTAACAGAGGATCTCGACCCGAGATCCTAGAGATATCACCGGGTAAAACGGAAGAGGAAGAGGTAAAACAAAGTTGCTTCTTTGACAGACGAGTGAAACCACGAACCTTGAGAGGTTGAACAAACTTGAAAGAAAGAATGCAACGGAGATGAACGAAGATGAAAACACTCCGTTAGAAAAGAGGAACAAGGAGCATACGGGAACCTTGTAGGTTGAAAGACATGAAACAAGAGCTCACGGATGACAAAAGAATAAGAAACCGCAATGGTATGGCCAAGGAATAAGAATGACAGAATTTGGACAGCACTCCGTCTGAAAATGGAAGGAATTAACAAGAACTTGGCAAGTTGAGATGATACTTGATGAAAATCAACAATATACTGCCTCCGAAACAATTAAAAGAATGGCACAAGGTTAAGAAAGATTCAGACAGCACTCCGGTTGAAAAGAGAGTTAAAACTTGATAAGATGAGAGAACTAGAATGAAGAAATACAACACTCCGGTTAAATAGATAAACAATGAAAGAACATGATATAGATATGACAAGATGTTGGGGTGGAGAGAGCAATATTACAATGCCTCCGGAATGAAAGAATAGCATAAAACTGAATGAAAGACTTGAACGGAGAAGAAAATGACAACTTCTCTCAAAATAAATTTGAAAGAGCATCCTTACGAAGAAGGTTTGAATTGAGTTGTTGGAAAATCAACAACGAAAAGAATAAGCTCATAGTGGACTTATGGAAAACATCTCAAAATTAAGAGGTGACAACCAGCCACTAATGGAAAACAATTTGATTGGATTGATATCAACAAGGAGACGAAAAACTTATTTCATCGGAATGATAAATGAAGAACTTGGGTCATTATAAGCACCATAATTAGCAACAATCCTTAGGGAAAGCTTTAGGTGAATTATAACCCAATATGACTCCAATGAATAAAATGAAGGGTTGAAAGGATCTTCTGGACAAGGAAAAATGATGGGTTAAATATCTCATTCTTGACAACTCATGAATCATAAAACACGAAGGAATTGTCAAGAATGACATAACACCATCTGAAAAGACAAGGTAGAAAGAATTGCACTTGGAAACATGATGAAGAATGCTTGAGCTCCAACAAGAATCTTGATGAAGACTGAGGATGAATTAAAATATGATGAACCACCATGAAGAACTCCGGTAATGAAAGCATGAGAAGTGAAAGATGAAAAGAATAAGATTTAAGGTCTGCGATGAATTAGATGGGGCTTGAAATGATGTAATTGAAATAACTTGGAGCTCCAGAAAAACAAGATGAAGAATTTAGAACCAAGGATATGATGAACAAGCTCCGGAAAACAGAGATTAACTCACCTTCAAGAATAAGAATAAGAATTATGTCATGCATCTCCTTCACCAATTAAATTGATGACAACCAAAGGATTTGGCAAACTACTTATTCTCGTTGCAAAGAATTAAAGAGAGATCTAGCACAAGCTCGGATTCAACGAACCACCGGTAGGATTGTGAAAGGAACAAATGAATTAACACGATAACAACGGAAGGGTAAACTTGAAAGAACCACCGTAAGAATATGGAGACGAACGAAGAGACATCAATGAAGAATAGTTGGAGGGCGAAGTTGAAAACTGAGAATGAAGAAATCTTCTGAAATGATGGCCTTCGGAGGATCACAAAGAAAAGAATTCAAGAATTGCTCTGAAGGGGCATGAAAACAATTCCCACAATCGAAAACAATTATGAGGATGGCATTAAGCTAGAACCACAAATCTTCAAGAGAACGGGCCAAGATTTAAGAGAAACTCTTCTCCGGTCTTCAGATGTTGAGAATGAAGACGAGAAATGCCATGAAGAATTGTTGAGCACTCCGGAATGAAGAATTAAAAAGGTTGAAACAACGATGAAAGAATTTGAAAGCGATTTTGGAGAAAGCATGTGACCGATGGGATTCATTCTTACGTCACACTTTGAAAAGAATTTGAGTATAACTCCAGAAAAAATAGAAGAGTCAGGTAAGATCCTGGAAAAGACCTGTGGGTTAGGGCCCACTCAAAGAAATCACCGTTGGGAAAGATTGCTTAAGAGATATTGCACCGGTTGAATTAAATGGCTTGGATGAGATATCAATCTCAAAATAGTTTGAACAGATTAAGAATGGAATTATGAATCTTCAGCACTCCGGATATGAATAGCAAGAGGAGAATGAATAATTGGGGCACCGGAATAAGAAAGCATTGTGAAAAGAGGAAAAGGATAAGATCAACACCGAAATCTTGAATTACATCCACCGGCAGAATTAGAGAACAAAAGAATGATGAACTTGAAGCTCTTGAGCATCTTCACGATAAATCACCGGATAAGAACATTGAAGGAAAAGAATGAAGAAAATATCACATGAATAAAATGGATACTTCATTTGAGAATTTCTGGCTCCAAGAAGAAGAAGGGAGGGAGGGTGGGGAAAACAAAACAACTTGGGATGGACAAAATGGACACCTGTTGAGAAGAATTTAACATGAAGATCTTGATGATCAAAAAGGACTAGCACTCTCATAGAAATATGAGAACACTGATTAGGAAAGGTATGGAATCAACATTTGACATCGAAGCAACTCGAATACCAGATTCAAAACAACAACAAAGGGTAGATATTGAACGAATGAATTCCGTAGATACATCAACTCGACGAGAAGCCACTTGGAGAACAAAAGTAAATAAAAAGGAACAAGGAACAGATAGAACAAATACAAGATAGAAGTTTCGTTCGACATCTTCGTGCTGAAAGCTCATGGAACGTGTTACAAAAGGGTTTTGCAATCCCCGGATCAGCATAGCCAAGGACCCTTTAAGATGCAACTCCCGATCAGAACAAGTCCATAAACCACTTCACTCAATGTAGAACCCCAAACTTCATATCGAGCACTCGTTGGAAGAATGCCTAGAACTACTGGATGAACCCACCTATAGATTTCCGAAAGTTTCCAGTTATGCAATCAGGTGTTAGGGATACACGGGAAGCACCGCGCAATCAACTCTAAACCTACATCCAGGTGTATCCATCCTTCAACACATAACCAGTCTTTCTCGGAAACTGTTTACCTCGGACCTTCGAAAACGCATCCACTATAACAAGCTATGGCAATACTCTCGAACTACCTCCCCAGTACTGGGTGATGTCGGGGTTATCTTACCACTGGCCGTATAGGAGAGATTTTCGATGTCGGCCGTCTTAAGTATTTAGTACTGCCGCGATATGCTTGTTACAACGATACCCCGAAGCTCAACTCCTCGGTAACAGGAGGCATCGAGAACAATATCCTTGTCACAAGAACATCGAAACAATCCCAGAATACTCGCGGGATCCTAAAAAAATTTGGTGCAATTTTTGAAAGTAGAAGAGGTAAGAGTAATCGTCAGGAGTCCTCACCAGAGAGAAAGGGGATGAGAAGCAAAGAAATCCTACTCTCCGATATAATATAGGACTCAAAAAGTTTTCAGTGTGGGCCTAGACTCAACCGTCAACGATTCGATCAATCAGTGGGGGCTTCTAGGTCGGAGAAGGCTCTGAATACCAACTTGTAATGCCCAGGATGGAGTTATACCTCCTACGTGTCGAGGCACGACTTAAAGGCATAAATCCATCCTAGAATGATCTCAAGTTTGGTATCATTGCACAACTCATGTAAAAGAGGGATTAAAATGCAAAAGGGGATAGTTGGCTTACACTCGCCACTTCACACAAAACATTACATAAGCAATACATCATTCAGAACATCACAACCCGACTACGGGTGAAGATCCAAAAGAAAGATACCAAAACAACATAAAGCCACAGGTCAGGATCGAATCCTAGTAGAAACCACTACTGAACATCGAAACGTCACAAGCAAACGGCCACACTCTTCAACGAACTCCTGGGAAGCACTGAACCAGCTCCTGCATCAAACTCGGCTGAACCTGCATCTGGTGTGGTGAAGTAACTGTGAGCCACAGAGGACTCAGCAATCCCGTTCCCGGGTAACAAGACTATTTAAGCCTTTGGGTGAGGATAAGGCTGAAGAAAAGAATATGAGGTGAAGGAACAACAAGAGTCTGCAGCAGCAACTAGCACTAACTTACGTAAAAGAGAGCGAGAAGAGAAGTGCATCGGTCGAAAGATGATCACTAAGTGATCCTAACTAAAGCCGGTCAAACATAACCCCACCGTGTTCAACTCCCGAATCCCTATTCGGAAATTGACAGTCACGGTACACACGCTGGTAGTGTATTGAATCATTGTGTCAAGTTATCTACAACCGGAATTAACAAGCTCCCATCTGCCACATAACCGCGGGCACGGCTTTCGAAAGTTCAAACCCTGCAGGGGTGTTCCAACTTGACCCATTACAAGCCCACGATCCGCGGAGTCGCAACTCCATAGTTGGGAAGACCCGAGTATTCTCGGAATCCCGTGCTCAAGTTAAACCGAACTAAGGTAAGGCTAATCCAGCAAATCCTCCCGGCGTGTCGACACCCTGATAGTAGCCGCGCGTATCTAAGTCTCAGGACACGACCGGATGGGTGATGCTACAGGTTATACCAAATACCTCGGGTTGCCCCAAGGCGGCCCTGCAGGACCCCCGTTTGGGACCAACACCATCAGCGCTGGCCCCCCTGCTATGTAGAAAAGAATCTCCAAGGAGCGTCCCCCTTATGCAAATTAATTAATTAATTAAGTTGTTATTATGAGGCAAATAGTACCAATGTTGGGATTTGCTGGAAAAGACTTAGCACTTAGCGGTTTATCAAGGGGGTCCCATACACCCCAACCGTGTTGGGAACGCATAATCAAGGAACATAACACCGGTTTATACGGTTCCTAACGGCATGAGTGGAACAAAACACCAAGCAAAAGGCTTAGCCTTCCACCCTTGCCAATATATAGATGATTTCATTTAAGCATTTATATAGTGTGATATAACCCAACCAAACTTCAACATGAAGCAAGCATCTTCAATCTTCACCTGCAACTAACAAAGCTATAAGAGGGGCTGAGCGAAGCGTACTTAGCCAAGCAACGGTTTGCGTAGGTAGGGTGGTTAAACATGGCAATGGTTACAAGTAGGAGGCTGACAAGAAAGACATGGGCATCGAGGCAAAACTATAGAGCGATACTCTAGCAATAGGCAAAGATAGTAATGGTATCCGGGTTCGGTCATCTTGCCTGGGATTCCACAAGGGAGAAGAACGGGTCCAAGAAGAAGACGGAGCAACAGACGAGCGGATCCTCACAACTCCGGAACGAAACCGAAGCTAACAAGGGAAGCAACCAGAAAGAAAACAAACAACGCGGTAAACACACATATCATAAACATGGCATAAGATGCACAAACAAGTATGATGCATGTCCGGTTTAATTATGCATGGCATGGCAAAGTGCACAAACAAATACTACAAGTTAAGTGGAGATCAATATGCAACGAGTTGCATATTGACGAAACACCACATTTAATTATTTAGTTGACTCTCGTTATTAACAAGACAAGATTAAATGTTTTTAGCATGGCAAGAGGTGAAGCATAATAAAACTACACTAACTAGGCAATTTAAATGAGGCCGGAGAATAACAACAACATATCCGGAAAATCCTCATGAGCATGTTTTGCTAATTATAAAGCAAACACAATTAAACATTCAAGGTTGTTAACATGATGCGGATGACATGATCAAGTTTTATGCAAGTTTTATTAAAAGGGTGTCAATTAACAAGATATGAAGTATTGTCACCGTGGTGGAATGAAAGGGTGCCACGGCAACGATCCGAAATGAGGCAATGGCATCATATCGGTACCGGTAACTCGGTGAGGGACCGGTGCAAAACAAAAGGTGGAGTGAACGAGTTGAACAAGATGATGGGGTGATCCCGTTGCCGGGTTCCCACGAGTCGGTGGCGAGGCAACCGAGGAACATGACAAAAGGGACGAAACGGACACGATGCACACAAGGGAGACATTTCATACAACACAAGCAAGCATGCCACGGTTCATCCACGGGGTCGTCTCGGGTTATACCTTCGAAACACTCGTTTCGGGACGGTTCGAGACGTAGAGGAAGGAGTCGTTCACGTCGGAGAGGAAGTAGTCGTTCTCGCAACTCGTAGAGGAAGTAGATGTACACGGCCGTAGAGGGGAAGTAGTCGTTCTCGCAACTCGTAGAGGAAGTAGTGGTTCACGTCATCGTGTCGTGGTACTTGACGAATTCCTCGTTTCCGGGCGACGGTAGTGGTACATGCCGTAGAGGTACTTGAGGGTGCCGACGGATCCGGGCGTCGGTAGGGGTACTTGTCGCATCGTCTTGTGTCGTGTAGGCGTACACGGGGCGTTTTGTAGATGTACTCATATCTGTAGCCGTTCACGAGCTCGTCTTCCCGTAGATGTACACGTTCTCTGTCAAGTCAACAGCAAAAGCCACCAAACAACACAAAAACTACAGCAGCTAAAACAAGGGTAGCACGAGGCCACGACAGCAGCAGAACAACAAAACACGGCAGAAGCAGGCCGCGGGACGGAAGAGCAGCGGCTTCGGCCGGCTTGGCAGGGTGGCTGAGGGAGACCACGACGACGGAGGCAGAGCCCTGGGAGCCAACGGGGCGAGGCGGCAGGGCCTCGGGCGTCGCGGCTGCGCGGCCGGAAGAAGGAAGAAGGAGAGGCCGCGAGGCGCTGGAGAAAGCAGCCGCGGGGTACTCTTGACCGACCGGATCGTCCCGCGGGCGAGACGCTGGGCGGCTTGGGGACGCAGCACGGGAGGAGCTGGAACGGAGGAAGGATGAGGCTGCGGGAGCCTGGGGACGGGGAGGACGAGCGCGCCAGCCTCCTGGCGCTGGCCGGCGGGGCGTCGCGAGTGCCAGCCTCGCTGGCTCCTGGCCTACCCGCGGCGAGGAGGTGATGAGGAGAAGGACGGCCGGAGGAGGAGGGGCCCCTGGCCGCTCGCGGGAGGAGGCGGGACTCTGGCGAGGCAAGGCCCTGGAGCGCCGCGCTCGGGGAGCTGCAGACCGCGGCTCGCGGCGCCTCGGTCGAGGGAAACAAGGTGCGGGACGAGACGTGCGAGCGAAGGAGGGGGCGCGGTCGAGAGGCGCTCGGGGAGAGATCGAGCGAGGGACTCGGGGCGAGGGAAACGGGCAGAGAGAGAGATCGAGATCGATGGGGTGGGTGGCGGCGCTCGGCAGGAGGGAGAGAAAGAGGCTCGGGAGCGAGCTAGGCTTAGGGGGGTAAGCGGGCTGGCCTGGTGGAGTTGGGCCGAAGGAGGAGGCGGCTGGGCCAGAAGGAATTGGGCCAGGGAGACCTGGTGTTGCACCTTTTTCTTTTTATTTCCTTAACAGAAATAAAAATAGAAAGAGTGCAAAAGAAAATAAGAAAAGAGGCCAGAACAGAAAAATAAAATATGGAACATTTTTATAAGGCTTTACGGGATACTTCCGACCCCACAAAAATAGTTCCAACAACAAAAGGGAAAAACAAACTAAAATAATTAGTTTGCCTTAAAGGAGTTCAAAAGAAGTCTAGATTTTAGGAGGAGTCTCGATAAAAGGGAAAGAAATATAGGGAAGGTTTTTGATGGAGAACTCGAAGTGAAAAAGACATGGGGAAATTATGCACGTGTGTTGCGGGTAATTCCAAACAAATGGAATATTATTTATATAGCTCCTTAATATATTGAGAGACTTTTATATGTTATAAAGAGAAGTCACCTTCCCTCGATTTAAATGGGCCGAAGGTCCACACGAATTATTAGGTTGAGATGCAAAATAAAAATGACATGATGGCATGATGACATGATGCAATGCAAAAATAAATAACACAAGCACAAAGCAACCCACGGGAGGACCCGGAACATCTGGAATCTTCTGGACTCTTCTGGAATCTTCTGGGACGTCGGTCTCGGGCGTCACAACATAACCCTTTTTTGATGAAATCTTTATCACCTCCATAATTGAGAAACATTTCCTTATTCCTCTAAGGATAATTTTGACCGTTGTCCAGTGATCCACTCCTGGATCACTCTTGTACCCCCTTGCCAAACTAGTGGCAAGGTACACATCAGGTTTGGTACACAACATGTCATTCTTTATACAAACTATATATGGTTGAGGCATAGGGAATGACTTTCATTCTCCCTCTATCTTCTGCCGTGGTCGGGCTTTGAGTCTTACTCAACTTCACATCTTACAACTCAGGCAAGAACTCATTCTTCTTCAAAACTTTATCAAGGTATGTGCTTTGTGAAAGTCCTATTAAGCGTCTTGATCTATCCCTATAGATATTGATGCCCAATATATAAGCAGCTTTACCGTGGTTTTAATTGAAAAAATCTTTTCAAACAACCCTTTATGCATTCCATAAATTCTACATCATTTCTGATCAACAATATGTCATCCACATATACTTATCAGAAATGATGTAGTGCTCCCACTCACTTTCTCGTAAATACAGGCTTCACAATAAATCTCTATAAAACCATATACAGGCTTCACAGCGAAGTTCTTATTCATTTGTGCAGGTGCGTGGGACTCGCGCGTGGTCTCCTACTAGATTAATACCTTGGTTCTCAAAAGCTAAGGGAAATACTTACACTACTATGCGATATCTCCCTTTCCTCTTCGAGGGAATACAACGCAAGCTCGAAAGTAGCAAGAAGGATTTCTGGCGCCGTTGCCGGGGAGGCTTACGCAAAAGTCATATACCAAGTACCTATCACAAACCCTAATCATTCGCATTACATTTTTTACCTCTCGTTTTCCTCTCCCCCACTTCACCCTTGTCGTTTTATTCGCCCTTCTTCTGCCGTGTGTTTATCGTTCGCTTGCTTCTTGTTTGCTTGTGTGTGTTGGATTGCTTGCTTGTCACTATGGCTCAGAACAATACCAAATTGTGTGACTTCTCCAATACCAACAATAATTATTTTATCAGCACTCCGATTGCTCCTATTACCGATGCTGAATCTTGTGAGATCAATGCCGCTCTGTTGAATCTTGACATGAAAGATCAATTTTCCGGCCTTCCTAGTGAAGATGCCGCTACCCATCTAAACAAATTTGTTGATTTGTGTGATATGCAAAAGAAAAGGGATGCGGATAACGATATTGCTAAATTAAAGTTATTTCTGTTTTCACTTAGAGATCGTGCTAAAACTTGGTTTTCCTCTTTGCCTAGAAATAGTATTGATTCGTGGAATAAGTGCAAAGATGCTTTTATCTCTAAGTATTTCCCTCCTGCTAAGATCATCTCTCTTAGAAACGATATTATGAATTTTAAGCAACTAGATCATGAGCATGTTACACAAACTTGGGAGAGAATGAAATTAATGATACGTAATTGCCCTACCCATGGTTTGAACCTATGGATGATTATTCAAAACTTTTATGCTGGTTTGAATTTTTCTTCTAGAAATCTTTTAGATTCGGCCACACGAGGCACTTTCATGGAAACTACCTTAGGAGAAGCTACCAAACTCCTAGATAATATTATGGTTAATAATCTCAATGGCACACCGAAAGATCTACTAGTAAAAAAGTGCATGCTATTGAGCAGATTAGTATTTTAGTGGAAAGATGGATGAACTTATGAAGTTATTTGCTGCTAAGAGTGCTTCTTCTGATCCTAATGATATGCCTCTGTCCACTTTCATTGAAAATAAAAATGAATCTTTGGATGTGAATTTAGTTGGTAGGAATAATTTTGGTAACAATGCTTATAGAGGGAACTTTAATCCTAGGCCTTTTCCTAGTAATTCCTCTAATAATTATGGTAATTCCTACAACAACTCTTATGGAAAGATGCCTTCTGAATTTGAAACTAGTGTTAAGGAGTTTATGATTCTGCAAAAGAATTTCAATGATATGCTTGAAGAAAAATTGCTTACGATTGATGAATTGGCTAGAAGTGTGGATAGAATTACTCTTGATGTCGATTCTTTGAAACTTAGATCTATCCCACCTAAGCATGATATCAATGAGTCTCTCAAAGCCATGATAATTTCCATTGATGAATGCAAGGAAAGAACCGCTAGGATGCGTGCTAAAAGAGAGAATTATATAAAAGCATGTTTTTCTAGTCATCATGAAAATAAAGATGAAGATCTGAAAGTTATTGATGTGTCTCCTATTAGATCATTGTTTTCTAGTATAAATGGTGATGAAGATAGGATTGGAGATGATTCTACTTTAAGGTGTCCCAATGATTCGGAGTTTTTAGATCTTGATGCTAAAATTACTAAAAGTGGGAGTGAAGAGATTAAAACTGTGCATAGTGATGAACCCACTACTTTGGATTTCAAGGGATTCAATTATGACAATTGCTCTTTGATTGATTGTATTTCCTTGTTGCAATCCGTGCTAAACTCTCCGCGTGCTTATACTCAAAATAAAGCTTTTACCAAACACATAGTTGATGCTTTGATGCAATCTTATGAAGAAAAACTTGAGTTAGAAGTTTCTATCCCTAGAAAGCTTTATGATGAGTGGGAACCTACTATTAAAATAAAAATTAAAGATCATGAATGCTATGCTTTGTGTGATTTGGGCACAAGTGTCTCCACTATCCCAAAAACTTTGTGTGATTTGCTAGGGTTCCATGAGCTTGATGATTGTTCTTTAAATTTGCATCTTGCAGATTCCACTATTAAGAAACCTATGGGAAGGATTAATGATGTTCTTATTGTTGCCAATAGGAATTATGTTCCCATAGATTTCATTGTTCTTGATATAGATTGCAATCTTTCATGTCCTATTATTCTTGGTAGACATTTCCTTAGAACGATTGGTGCAATTATTGATATGAAGGAAGGAAATATTAGATTCCAATTTCCGTTAAGGAAAGGCATGGAACACTTTCCTAGAAAGGAAATCAAATTACCATATGAATCTATTATGAGAGACACTTATGGATTGCCTTTCAAAGATGGCAATACCTAGATCTATCCATGTATCGTGCCTAGCTAGGGGCGTAAAACGATAGCGCTTGTTGGGAGGCAACCCAATTTTATAATTTTTTTGTTTTTTCTTCTGTTTAGGAATAAATATTGTATCTAGCTTCTGTTTAGATGTGGTTTTGTGTTTTGTTTAGTGTTTGTGCCAAGTAGAACCTTTGTGAAGACTTGTGTGAAGTTTATACGATCTTGCTGTGAAAAACAGAATCGTTAGCGCTCGCTAGAATGGTGACCAGATTTTACTGGAGCATGCTATTTAGTTGATTCTTGTTGCAGATGACTAATAGACAAATTCCTCACGTTTACCAATTTAGTTTAATTTTTTTGGAGTTACAGAAGTATGCGAAAACTGCAGATTACTACAGATTGTTCTGTTTTTGACAGATTCTGTTTTTCGTCTGTTGTTTGCTTATTTCAATGCATCTATGAGTAGTATTTGGAAGTATGAACCATAGAGAAGTTGGAATATTGTAGGTTTAACACCAATATAAACAAATAATGAATTCATTGCAGTAACTTTGAGTAGTGGTTTGTTTTCTTATACTAACAGAGCTCACGAGATTTTTGTCTAAGTTTTGTGTTGTGAAGTTTTCAAGTTTTGAGTATTGCTTTGATGGACTATGGAACAAAGAGTGACAAGAGCCTAAGCTTGGGGATTCCCAAGGCACCCCAAGGTAAAATTCAAGGAAAACCAAAATCCTAAGCTTGTGGATGCCCTGGGAAGGCATTCCCTCTTTCGTCTTCATCCATCGGTAACTATACTCGGAGCTATATTTTTATTCACCACATGATATGTGTTTTACTTGGAACGTCATGTATAATTTGAGTATTTGCTTGTTAGTTTTCCACAATTATCCTTACTGGACACACCCATTTGAGAGATTTAAATATTGCCTAGGAATTGATAGAACACACTATGTGCTTCACTTATATCTTTTGAGTTGAATAGTTTTTTGCTCTAGTGCTTCACTTATATCTTTTACAGCACGGTGGTGATAATATTTTGAAGAAATTGTTAATCTCTCATGCTTCAGTTATATCCTGTTGAGAGTCTATTAAAACAGCATGGTAATGCGCTTAGGCTATAAAACTAGTCTTCACATGATAGACATCCAACATCAATGTAGTAAAAACTTTCACACTAAGTGCATTGAATATGATGAGAAGTTGGATGCTTGACAATTGTTTTGAGATATGAGGATAGTGATATTAGAGTCATGCTAGTGGAGTTTTTATGAAATTGTAAAATGCTTGTGTTAAAGTTGGTGATTCCCGTAGCATGCACGTATGGTAAACCGCGATGTGACGAAGTTAGATCATGAGGTATTTGTAAAGTGTCAACCTTTGTGTGGAGGTCGGGGGCGCGCGATGGTTAACTCCTACCAACCTCCCCCCTAGGAGCATGCATTGATTGCTTTGCTTTGATGACTCGTAAATTTTTGCAATAAGTATATGAGTTATTATGACTAATGTTCAGTCCATGGATATTATGCACTCTCACGCTTCCACCATTGCTAGCCTCTCTTGTACCGCGCAACTTTCGCCGGTACCATACACCCACTATATATCCTTCCTCAAAACAGCCACCATATATCTTCCTCAAAACAGCCACCATACCTACCTATCATGGCATTTCCATAGCCATTCCGAGATATATTGCCATGCAACTTTCCATCGTTACGTTCTTATGACACGCATCATATTGTCATATTGCCATGCATGATCATGTAGTTGACATCGTATCTATGGCAAGGCCACCATGCATAACTTTTCATACCTGTCACTCTTGATTCATTGCACATCCTGGTACACCGCCAGAGGCATTCATATAGAGTCATACTTTGTTCTAGTATCGAGTTATAAATCAATAAAAGTGTGATGATCATCATTATTAGAGCATTGTCCCATGTGAGGAAAGGCCAATAAAAAAGAGAGTTGGCCCAAAAAAATAGAGAGGGGCTAAATAAAAAGAAAGAGAGAAAGCCTTGCAAAAAATGAGAGAAAAGAGAGGAAGGGACAATTGCTACTATCTTTTTCCACACTTGTGCTTCAAAGTAGCACCATGTTCTTCATGATAGAGAGTCTCATGTTTAGTCACTTTCATATACTAGTGGGAATTTTCATTATAGAACTTGGCTTGTATATTCCAACGATGGGCTTTCTCAAATTCCCTAGGTCTTCATGAGCAAGAAAGTTGGATGCACACCCACTAGTTTCTTTTGTTGAGCTTTCATACATTTTTTAGCTCTAGTGCATCTGTTGCATGGCAATCCCTACTCACTCACATTGATATCTATTGATGGGCATCTCCGTATCCCATTGATACACCTAGTCGATGTGAGACTATCTCCCTCCTTTTTTTTCTTCTCCACAACCACCTCTCTATTCCACCCATAGTGCTATGTCCATGGCTCACGCTCATGTATTGCATGAAAGTTGAAAGGTTTGAAAGAATGGAGTATGAAAACAAGTGCTTGGCTGAAATCGGGGTTGTGCATGATATGAATATTTTGTGTGATGAAGAGGGAGCATAGCTAGACTATATAATTTTGTAGGGATAACTTTCTTTAGCCATAGTATTTTGAGAAGACATGATTGCTTTGTTAGTATGCTTGAAGTAATATTATTTCTTATGTCTATATAGACTTTTGTCTTGAATCTTTCAGATCTGAACATTCATGCCAAAATTAAGAGTATTACATTTAAAAACTATGTTGGTTAGCATTCCACATCAAAAATTCTGTTTTTATCATTTACCTACTCGAGGACGAGCAGGAATTAAGCTTGGGGATGCTTGATACGTCTCCAACGTATCTATAATTTTTGATCGTTCCATGCTATTATTTATGATGTTTTGGATGTTTAATGGGCTTTGTTATACACTTTTATATTATTTTGGGAGTAACCTATTGACCCAAAGGCCCGGTCCAGATTGCAGTTTTTTGCCTGTTTTAGGGTTTTACAGAAAAGGAATATCAAACGGAGTCCAAACGGAATGAAACCTACGAGAGAGATATTTTTGGAGCAAAATACGCACGGGAGACTTGAGAACCATGGAGTAGGGCTGACGTGGCGTCCACGAGGGTGGGCCCCCCCTATAGAGCGCGCCCCCCTACCTCGTGGGCTCCTTGTCTAGCCCTCGGTGCCCACCTTCCTCCTATATATACCTACGTACCCCGAAACCATCAGACGAACAGAGAAAACCATAGTTCCACCGCCGCAACCTTCTGTTCCCGTGATATCCCATCTTGGGGCCTGTTCCGGAGCTCTGCCGGAGGGGGGATCTTCCATAGAGTGCTTCTACATCATCATCATCGCCTCACCATGAGTTGTGAGTAGTTTACCACAGACCTTCGGGTCCATTGCTAGTATCTAGATGGCTTCTTCTCTCTCTTTTTATCTCAATACCAAGTTCTCCTCGGTCTTCGAGGAGATCTATTTGATGTAATCTCTTTTTGCGGTGTGTTTGTTGAGATCCAATGAATTGTGGGTTTATGATCAAGATTATCTATGAGAAATATTTGGTTCTTCTCTGCACTCTTTATGTGTGATTATAATATCCTTGCAAGTCTCTTCGAATTATTGGTTTGGTTTGGCCTACTAGATATATAGTTCTTGCAATGGGAGAAGTGCTTGGCTTTGGGTTCAATCTTGCGGTGTCCTTTCCTAGTGACAATAGGGGCAGCAAGGCACGTATTGTATTGTGGCCATCGAGGATAAAAAGATGGGGTTTATATCACTATGTTTGAGTTTATCCCTCTACATCATGTCATCTTGCTTAAGGCGTTACCCTGTTCTTATGAGCTTAATACACTAGATGCATGCTGGATAGCGGTCGATGTGTGGAGTAATAGTAGTAGATGCAGAATCATTTCAGTCTACTTGTCTCGGACGTGATGCCTATATATAATGATCATGCCTAGATAGTCTCATAATTATTCGCTTTTCTATCAATTGCTCGATAGTAATTTGTTTACCCGCCGTAGAATATCGCTATCATGAGAGAAGCCACTAGAGAAAACTATGGCCCCGGGGTCTATTCTTAACATATCAATCTACGATCTACTTTACTTTTCCGCTTTTACTTCCTGTTCTTATAACCAATAATGCAAAAAATATCAAACTATCATCTCTATCAGATCTCACTTTCGTAAGTGACCATAAAGGGATTGACAACCCCTTATCGCGTTGGCTGCGAAGTTCTTATTTGTTTGTGCAGGTGCAAGGGACTCGCGCGTGGTCTCCTACTGGATTGATACCTTGGTTCTCAAAAACTGAGGGAAATACTTACGCTACTGTGCTGCATCACCCTTTGCTCTTCGAGGGAATACAACGCAAGCTCGAGAAGTAGCAGGTCGGCATAAAAGTTAACAGTCTAGCAGATAAATGCGCCACCAGAAGTTCCGAAGCTTAGTTCATTTGACCTGACTATTACGTTTACATGTTGTACTATCCGATAGAGCACCATAACCTTCGCCTTCATTTCTCCTAGGCTCCTGAACAACATAGCAAATGTATGATAGTCTCGTTTCAAAACCATGCATATCTTGATGACATCGAACAATCGCTCTCGTTGTTTCACAAAGCGTCTCTGTTAGGGAATTTACTTGTGTCTGGAGCGCATTTGTAACATTGTTTTGAGCTTGCATATCTTGATCATGAGGTGGTTGGACAAGATTGCCTTAACAACAAACCCAGTATTACGCAGGAACTTGCTTTTGGCACTGTTAGTGGACAGGTACTGACCCACTGCATCAAGAGGTGACATTGCGGTTATAGTTGCCTCGTCACCTTCAGAAGGTGGCAGTTCCACCATTTTTTCCATAGCTTGCTGAAAAGTTGAGTTTTTACATTAGTAGTACCAGAACAGAAGTTATTAAGGAGTCAGCAAAACCAAACAAAATAGCTTTGGTCTGTATATAGAACTTATTCCGGTGAACCCGTGTAAAATATGAATTGTATTTTACTACAAAGTACATAATAAAACCAGGTTCCAAACATATGACCATGTACCATGGCTAATGTATTGTCTATTTCTTCACATTGTATTGACAGCTAAGGATAAAGAGACAAAGTATATAATATGGTAAGCATAGTATGACATCATTCATATCACAAAACAACTGAGAACAGACAAACAGGCAATTGTAATGTTGTGTGGGCAAGTCCAGCACAGAACTAGATTACAGATCAATATCAAAGGAACATCACTCCTATCTTTTAAACCTTGTAAGGTGCAATGATACGCTAAGACAATTGTGTATAAAATTGATAAGAGTGTTAGACATTGGCTACAAACCTTGCAGTTCAATGCACAAATCTGAGTAAGTAGTAGTTAAAGGCATGAGGATTAAGGAATTACAATAGCAGCTTTGACTGGTGTAGTCATGCCCTTCGTCTTGCTGGTGTGACAGTCCTTGAAGATTTCCACAACATTTGGTTCAGGTACGTTTTGGTCCTTGCGGGCTTTCCTCTGCATTTGGAACAAATCAATATAGATATGATAATATGGCACATCGAAAAGAGTGAAACAACAGCTAGTTACAAGAGCCTCGTAGTGTGCAATATAGCTACGAGATCATGTCGTCTGTTGGAATTTCACTTTCATACGGTTGGCCTTGTTCTTTGAACAGTTCATTGATACGTCTCCAACGTATCTATAATTTCTGATTGTTCCATGCTATTATATTTTCTGTTTTGGATGTTTAGTGGGCTTTATTATACACTTTTGTATTATTTTTGGGACTAACCTACTAACCCAAGGCCTAGTGCAAATTGTTGTTTTTTTTGCCTATTTCGGTGTTTCACAGAAAAGGGATATCGAACGGAGTCCAAACGGGATGAAACCTTCGGGAGAGTTATTTTTGGAACCGTATCTTCACAGAAGACTTGGAGTACATGCGAGGGAACGAGAGAGGCGGCCACGAGGGTCTAGAGCGCGCCCAGGGGGGCAGGTGCGCCCCCACCCTCGTGGGCCCCTCTGGCTCCCCCGATGCCCTCCTTCCTCCTATATATATCCATGTACCCTGAAAACATCGAGGCAACAGAGAAAACCTTATTTCCACCGCCGCAACCTTCTGTTCCTGTGAGATCCCATCTTGGGGCCTCTTCCGGAGCTCCGCCGGAGGGGGGATCGATCACGGAGTGCTTCTACATCAACACCATAGCCTCACAGATGAGTTGTGAGGAGTTTACCACAGACCTTCGGGTCCATAGTTATTAGCTAGATGGCTTCTTCTCTCTTTTTGGATCTCAATACAAAGTTCTCCTCGATCTTCAAGGAGATATATTCGTTGTAATCTTTTTGCGGTGTGTTTGTCGAGATCCGATGAATTGTGGGTTTATGATCACGATTATCTACGAACAATATTGGATTCTTCTCTGAAATCTTTTATGTATGATTATAATATCCTTGCAAGTCTCTTCGAATTATTGGTTTGGTTTGGCCTACTAGATCTATAGTTCTTGCAATGGGATAAGTGATTGCCTTTGGGTTCAATCTTGCGGTGTCCTTTCCCAGTAACAGCAGGGGCAGCAAGGCACGTATAGTATTGTTGCCATCGAGGATAAAAAGATGGGGTTTATATCATATTGCTTGAGTTTATCCCTCTACATCATCTCATCTTGCTTAAAGTGTTACTCTGTTCTTATGAAGTTAATACTCTAGATGCATGCTGGATAGCGGTCGATGTGTGGACTAATAGTAGTAGATGCAAAATCGTTTCGGTCTACTTGTTACGGACGTGATGCCTATATATAATGATCATGCCTAGATATTCTCATAACTATACACTTTTCTATCATTTGCTCGACAGTAATTTGTTCACCCACCGTAGAATTCTGCTTTCATGAGAGAAGCCACTAGTGAAACATATGGCCCCCGTGTGTATCTTTATCATATTACTTTCCCGTCAACTAGCCAATTTCTGCCACCATTGCTTATTTGCTTTGTTTACTTTCTGTTCTTATACCAAAAATACCAAAAATATTATCCTATCCTATCTATTAGATCTCACTTTCGTAAGTGACCATGAAGGGATTGACAACCCCTTATCGCATTGGCTGCGAAGTTCTTATTTTTTTGTGCAGGTGCGAGGGACTTGCGCGTGCTTCCTACTGGATTGATACCTTGGTTCTCAAAAACTGAGGGAAATTTTTACGCCACTATGCTGCATCACCCTTTCCTCTTCGAGGGAATACAGCGCAAGCTCGAGAAGTAGCAAGAAGAATTTCTGGCGCCGTTGCCGGGGAGATCTACGAAAAAGTCATATACCAAGTATCTATCACAAACCCTTATCCTTCGCACTACATTATTTGCCTCTCATTTTCCTCTCCCCCACTTCACCCTTGCCGTTTTATTCGCCCTTCTTTTTCCGTGTGTTTATGTTCGCTTGCCTCTTGTTTGCTTGGGTGTTGGATTGCTTGCTTGTCATGGCTCAAAACAATACCAAATTGTGTGACTTCTCTAATACCAACAATAATGATTTTATTAGCACGCCTATTGCTCCTATTATCGATGTTGAATCATGTGAGATCAATGCTGCTCTCTTGAATCAAGATCAATTTGCTGGCCTTCCTAGTGAAGATGCCGCTACCCATCTAAACAACTTTGTTGATTTGTGTGATACGCAAAAGAAGAGGGATACGGATAATGATATTGTTAAATTGAAGCTATTTCCGTTTTCAGTTAGAGATCGTGCTAAAACTTGGTTTTCCTCTTTGCCTAGAAATAGTATTAATTCATGGAATAAGTGCGAAGATGCCTTTATCTCCAAGCATTTTCCTCGTGCTAAGATTATCTCTCTTAGAAACGATATTATGAATTTTAAGCAACTAGATCATGAGCAAGTTGCACAAGCTTGGGAGAGAATGAAATTAATGATACGTAATTTCCCTACACATGGTTTGAACTTATGGATGATTATACAAAACTTTTATGCTGGCTTGGATTTTGCTTCTTGAAATCTTTTAGATTCGTCCACGGGGGGCACTTTCATGGAAACCACCTTAGGAGAAGCTTCCAAACTCCTAGATAATATTATGGTTAACTACTCTCAATGGCCCACCGAAAGATCTACTATTAAAAAAGTGCATGCAATTGAAGAGATTAGTGTTTTGTGTGGAAAGATGGATGAACTTATGAAATTATTTCTACTAAGAGTGCTTCCTCTAATCCTAATGATATGCCTTTATCCACGTTGATTGAAACTAATAATGAATCTTTGGGCGTGAATTTTGTTGGTAGGAATAATTTTGGTAATAATGCTTATAGAGGAAACTTTAATCCTAGGCCTTTTCCTAGTAATTCCTCTAATGATTATGGTAATTTCTACAATAACTCTTATGGAAATTTTGGTAAGATGCCCTCTGAATTTGAGACTAGTTTTAAAGAGTTTATGAATTCGCAAAAGAATTTCAATGCTTTGCTTGAAGAAAAATTGGTTAAGATTGATGAGTTGGCTAGAAACGTGGATAGAATTACTCTTGATGTTGATTCTTTGAAACTTAGATATATTCCAGCTAAGCATGATATCAATGAGTCTCTCAAAGCCATGAGAATTTCCATTGATGAGTGCAAAGAAAGAACCGCTAGGATACGTGCTAAAAAAGATTGCTTTGTGAAAGCGTGTTCTTCTAATTATCATGAAAATAAAGATGAAGATCTGAAAGTTATTGATGTGTCTCCTATTAGATCCTTGTTTTCTAGTATGAATCTTGATAAAGATGGGACTGGAGATGAGTCTACTTTAGTTAAAAGTCGTCCCAATGTTTCGGAGTTTTTAGATCTTGATGCTAGAATTATTAAAAGTGGGATTGAAGAGATTAAAACTTTGCATAGTGATGAACCCACTATTTTGGATTTCAAGGGATTCAATTATGATAATTGCTCTTTAATAGATTGTATTTCCTTGTTGCAATCCGTACTAAATTCTCCGCATTCTTATAGTCAAAATAAGGCTTTTACCAAACACATAGTTGATGCTTTGATGCAATCTTATGAAGAAAAACTTGAATTAGAAGTTTCTATCCCTAGAAAGCTTTATGATGAGTGGAAACCTACTATTAAATTTAAAATTAAAGATCATGAATGCTTTGCTTTGTGTGATTTGGGTGCAAGTGTTTCTACAATTCCAAAAACTTTGTGTGATATGTTAGGTTTCCATGAGATTGATGATTCTTCTTTAAATTTGCATCTTGCGGATTCTACCATTAAGAAAACTATGGGAAGGATTAATTATGTTCTTATTTTTGCCAATAGGAATTATGTGCCCGTAGATTTCATTGTTCTTGATATAGATTGCAATCCTTCATGTCCAATTATTCTTGGTAGACCTTTCCTTAGAAAGATTGGTGCAATTATTGATATGAAGGAAGGAAATATTAGATTTGAATTTCTGTTAAGGAAGGGCATGGAACACTTTCCTAGAAATAAAATTAAACTACCTTATGAATCTATTATGAGAGCCACTTATGAATTGCCTACCAAAGATGGCAATGCCTAGATCTATTCTTGTATTGTGCCTAGCTAGGGGCGTTAAACGATAGCGCTTGTTGGGAGGCAACCCAATTTTATTTTCTTTGTTTTTGCTTCTGTTTAGGAATAAATATTGCATCTAGCTTCTGTTTAGATGTGGTTTTGTGTTTTAATTAGTGTTTGTGCCAAGTAGAACCTTTGGGAAGACTTGTGTGAAGTTTATGTGATCATGCTGTAAAAAACAAAAACTTTAGCGCTCACGAGATTGGTTGTAATTTTTACACGTGAGTGTTTTTTAGTTGATTCTTTTTCCAGATGATTAATAGACAAATTCCTCACATTTACAAATTTATTTCAATTTTTTGGAGTTACAGAAGTATCCGAAAGTTACAGATTACTACAGACTGTTCTGTTTTTGATAGATTCTATTTTTCGTGTGTTGTTTGCTTATTTTGATGAATTTATGAGTAGTATCGGGGGGTATGAATCATATAGAAGTTGGAATACGGTAGGTTTAACACCAATATAAACAAAGAATGAGTTCATTACAGTACCTTTGAGTGGTGGTTTGTTTTCTTATACTAACGGAGCTCACGAGATTTTGGCTAAGTTTTGTGTTGAGAAGTTTTCAAGTTTTGAGTATGGCTTTGGTGGACTATGGAAAAAAGAGTGGCAAGAGCCTAAGCTTGGGGATGCCCAAGGCACCCCAAGATAAAATTCAAGGACAACCAAAATCCTAAGCTTGGGGATGCCCCGGGAAGGCATCCCCTCTTTCGTCTTCATCTATCGGTAACTATACTCGGGGCTATATTTTAATTCACCTCATGATATGTGTTTTGCTTGGAGCGTCATGTATGATTTGAGTCTTTTCTTTTTAGTTTGCCACAATCATCCTTGCTGGACACACCTTTTGAGAGAGATAAATATGATTTAGAATTTATTAGAATACTCTATGTGCTTCACTTATACCTTTTGAGCTAGATAGTTTTGCTCTAGTGCTTCACTTATATCTTTTAGAGCACGGTGATGGTTTTATTTTGTAGAAATTGTTGATCTCTCATGCTTCACTTATATCCTTTTGAGAGTCTTTTAGAACAGCATGGTAATGTGCTTTGGTTATAAAACTAGTCCTAATATGATAGGCATCCAGGATGCGCATAGTAAAAACTTTCACATAAAGTGCATTGAATATGATGAGAAGTTTGGTACTTGATAATTGTTTTGAGATATGAGGATGGTGATATTAGAGTCATGCTAGTAGAGTAGTTGTGAATTTGAGAAATACTTGTGTTGAGGTTTGCAAGTCCCGTAGCATACACGTATGGTAACCGTTGTGTGACAAATTTGAAGCATGAGGTATTTCATTGAGTGTCATCCTTTGCGTGGAGGTCGGGATCGCGTGATGGTTAACTCCTACCAACCCTTCCCCTAGGAGCATGAGTGTAGTACTTTGTTTTGATGAGTTTTAGATTTTTGCAATAAGTATGTGAGTTCTTTATGACTAATGATGAGTCCATGGATTATACGCACTTCACCATTATATGGTTTGAGGATGCGACATCTGGAGAGTGATCTCGAGCTCCAAGTTGGCTATTTCATCGGAGATCACCAGCTCGAGGATGCGACAGCCATGTTTCTCTACTGCGCCCAAGTGGACACCTAGTCCAAGGAGGCGGTCGAGCCTACCGACCAGCGAATTAGCATCGAGCAGGCCGCGGACAAGGCAAACGGCGCAACCCATGCGAACGGTGTGGCGGGAGTGCAGAGCAAGTACGGCGTGGCCGGCCTCTGGTGCAAGTACGATGCAGAGGGCCCCTGTCCACTCCTGGTGAGGAATGGGGGTACTAATAGGACGTGTACCCAGCTGCGACGCTGTGTCGACAGCAGGCAAGCGCCAATGGATCCACTCTTGATGTGCGGCACGCCGCGCCTCTCGCTCTGCGGCGCTCCAACGGTCTTGTCGTGTGGCGAGCCACACCCTCTCGGTGCGGACGTGCCTAGCTTGCTCTGTGGCGCGCCATCGATCATGTTGTGCGGAGAGCTGCATCCTCTTGGCACTGACATGCCTATCTTGATCCGCGACACTCAAGTGCCAGGCGCCAAGGGTCTGCTCAACCCTGGCGATGACGCGCATTGATGACCCACAAGTGTAGGGGATCTATCGTAGTCCTTTCGATAAGTAAGAGTGTTGAACCCAACGAGGAGCAGAAGGAAATGATAGGCAGTTTTCAGTAAAGTATTTTCTGCAAGCACTGAAATTATAGGTAACAGATAGTTTTGTGTTACGATAATTGGTAGTAAGTGACAAACGGTAAAAGTAAATAAGGTGTAGCAAGGTGGCCCAATCCTTTGTGTAGCAAAGGACAAGCCTGGACAAACTCTTATGCAAGGTAAAGCGCTCCCGAGGACATATGGGAATTATCGTCAAGCTAGTTTTCATCACAATCGTCTAATTCGTGTTCGGTACTTTGATAATTTGGTATGTGGGTGGACCAGTACTTGGGTGCTGCCCTTACTTGGACAAGCCTCCCACTTATGATTAACCTCTAATGCAAGCATCCGCAACTACAAAAGAAGTATTAAGGTAAACCTAACCATAGCCTGAAACATATGGATCCAAATCAGCCCCTTACGAAGCAACGCATAAACTAGGGTTTAAGCTTCTGTCACTCTAGCAACCCATCATCTACTTATTACTTCCCAATGCCTTCCTCTAGGCCCAAATAATGGTCAAGTGTCATGTAGTCGACGTTCACATGACACCACTAGAGGAAAGACAACATACATCTCATCAAAATATCACGAAGACCAAATTCACATGACTACTAATAGCAAGACTTCCCCCATGTCCTCAGGAACAAAAGTAACTACTCACAAGACATAATATTGTTCATGATCAGAGGGGTATTAATATGCATAATGGATCTGAACGTATGATCTTCCACCAAATAAACCAACTAGCATCAACTACAAGGAGTAATCAACACTACTAGCAACCCACAGGTACCAATCTGAGGTTTGGGTACAAAGATTGGATACAAAAGATGAACTAGGGTTTGAGAGGAGATGGTGCTGGTGAATATGTTGTTGAAGATAGCTCTCCCCAAGATGGGAGAGTTGTTGGTGATGACGGCGGTGATGATTTCCCACTCCCAGAGGGAAGTATCCCCGGTAGAACAGCTCTGCCGGAGCCCTAGATTGGTTTCCGCCTCGGTTCCGCCTTGAGACGGCGGCGTCTGGTCCCGAAAGCCTTCTCTTGATTTTTTTTTCCAAGTCAAAACGCTTCATATAGGAGAAGATGGGCACCTGGGGTTCACCGGCTGGCCCTCGAGGCAGGGGGGCGCGCCCCCACCCTCGAGGCCAGCCAGTGGCCCCTCTCGTGGGTTTCTTCCTCCCGATATTTTTTATATTTTCCGAAAAAATGTTTTGTGAAGTTTCGGGGCTTTTGGAGTTGTGCAGAATAGGTTTCCAGAGTTTGCTCCTTTTCCAGCCCAGAATTCCAGCTGCCGGCATTCTCCCTCTTCATTTAAACCTTGCAAAATAAGAGGGAAAAGGCATAAGTATTGTGACAAAACATGTATGAATAGCCCATAATGCAATAAATATCAACTTACAAGCATGATGCAAAATGGACGTATCAACTCCCCCAAGCTTAGACCTCGCTTGTCCCCAAGCGAAAGCTGATATCTAAAAATATGTCCACATGTTTAGAGATAGGGGCGTCGATTAAAACATAATACGGACATGAGTGCATCATGATCATTCTCATAACAGCAACTTATATAAATATAGTCATATGATCATTATGCTAAACTAACAATTCATCCACAATATCAAGTATGCATCATAAACTTTATTGGAAACTAACAAACTTTGGTCTCGGTCATTGAAGCAATTGCAATTTATCGTAACATCGGAAAGAGTCAATATAAGAGCTTTTCAGCAAGCCTACATACTCAACTATCATATAGTCTTTCACAATTGCTCACACTCACGCAATACTTATGTTTATGGAGTTTTAATCGGACACAGAGAAATATAGGGGATTATGGTGTTGCCACCCAACTTTTTACCTCAAGGGTAATGTCAACAGTAATAGATCATGAAAACTTACATCCAAGTGGGTATATATATCAGGATCTTTCCAACACAATTTGCTTGCCAAAGGATAAAATGAAAAAGGTATGGTGGATCTCACCTTGATACTTATAAGACGAGAATAAAAGATAGGCCCTTCGCAGAGGGGAGAAGAGGTTGTCATGTGTTTTTATGGTTGGATGCACAAAGTCGTAGCATAGAAGAACTTCGTTTTATATTGCCACTTGTGATAGGGACCTTTATTATGCAGTCCGTCGCTTTTATTACTTCCATATCACAAGCTCGTGTAAAGCTAATTTCTTCCACACTAATAAATCATACATATTTTAGCGGATTTACAACATGACAACTTACTTGGAAGGATCTTTCTCAATCCATAGGTAGGTATGGTGGACTCTCATGGCAAAACTGGGTTTAAGGATATATGGAAGCATAAGTAGTATCTCTACTGTCGGTGTACTAAAGTAGGGGTACCTTAGTATCCCGAACTTGTGCACGGGCAGTTGCAACGTCTCGTGGCAGGGCTTGCCGCACGACCGTCAAGGCTCACTGTGGTTCCTTTTGAGCCATTCAAGAACAAAGTATTCAAGTTAAAAGAGACAAGGCCCCGGCAAGAGGAGCTTGCCGGGAAGGCCACTCAAGGCTCAAGACCACTTCTTTGCTACAGGACCCTGGCAAGAGGAGCTTGCCGGGAAGGCCCAAACATGGCATTTCAAGAGACTTGCCGTGACGCGCCACGCGTCCCGGCAAGGCCCGGAGAGCGACAAACTTCCGGGCGCGAGAAGATAGCAGCCGCGGCAAGGCGCTTGCCGCGGCAAACTTCCACTAAGTACCCGCGCTCCAGCTCATCCGCCCACGCATTGCCCTGGGACCTTTCTAGGCACACATGGCAGAAGGCTGTGCTGCCTGGGGTACACGGTGGCAAGCTGCGATGACAAGGCCACCGTCGCGGCGGACGGTGGCGCCCTGACGGACGATTTTTGCACTATTTGGAGCGACGGCGACGGGCATTTAATGCCCTTGTCCCCTGCCGTCAGAGTTAGGTATAGAGCACTATGCATACACTGTTCCAACTACCACCCATTTTACATTTTTACCCTCGACTTCGTTGCCACCTGTCGATGACCCCTTTGACCTATAAAAGGAGGCCCATGCGGAATGTAGAAAAGGTTCCAATGATCAACCACTCTCGCGCTCGGTACTGCCAGCGATAAGCGTTGTAGCTCTTCTCGCTCCCGAGCCAAGAATGCAATACAAACCAAGGCAGGAGTAGGGTTTTACGCATCCGTGCGGCCCGAACCTGGGTAAACTGCTCGCGTGTTCATTTCGATACGCTCTTTGTGCATCCTCCACCCCCCTTGCGGTACCGAAAAGGGGCTCTGGTCCCATAGGTGTTCGTGGGCGATCATATTCCCCGACATCTTTGGCGCACCAGGTAGGGGGTGCGTCGAGGTTGTGTGAACCTGATCCGGCGTTCACGCGGGTGAAAACTTCGTCAACCTCATCAACTTCATCGACTTCATCAACATGCCGCCGAAGAAGAAGGCTTCGGAGGCAGCAGGCCCGTCCGCGTCAATCCCACCGCCGCCGGAGCCAACGACCGGTGGGGTAGACGCCGGCGGAAGGACGGACGTCGGCGAGGAAACTCACGGCGCCGCCAAATCCAAGGACAAGACGGACGACCGGGCGCACTCCAAGACCTCGGCGTCCGTGCACGCACCGCGCCCCTCTCAGGAGGCGCGGGACCGGCAGCGATGTGGTACACAAGGTACCATACGCTTGCTGGGCCAAGGTCAAGCTGGCGGTTCACGGGATGCTCAATGCCAACATACTGGCACGAGCAAGGCGCGGTCGCCGGGACGATATGTTGCTCCTTCTAACGCAGTTAGAAGTCCGAGCATATCTCGCTCCTCGCACCGCTCGCCACCGCTCCCCGCCACTCCAGCAGAAGCTCTAGCTCGAGCTCAACTGCTCCTCGACTTCCCTCCAGTGGCAGACAAGGCCGACGACTGGAGGGCCACCATCCAGAGCCTCATCGCCTTCGCCAACAATGACACTCCATAGCAGCCGACGACATCGCGGCCGCGACAAGTTAGCCAGGCGGGGGCTGATGGCGACAAGACTGCCGGGGGTGCAACCATCATGCACTCCCCGCCCCGAAGGCCAAAATCGCCGACTCGTCGGATCAACCTCGATGACGACTCCACAGCGTCATCAGATCCGCGAGCTCGTCGCGATCAGCGCCAAGTCCTTGACGACCGATGGCAAGAGGACGCTCGAACCCGCATCGAGCGTCGGAGAGAAGCTCGGCGTCAATCCGACCAGCGCGCTGGGCCCGCTGTTGACATGCACGCGCCCGGGGGACCAGGCGATCTACCGTACGCGGCAGGATGCCCTGCGTTCACCCGTGAGCTGCGGCAAGTCCAGTGGCCCAGCATGAAGAACTTCAAGCCCGACGTACCCGAGAAGTACGACGGCAAGACTCATCCGTCAGAATTCCTCAGCATCTACAACATCGCGGTGCAGGCAGCCGGGGGACGAGACGAGAAGATACTCGCAAACTACTTCCTGCTAGTGGTCAAGTCAAACGTCAGATCTTGGCTCATGCACTTGCCGGAGAACTCCATCTCTTCCTGGGCCGACTTGTGCCATCAGTTTGTCGGTTCCTTCACAGGTGGCCACAAGCCCCATGGCCAGGAGAGTGACCTTCATATACTCGCCCAGAAGGAAGGAGAGTCCCTGCGAAAGTATATCTAGAGGTTCAGCCGCGTCCAGCACAACATCCCAGACGTCCACCCTACTACGGTTATTAGCGCGTTCCACCAGAACGTGTGTAACCACAGGATGAGGGAGGAGATGGCGATGTGCAAGATCCGAGACATCAGTGAGCTTTATGCCCTGGCCGACAAGTGCGCACGCGCTGAGGAGGGGAGGATACTGGAGCAGGTGGATCAGATAGCGAGGATGTCGCCCCGGCAAAGAAGAACCGGCGGCGGAACAACATGAAGAAAAAGAACAAGGAGGTGCTGGTCGTGGAGCAGTCCGGCAAGGAGGCAGGCGCCAAGAAAGCCCCGACAGGTGGCTCCGGCAAGGAAACTGCCGTGTGCACCAACTGTCAGACTGTGGCTGCCGCCGACAAGCAGGACGGCTCCGACAAGCAGTATTGCAAGATCCACCGCACCAAGGGCCACAACCTCCAGAACTGCAAAAGGGTCGAGTACCTCGTCGAGCAGCAGAAAGCTGAGTACGAGCGATGCGACAAGGAGAAGGCCCAGGGAGGTGGTGGAGAGCCCAGCATGAAATGGCCATTCTATGGCCGGGGAGGACGCCGCGACAAGGCCAAGCAGCGGCAAGGAGATAGACCTCTCCGCGGCCGCGACAAGGACGAAGACGAAGACGACGACGAAGACATGGATGACGGAGATAACAGCGAACAGGGGTTCCAGAAGGCCACAGAAGTTCCGTGCGTTGACGGGGGTGCTTCTCCGCATACTTCCCACGGCCAACTCAAGCAATGGGTGCGGGAAGTTAATGCAGCAGAGCCACCCATCGAGTCGCGCAAACTTCTGAAGTGGTCCAGCACGCCCATCATCTTCGACATTGAGGACGACCCTGATCGCACGACTGCGGTCGGGTGTTTGCCGATGTTGGTTTCACAAACCATCCGCAACCTCAAGGTCACAAAGATGTTGGTTGACGGCGGGGCCGGCCTGAACCTGATCTCCTCCGCTGTTGTCCGGAAACTCCAGATCCCCGACAGCGAGCTCGAAGAAACTGGCACTTTCCAAGGGATTAACCCGAGAAGGAGCAAGCCGAAGGGGAAGATCACGCTGCCAGTGTCATTTGGCGGAGAGCTAAACTTCAGGACCGAGAGGATCACCTTTGATGTTGCCGATATCCCATTGCCTTACAATGGGATACTTGGCCGTCCAGCGCTAGCCAAGTTCATGGCAGCCTCTCATTATGCCTACAACATGCTCAAGATGCCAGGCCCGATAAGCGTCATCTCTGTCCCCGGCAACAAGAAGGACGCCCTTATCTGTGCCGACAAGATTTACCGGGATGCAGCAGCCGCTACAGATAGCAAAACACTTGCCGCTGAAGCTCCCGGGGGGAGGAACAGGATCAAGTCCGGCAAGAGCTCTGGGGCCCACTCCGGCAAACGCACCTCTTCGGAGTGCTGCGCTGCCGTCGAGGACGCGCCATCGAGCTCCACCGGCAAGTGCAAGAAGGCGATGGCAGCTCCACCTGCAACCAAGAAGGTGTCCGCCAAGGAGGACGGCACTGGTGGTACTTTCACCATCAGTGCCACGCTTGATCCTAAATAGGAAAGCGTGCTTGTTGCTTTCCTGCGGGTGAATGTCGACGTGTTTGCATGGCAACCGTCTGACATCCCCGGTGTTCACAGGAAAGTGATTGAGCACAAGCTTGCCGTTTGTCCTCACGCGCGGCCCGTCAAGTAGAAAGTTAGAAAACAAGCGGTGGAGCGCCAAGAGTTTATCGCTGAAGAAATCAAGAAGCTAGAAGCGGCAGGCCTTGTTAGAGGTGTACTCCACCCCACGTGGTTGGCCAATCCTGTCGTCGTGCGTAAAGCAAACGGGAAGTGGAGGCTTTGTATAGACCTCACCGATGTGAATAAAGCTTGTCCCAAAGATCCATTTCCCTTGCCGCGCATTGACCAGATTGTTGACTCCACAGCCGGATGTGAGTTGCTTTCATTTCTTGATGCATATTCAGGATACCACCAGATATTTATGGCTGAAGAATATGAGGAGAAGACCGCATTCATCACTCCATGTGGCACCTATTGCTTTATACGCATGCCCTTTGGATTGAAGAATGCCGGTTCGACGTTTGCAAGGGTAGTCCATACAGCTTTTGAGCCACAGATACACAGAAATGTAGAAGCTTACATGGACGATATAGTGGTCAAGAGCAAGGACAGGGCTACTCTGATACAAGATTTAGACGAAACCTTTGCGAATCTGCGCAAGATCCTACTCAAGCTCAACCCCGAGAAGTGCGTGTTTGGAGTCCCCTACGGCAAGCTTCTCGGGTTCTTTGTATCCCAGAGGGGGATTGAAGCCAATCCCGACAAAATCAAAGCCATCGAGCAGATCGAAGCTCCGAAGCGTGTCAAGGATGTACGAAGACTCGTCGGCTGCGTTGCTGCTCTCAACAGATTCATCTCTAAGTCAGCGGAATGCACCTTGCCGTTTTTCAAGATTTTGAAAAAAGCAGGTCCGATGAAATGGACTCCGGAAGCGGAGGCAGCACTGCAGGACTTGAAGAGGTACCTGTCCTCCACTCCAATACTTGTCGCACCTAAGCCACAAGAGAAGTTGCTGCTATACTTAGCAGCAACCAATCAAGTGGTTAGTGCTGCGTTAGTAGCGGAAAGGGAGGCAGATGATGAGCCAACAGCCTCGACAAGCAAATCCAGTGACAAGCAGGGGGCTTCCCCGACAAGCTCTGGTCCCGACAAGGATGGAACTGCGCAGATGCAAGAGGAAGTGCGAAAGAAGATGGTGCAGCGCCCAGTCTACTTTGTCAGCTCCCTTCTGCAGGGGGCTAGATCGAGGTACTCTGGGGTGCAGAAGCTGCTTTTCGGCCTTCTTATGGCCTCGAGAAAGCTGCGCCACTACTTCCAAGCACATGAGATAATAGTAGTCACTCGTTTTCCGCTGAAGAGGATACTGCAAATCCAGAAGCGACAGGCAGGATTGTTGAGTGGGCACTGGAGCTGTCAAGCTTTGGCCTCAGGTTTGAAAGCACTTCAACTATCCAGAGCAGAGCATTAGCAGAGTTCATAGCAGAATGGACACCAACGCCAGACGAAGAGATTCTAGAGATGAGCATCCCCGTCAAAGAAGCAAGCAAAGAATGGATCATGTACTTTGATGGTGCCTTCTCGCTGCAAGGCGCCGGTGCCGGCGTGCTGTTTGTCGCACCCACCGGAGAGCACCTCAAGTACGTCATCCAAATGCACTTTCCCAAAGAACAAGCAACGAACAATACTGCGGAGTATGAAGGTTTGCTTGCCGGCCTCAGAATCGAGGCGGAACTTGGGATCAAGAAGTTGATTGTGCGGGGTGACTCGCAGTTGGTCGTCCGCCAAGTGAACAAGAGCTACCAGAGTCCGTTGATGGAAGCATACGTCGACGAAGTAAGAAAGCTTGAAGAGCACTTTGAAGGCTTACAGATGGAGCACGTTCCAAGAGCCCAGAACGACATCGCAGATGGCCTGTCAAAGTGTGCTGCACTAAAGCTACCTGTGGAACCGGGGATCTTTGTGCTCAAGCTAACTCAACCATCCGTAACACCATCGACTGGAAAAAGTAAGAAGAGAAAGTTGGTTTCTGGTGACTACTTGCCGGCAGAACTTCCCGAAGCCGCCGCCAACAAAGTCCCCAAGATCAACGACAAGATTGCTGAGGAGCAGTCTGCTTCTGCAAGCCCTAGGGTTTGTACAGTTGAAGCAAACGCTCCCGACAAGTTTTGCTCCGGCAAGCTTGCCGGGGAACGCCAAGCTCCGGCTGAACCGCAGGCTCTTGCCGTAGAAGCTGACATTCCCGCAGCAGCACAGATGCCTTTTGTCCTTGTCGTCGAGCCGCAGGCTCTGGCATGGGCGCAGCAGATTGTCCGTTTCCTTCAAACAGGAGAACTTCCCGAAGAGCCAGAAGAAGCAGAAAGAATAACCCGGCAGTCAAGTATGTATCAGTTTGTAGGAAACGAACTGTACAGAAGAAGACTCAATGGTGTGAAATTGAAATGCATTTCCTGGGAAGATGGACAAAAGTTGTTGGCAGATATACACGGAGGCATATGTGGCCACCACATTGGCGCCAGAGCACTTGCCGGAAAAGCATTCCGGCAAGGTTTCTTTTGGCCAGAAGCCCTCCAGGATGCAACTGCGCAAGTAACCAAGTGTGAAGCATGCCAGTTCCATTCCAAGCAGATACATCAACCAGCTCAAGCTCTCCAGACGATCCCTTTATCCTGGCCATTTTCGGTCTGGGGGCTCGACATCCTCGGCCCCTTTCCCCGCGTAGCCGGGGGCTTTGAGTACTTGTACGTCGCCATCGACAAGTTCACAAAGTGGCCGGAAGTGGAACCAGTGAGAAAGGTGACCGCACAGTCAGCAGTCAAGTTCTTCAGGTCAATTGTTTGCCGTTTCGGAATCCCTAACAGGATCATCACCGACAACGGCACACAATTCACAAGTCGCACCTTCATGCAGTACGTCCAAGACCTTGGCGCCAAGGTCTGCTTCGCTTCTGTTGCTCACCCGAGGAGCAACGGTCAAGTGGAGAGGGCAAACGCTGAAGTGCTGCGCGGACTCAAGACGAGAACTTTCGACAGGCTGCACAAGTGCGGAAGAAACTGGATCGAGGAGTTGCCAGCGGCTCTTTGGTCGATCAGGACGACGCCAAATCGAGCCACTGGACAGGCACCCTTTGCTCTTGTCTATGGAGCAGAGGCAGTTCTCCCCACGGAACTCGTATACGGGTCGCCGCGAGTGCTCGCTTATGATGAGCTCGAGCAAGAGCAGCTGTGGCAAGATGACGCACTGCTCCTTGACGAAGACCGTCTTCAGGCTGCTGTACGAGCTGCTCGATACCAGCAAGCTTTGCGCCGCTACCATAGCCGCAAGGTTAAGGCCAGAAGTCTCGAGGAAGGCGACCTTGTTCTTCGGCGCATTCAGTCCGCCAAGAATTCCAACAAGTTGACACCGAAGTGGGAAGGCCCTTATCGGGTGAAACAAGTCACAAGGCCCGGCGCTGTCCGCCTTGAGACCGAAGAAGGCTTACCGGTGAGCAACTCCTGGAACATTGAGCATCTTCGCAAGTTTTACCCATAAGGCACGGTTGCCGTGATACGCTCCGGCAACCACCATCTGTACAAGTCTTGCCGCTGTTGCATGTAATCCTTTGTACAAAGCCGGGCGAAGACCCCGTGCATCAGTAATGCTTATGTGCCTCGCACAACTTGTCAATTCATGCCCTTTTTACTTTCTTGCATGTACTATCTGACACTTTGTGCAGCACCTATTCCCGGTAAGCAATAACGAGCCACAAGACTCCATATCTCCGTTTTCTCTCTTTTCTTTTCTCTCAAGCAGAAGAAGTTTCCTCGCGCACAAGTTTGCCGGGGGGGAGGAGGAGATAGTGGTATGGACCAAGTGTCGTTCAAGAGAGCCTTGCCTTGCCGGGAAACAAACGACACAGAAGCTAAGTTGCTAAAGTTTGAGCAATCAAATTTTTAAATTTTTTGAGTTATCTTCCTTGAACGACCGCACTTTGTATAGAAAACCTGTGCGCGGAGGAACCAACTCGTGGCTAGCCGCGCCCTTACTTTGTTTCGAGCACGCTCAACGGCTTAAGTGTGCTGCGACAAGTGTCGCGCCCTTACTTCGTTTTCGAGTTTGCTCAACAGCTTAAGTGTGATGCGACTAGCTGTGACAAGGTTTCTTGTCGGCAACGGCATTGCCAGCAGGCTGCTGAAGCTCCGCACTCAGCGCTCGCGGCAAGGGTCCCTACGCCGGCAAGTTCCCTAAAAGCGTAGGGTGAAAACATACAAAGCAAGGAAGTCCAGTAAAGGAAATAACATTGCATTAACTACCCAAAATAAAGTTATATTACAAAGCAACTTGTCGCAGTGCTAATAGACTATTGTTCATGACATGGTTGGCAGCGACAAGGAAAGGAGAAAGTAAACAAAGCTAATCCGCGCGGTCGCCCTCGACCCTCTTGATGCCGCCCACCTTGTTCACGATAGGCGCGACGAGAGCCTTGAGTGCCTCCTGGTCAACGTCCGGTGGCAAGGTCCTGAGGACATTGGTGAGATTGAGGCCCGGGTTACGGTGCACTATCTTCATCAACACCTTCTCAAGGGCCCCCGCGCAGAGCCTGCGCGACTCGTCAACCAGCTGCTTTGGGATCCTTTCCCGTAGCTACTAGAGGGCCGGCGCCACTCCCCTGAAGCACAAGCTCAACTTGGGGCTGTGGGGGAGATTCTCGTCGGTGGAGTACCCGAGGTGCTCCGCCCCCAGCTCCGCCAGCTCCTTGTCGATGTCAGCGGCGGCGGCGACAAGACCCTCCGTCCAGTGCTCCACCGTTAGCCTGAAGTTGTTTTGGGAGATGGCGGCGCTGTCCAACAGCGCCTTCTCGGCCCTGAGCTCCTCCTTCAGCTTCGCCCCCTACTCTCTGGCGCCGTCAAGCGTTGTAGTGAGGGTGGACAGTTTTAGCTCCAGATCGGCGATGGAGTCCTTGGCGACGGCGAGCTCTTTGCCCTTGTCGGAGAGGCGGACCTGCAGCTCGGAGTGGTTGTGGGCGTCCTTCTCCCTCTCAAGCACGAGTGCGGCAACCTTCTCTTCGCTCTTCTTCAAGTTGACCTCTAGTTGCGCCGCCCTCGCCTCCAAGTCCCTCTTGGCGGTCTCAGCAGCCGCAGTGGCGTCCTTCGCTTCCTGCAGAGCTCCGCCAAGGGACTGTTCGCGCGCGGGAAGCTCGTCCTCGTGGCTATCGAGGTCGACCTTCCGCTGCGTCAACTCGCCTTCTCGCCGAGACAACTCCTCGGCAGCGAGCCGTTGCTGCTCCTCTGCTTCAGCCTTCTCCAGAATGAAGGCCTGATGCGCCTCGGCAAGCTGCTCTCACTCCTCCGCCAAGGATCGGAGAGCTGCTTGGTTGCTGGCCCGGAGCTCTTCGGCACGTTTCTCCAAGTCGACGCCCGCCTTGGCGACCAGAGCCTCTCGGGGCTCCAGCTTGGCCTGTCATGCGCGGTACAGAGACAGAAGCCTCCGCAGAAGCCGCTCCTCCTCGGGCTCGCTGCTGCTGCTTGGCGCGTCGACGAACTTCAGTCCGGCGGAGGCGAGGACCTCCTCGTCGAAGACCTCTCCCTCCGCGGGCGCCCTTGACATGGACGCCCACGGGAGCTGGATGAAGACTCCGTTGCCGGCCTCCAGATAGGCGCCTGGCTCAGCCGCGGCAGCAGAGGGGTCGGCAGCCGGCGCAACGTCTGACGCTCCTGCGGCCTCAGGGCCGTCAGTGCGACTGCCGGATTCAACCTCAGCTGCCGCGCCGGCAGCATTGGCGGCCTCGTCGGCGGCAGGCTCGTCAGCACCGACCGCCCCTTCAGTAGCTGTGGCGCCACCAGTGTTGCCGCGCGCGTCCTCCTCGGTGGCGGCCTCCGTCTGCATCGGCTATGCGGCGGACGGATCTGAAGACAAGAAAAAGAAGAAAGAAGAACTGTCAAGCAAATATTCAAAAAGAAAAATTCAAGAGAAGAAAAGTCCAAGGGTTACCTGCGCGGGCCTCCTCTTCGGTGGGGTTCCTTGCCGGGGAGTTCTCCCTCGGCGGCGTGGTGGTAGCTCCCGTCGGCGGAGGGCCGCTGGCGCCGTCCCTTGGCGGCGTGCTCGCCCTTGGCGGAGTACTCGCCCTTGGCGGGGTACTCGCCCTTGGCAGAGTGTCCTCCCTTGCCGGGGAGCTCCCCCTTGGCGGTACGGTCGAGACGTGCGGCACGTCGGGGGCGGCCTCCTGGCGCTCCTGATGCTACTGCTCTGCTTATGCACAAGTCAACAAACAAACAAAACATCAACAAGGATAGAAGGCCCACGCACGCCCGACGAGCGGAGAGTGGACAGAAGACTTACGCTGGGGGCTGCTCCGGGGAACAGCTGCCGGGTCCGGCAAGCTTGTCGCAGGTGCACCCCCTGCTGCGGCGGCGGGCTCGTCCTCAATTACGATTACTGGGACTTTGGCCCTCTTCGCCGCCCTCTGGGCCAGAGTCCTGGAAGAGAGACAGGATCAGAATCAGGCAAAAAAGATACAAGGCAAGAATCAACAGAAAGCCAGAGAGAAACAAGAATTACGAAGACTTACTCTTCTTCCTCCTCGTCGTCGGAGCTGAGCGCCGAGAAGTCGAAATCCGGCTCGCGCGTCCCGGCACGAGGAGCTGGGGGAGTGGGCTCCCTTGGCCGCTTGGCGGGGGCCGGGACGGTGGTCTGAGAAGACCCCGCTCTGGTTGCCGCCGAAGCACGAGGGGCGGCAGGCACAGGGGCGCCAATCCGGGAAGATCCCCCTCCTGTTGCCGCTGAGGCGCGGGGCACTCCCTTGGCGGCCTTGCCCGTCGCGGCGGCGCGCGTCGGGCGGCGCTGCGGCTGCTGGCTCGCCTGCTGACCCGTCACGTGTGCGGCTTTGCGAAGGCGCCTTCTCGGCGCAGCTGGAGGGCTCGCTGGTGGCGGTGAGCTACCCGAGGACGAAGAAGAGGAGTCGAGGCCCAGCGAGCCGCCCGAGTCCTCGGCAGGGTCGCTTGACCCGACGCCCTGCTGGTCGCTTGACCCGACGCCTTGCTTGGCGGGCCCGCTCGACTCGGCGCCTTGCTCGTTGGGCTCGCTTTTCTCGGCAAGTTGCCCGACAAGCTTTCCCGCCTTGCGAAGCTCTTCCTCCTCGGCGAGGCTTTTCGCCTCGGTTGCCTCCGCTTCCTCCACAGTATACCCGAACTCACCCGCGGCCCTGGCTGCAGCGGCCTCCTCCAGCCTGGTGGCAATATATGCCATCTCCTGGTCGGTGGTGTCGCGGGTGAGTCCCCTCTTCTCGTCGGCGTTGACTGGCGACTCCACCAGGTTATCAAAGAACGTCTGCACGGTTTCTTCGGAAGGTTCCCGCCAAGTGGGGTTGATCCCGTGGGAATCACACAATGGCATCGCCGCGCGAATGGCACTGAGCGCAGAGCTATTGCACAATGGAACTACGCCCGGCGGCAACGCGAACCACTCAGGATGGGCGGAGTCGTACTTAAATAGCGCCTGGAGCATTGCGTTGAGCTCCAGGACAGTGAAATTGTAGTTAAGGCCCGGGCGCAATCTCATGTTGTATGTCGCGTTCCTGAACTCCCAAGCAGCCCTCTTCCTCTCCTGCAAGGGAGCGATGCGGCGGCGGAGAAAGTCTCCCCCGATGGCACCTACAGTGAGCCTGGCTTGCCGGAGGCGAAGGATCCGAGTGGTGGCTATCTTCAGCTTGTCGTCCTCAGGGGCCAGGTCACTCCAATCATTGCCGCGTACTACTGCTACTTGACGCCGGGATGTTAACGGCTGCGGGTCATCCTCTATGATCCAACACCAGTTGGCCCTCCACTCATCCCACTTGCCGCGGAGCTCCCCCGTCAAGTACGCCTCTTTCTTGTGGAGCCTAAAGATCCAGGAGATCCCGCCAGACAGAGGTGATCCCGACTCGACTCGAGGTATGAAATAATGGCGGAAGAGAGCTACATTGGGGTAAACTCCGAAGAAATTTTCGCACAGATGTGCGAAAATGGCCATGGTCAAGACGGCGTTTGGGGTGAAGTCAAGGAGATGAAACCCGTAGGTATTCATGACGTCGCAGAAGAACTCCGAGAAGGGCGGGCAGAGCCCGCAGTAGAAGAACAGAGCAAAAAAGGCATAGCCATCCGGAAACATCTCGCAGGCCACGGCGGGGAGTACCTTGGTGCGCGGATGCGCCTTTGTCTCCCTCGACCAGAAGAGGTAGAAGGCGTCTTTCAGCTCCTCCGCACTATGCTGTGGCGGGAAGACCGCCATCTTCTTCCGCATCGCTGCTAGCCGCAGCGCCTTGGCAGTCTTCGCGGCCTTCGCCTTCTCGCCCTTCGGGGCCATGGCGGGGACGATGGAGGAAGTCTACGGCGCTGGTGATACTGGCGGCGGCGGAAGGGGGGCGGAGCGCTGCTCTCTTTCGACCATCGGAAAGGAGGGGAGCGGCGGGGGTTACTGGAGGATGAAGAAGCAACGGGCGAATGTAAGGAACTCCCCCTGTTTCCCCCCATTAAAGAAACAGGCCACGATCTCTCCCATGACGCCGCGATCGACGCGTGCCGTTAGGGAGGGACGCGGTGGATACGGAGTGGGATACGGTGTGTCGCGGGCCACGCGTGCCCGTGCACATTTTTTGGCCTGGCCCAACAACGCTCGGTACCATGTGTGGCCCAGGCCCGGGGGCCCCTGTCGGTGTACTAAAGTAGGGGTACCTTAGTATCCCGAACTTGTGCACGGGCAGTTGCAGCGTCCCGTGGCAGGGCTTGTCGCACGACCGCCAAGGCTCACTGTGGTTCCTTTGGAGCCATTCAAGAACAAAGTATTCAAGTTAAAAGAGACAAGGCCCCGGCAAGAGGAGCTTGCCGGGAAGGCCACTCAAGGCTCAAGACCACTTCTTTGGTACAGGACCCTGGCAAGAGGAGCTTGCCGAGAAGGCCCAAACATGGCATTTCAAGAGACTTGCCACGACGCGCCACGCGTCCCGGCAAGGCCCGGAGAGCGACAAACTTCCGGGCGCGACAAGATAGCAGCCGCGGCAAGGCGCTTGCCGCGGCAAACTTCCACTAAGTACCCGTGCTCCAGCTCATCCGCCCACGCGTCGCCCTGGGACCTTTCCAGGCACATGTGGCGGAAGGCTGTGCAGCCTGGGGTACACGGTGGCAAGCTGCGATGACAAGGCCACCGTCGTGGCGGACGGTGGCGCCCTGACGGACGCTTTTTGCACTATTTGGAGCGACGGCGACGGGCATTTAATGCCCTTGTCCCCTGCCGTCAGAGTTAGGTGTAGAGCACTATGCATACACTGTTCCAACTACCACCCATTTTACATTTTTACCCTTGACTGCGTTGCCACCTGTCGGTGACCCCTTTGACCTATAAAAGGAGGCCCATGCGCAACGTAGAAAAGGTTCCAATGATCAACCACTCTCGCGCTCGGTACTAGCAGCGATAAGCGCTGTAGCTCTTCTCGCTCCCGAGCCAAGAACGCAATACAAACCAAGGCGGGAGTAGGGTTTTACGCATCCGTGCGGCCCGAACCTGGGTAAACTACACGCGTGTTCATCTCGATCCGCTCTTTGTGCATCCTCCGCCCCCTTGTCGTACCGAAAAGGGGCTCCAGTCCCATAGGTGTTCGTGGGCGATCAGTTTCCCCGACATCTACTTAATGCAATGAGTTATGGTTAGCATGAGGGAGGAAGGCAAGCTCAACATGTTGGAAGATCCATGACAATATACTTTATTTCGGATATAAGAAGACATAACCCATTATGTTGTCTTCCTTGTCCAACATCAACTCCTTAGCATGTCATACTTTAATGAGTGCTCACGATCATAAAAGATGTCCAAGATAGTATATTTGTATGTGAAGCCTCTCTTCTTTTATTACTTCCTATTAATTGCAACGATGACCAAAACTATGTTTGTCACCTCCCAACAACTTTTATTTATCATACTCTTGTATCGTGAAGTCATTACTTCCTGTAAGATCGATATGATCTCTTTGATACTCTTTATGTTTTCGTTCTTTTTTATCATGACCCAAGTGAGGAAATCAAGCCCTTGACTCAACACTAATCTTTATTATATAGCTCACGGACTCGATTACAAAGGATAAAGCTCACAAAGCAAAAGCTCACAACTAGGTCACGCTAATTTTATTCTAATAGATCAAGATACTACCAAAAGGATCGAACTAAGTTAAACGATAAAGATACGGGTGATGGTGATACGATACCGGGGTCACTCCCCCAAGCTTGGCAGTTGCCAAGGGGAGTGCCCATACCCATATGATTATGTCTCCTTCAGAGTTGGTGATGATGGCTTCTTCCTCAGCTTACGCTTAAGGACATAATTTTGCACCTATAGATCACTGATCTCCTGCTCAAGATTTAATATCCTCTTGCATAATGCCTGCTTGTTTTCCTGCAAGAGGTTAAAATGCATAAATTCGATCTTAGGTTTCTTTACTCTTTCCGGGAGGCTTGACTTTTTGTACTCCACATGCATGTCTCCAGGTTGAGGTAGTGGGACTTCGTCTTCGTCTGAGCTAGTCCAATCCTTCCTCTTTGAATCCTGATCCTCATCTTCTTTCGTGGTCCAACCATAATGCTCCAAATCACCATAGACCTTAGGGTTTGCAAGGGAATCAGCCACATAGCTTTCTCCCTCTGAATCCTAGGACGACATGTCGCTTTTATCTGTTACAGAAGAGGCTTGAAACGAAAACAGAGGAGTTCTGCGTGATACAGAGGTCAAAACCTTCGGGAGTATATATAATGAATTTTTCCCGAATAAAAGGAGTAACCCACAAGAAAATGGAGTCCAGGGGACACACGGGGTGCCCTCGAGGCAGGGGGCGCGCCCCTACCCTCGAGGCCACCTCGTGTCTCCCACAGACTGCGGTTTATTTTTCTAAATATACCAAAATGGAGAAAAATTGCCTTTAGAACTGTTTTGGAGTCGGTTTACCTACCGTATCACGTACCTCTTCCTTTTCGGAGGCTGAATCGTACTGGAAAGTGTCCCTTATGTATTCCTTTGGGGTTATGGTTCCAATAATATTAGTATCAACATTTATAGAATTACCTAAGATATAATGTTTGATCCTTTGACCATTCACCACCTTCGGATTTGTGCCTTCAAAGTTGTTGATCTTTATGGCACCGGAACGATAGACCTCCTCGATAACGTAAGGTCCTTCCCACTTGGAAAGAAGTTTTCCTGACAAAAAAATCTTAAACGAGAGTTGAATAGCAAAACATAATCACCCACGTTGAACTCACACTTTTGTATCCTTTTGTCATGCCATCTTTTAACCTTTTCTTTAAATAACTTGGCATTCTCGTAGGCATGGGTTCTCCATTCATCGAGACATCTAATATCAAATAGCCTCTTTTCACCGGCAAGTTTGAAATCATAATTGAGCTCTTTGATAGCCTAATATGCCTTATGTTCTAGCTCAATAGGTAAGTGACAAGCTTTTCCATATACCATCTTATATGGAGACATACCCATAGGATTTTTGTATGCAGTTATATAGACCCATAATGCATCATCTAGTTTCTTGGACCAATTCTTTCTAGACCTATTAACTGTCTTTTGCAAGATTAATTTCAACTCCCTATTACTTAATTCAACTTGACCACTAGTCTGTGGGTGATAAGGTGATGCAATTCTATGGTTGACATCATACTTAGCAAGCATCTTACAGAAAGCACCATGAATAAAGTGTGAACCACCATCAATCATTAGATATCTAGGCACTCCAAACCTCGGAAATATAACTTCTTTAAGCATCTTAATAGAGGTGTTATCATCAGCACTACTAGTTGGAATAGCTTCTACCCACTTAGTAACGCAATCAACAGCAACTAGGATATGTGTGTACCCATTAGAGGAAGGAAAAGGTCCCATATAATCAAAACCCCAAACATCAAAAGGTTCAATAACGAGTGAATAGTTCATAGGAATTTCTTGACGTCTACTAATATTACCAATTCTTTGACATTCGACACAAGATAAGACAAACTTACGGGCATCCTTGAAGAGAGTAGGCCAATAAAAATCGGATTGCAATACCTTATGTGCAGTTATGTCTCCCGCATGGTGTCCTCCATAAGCTTCGGAGTGGCACTTGCGTAAGATATGTTTCTCTTCATGCTCAGGTACACAACGTCTAATAATACCATCTACTCTTTATTTATAAAGATGTGGGTCATCCCAAAAGTAATGTCTCAAATCATAGAAGAACTTTTTCTTTTGCTGGTATGTGAAGCTAGGAGGTATGAACTTAGCAACAATGTAATTAGCATAATCAGCATACCAAGGAGCGGTACGAGAAGTACTTATGAGAGCTAGTTGTTCATCAGGAAAGCTATCATCAATAGGTTGTGGGTCATCAAGTATATTCTCTAACCTATACAAGTTATCTGCTACGGGGTTCTCAGCTCCCTTTCTATCAATAATATGCAAGTCAAATTCTTGCAGCAAGAGGACCCATCTAATAAGTCTAGGTTTAGCATCTTTCTTTTCCATAAGGTATTTTATAGCAGCATGATCAGTGTGAAAGTTACTTTAGAATCAACGATATAGGGTCTAAACTTATCACAAGCAAACACAACTGCTAGAAATTCTTTCTCAGTGGTAGCATAATTTCTTTGGGCACTATCTAGAGTTTTGCTAGCATACTGGATAACATTCAACTTCTTATCAACGCATTGCCCTAAAACAGCTCCTACAGCATAATCAATAACATCGCACATAATCTCAAAGGGTAAATTCCAGTCAGGAGGCTGGACAATAGGTGCAGAGATCAATGCTTTCTTAAGTATTTCAAATGCTTCTAGACAATCATTATCAAGGACAAAAGGAATATCTTTCTGTAAAAGATTAGTCAGAGGCCTGGATATTTTGGAGAAGTCCTTAATGAACCTCTTATAAAACCCGGCATGACCAAGGAAACTTCGTATACCTCTGATATCCTTAGGGCATGGAATCTTTTCAATAGCATTCACTTTAGCTTTGTCAACTTCAATACCTCTTTCAGAAATTTTATGTCCCAAGACAATGCCTTCATTAACCATAAAGTGGCACTTCTCCCAATTCAAGACAAGGTTAGTGTCTTCACATATCTGCAAAACTCGATCAAGGTTGCTTAAGCAATTATCAAAAGAAGTTCTGTAAATGGAGAAATCATCCATGAACACTTCAACAATCTTTTCACAAAAATCAGAGAATATAGCCATCATGCACCTTTGAAAGGTAGCAGGTGTATTACATAAACCAAAAGGCATACATCTATAAGCAAAAGTACCGAAAGGACAAGTGAAGTTAGTCTTTTCTTGATCCCCTTTTGACACAGGTATTTGTGAGAAACCAGAATAACCATCTAGAAAGCAGAAATGAGTATGTTTGGATAACCTTTCAAGCATTTGATCAATAAATGGCAAGGGGTAATGATCTTTCTTAGTAGCTTTATTTAACTTACGGAAATCAATTACCATCCTATAACCTGTAACTATTATTTGCGGGATCAATTCATCTTTATCATTAGGGACAACAGTCATACCTCCTTTCTTAGGAACACAATGGACATGACTTACCCACTGGCTATCAGCAATGGGATAGATAATACCTGCCTCTATGAGCTTTAGAATTTCCTTCCTTACCACTTCTTTCATCTTAAGATTTAACCGTCGTTGATGATCAATAACCGGTTTAGCATTTTCTTCCAATTTTATCTTGTGTTGACATATAGTGGGACTAATGCCCTTAAGATCATCCAGAGTATATCCAATAGCAGCTCGATGCTTCTTCAGAGTTTTCAATAATATTTCTTCTTCATGCTCTGAAAGGTTAGCACTAATATATCTTCTTTTCATCAAGATAGACATACTTAAGATTATCAGGTAAGGGTTTAAGTTCAAATATGGGATCACCCTTGGGTGGAGGAGGATCCCCTAGGATTTCAACACGCAAGTTATTTTTCAATACGGGTCCCTGTGTAAGGAATATTTCATCTAACTCCCTTCTTTCATTCATTTGCATATCATTTTCATGGTCTAGCAAGTATTGTTCTAAAGGATCATTAGGTGGCACGGCAATAGTAGCAAGACCAATAAGTTCATCCTTACTGGGTGGTGCCTTTTCAAGGGGTTGTCTACGGAATTTAGCAAAGTTAAAATCATGAGACATATCCCCTAATCCAACAGTGACAATGTCTTTCACACAATCTATCTTGGCATTAACAGTATTCAGGAAGGGTCCACCAAATATAATGGGACATAAAGCATCTTGTGAGGAACTAAGAACGAGAAAATCAGCAGGGTATTTAACCTTCCCACACAAGACTTCAATATCCCTAACAATCCCAACTTGTGAAATAGTATCTCTATTAGCAACTTAATAGTAACATCAATCCCTTCTAACTCAACAGGTGCAATATCATGCATAATTTCATTATACAAATCAAAAGGGATAATGCTCGCACTAGCACCTACATCACATAAACCATGATAGCAATGATCTCCTATATTAACAAAGATAACAGGCAAGCCTACGACAGGTTTATGTTTATTCCTAGCATTGGGTTTGGCTATTCTAGCAGACTCTTCTTGGAGATAAATAACATGTCCATCTAAATCTTCTACCAAGAGATCTTTAACCATAGCAACACTAGGTTCAACTTTAATTTGCTCAGAGGGTGTAGGTGTTCTAGTATTACTCTTACAGACTACAGCTGAAGCTTGAGCATGATCCTTTATCCTAACAGGGAAAGGTGGTTTCTCAATATAAGCAGTAGGTATAACAGGATCAACATTATAAGTGATAGTCTTTTCTTCAACTTTAATAGGTTCAACTACTTTTACTTCAATAGGGGGATGGTATTTAAACCACTTCTCCTTGGGGAGATCAACATGAGTAGCAAAAGATTCACAGAAAGAAGCTACTATCTCAGAGTCAAGTCCATATTTAGTGCTAAACTCACGGAACACATTAGTATCCATAAAAGCTTTAACACAGTCAAACTTAGGGGTCATACCTGACTCCTTACCTTCATCGAGATCCCAATCTTCGGAGTTGCATTTAATTCTTTCCAATAAATCCCATTTGAAGTCAATAGTCTTCATCATACAAGAGCCAGAACAAGAAGTATCGAGCATGGAGCGATTATTATGAGAAAGCCGAGCATAAAATTTTTGAATGATCATTTCTCTTGAGAGCTCATGATTGGGGCATGAATATAACATTGACTTAAGCCTTCCCCAAGCTTGAGCAATGCTTTTTCCTTCGCGAGGCCAGAAATTATAAATATAATTACGATCACGATGAACCTGGTGCAAAGGGTAGGACTTCTGATGAAATTCCAACTTCAGACGATTATAGTTCCAAGATCCCATATCATCGCATAGCCTAAACCATGTCAATGCATCACCCTTCAAAGATAAAGGGAAGACCTTCTTCTTGATAACATCCTCGGGCATACCTGCAAGCTTAAACAATCCACAAACTTCTTCCACATAGATTAGATGTAAATCGGGGTGAAGTGTTCCGTCTCCTCTATAGGGATTTTCAAGCAGTTTCTCTATCATACCCGAAGGAATCTCAAAGCAAACATTTTCAATAGGTGCAGTAGGTTGAGGAGTAACTCTTTGCTCTTCTTCTCGGGGTGAAGATACCCCAAACAAGCCCCTCAAAGGATTTTGAGCCATAGTAACAAGTGACAATAAATTTCAGCACACTATATAAATTTTTCCTTACCAAATTCCACTTACCAAAGGCGCTTCACTCCCTGGCAACGGTGCCAGAAAAGATTCTTGATGACAACAAGTGTAGGTGATCTATCGTAGTCCTTTCGATAAGTAAGAGTGTCGAACCCAACGAGGAGCAGAAGGAAATGATAGGTAGTTTTCAGTAAGGTATTTTCTACAAGCCCTGAAATTATAGGTAACAGATAGTTTTGTGATAAGATAATTGGTAGTAAGTGACAAACGGTAAAAGTAAATAAGTATCAGCAAGGTGGCCCAATCATTTGTGTAGCACACGACAAGCCTGGACAAACTCTTATGCAAGGTAAAGCGCTCTCGAGGACATATGGGAATTATCGTCAAGCTAGTTTTCATCACGATCGTCTGATTCGCGTTCGGTACTTTGATAATTTGGTATGTGGGTGGACCAGTGCTTGGGTGCTTCCCTTACTTGGACAAGCCTCCCACTTATGATTAACCTCTAATGCAAGCATCCGCAACTACAAAAGACGTATTAAGGTAAACCTAACCATAGCCTGAAACATATGGATCCAAATCAGCCCCTTACAAAGCAACGCATAAACTAGGGTTTAAGCTTCTGTCACTCTAGCAACCCATCATCTACTTATTACTTCGCAATGCCTTCCTCTAGGCCCAAATAATGGTGAAGTTTCATGTAGTCGACGTTCACATGACACCACTAGAGGAGAGACAACATACATCTCATCAAAATATCGAACGAAGACCAAATTCACATGACTACTAATAGCAAGACTTCTCCCATGTCCTCAGGAACAAAAGCAACTACTCACAAGACATAATATTGTTCATGATCAGAGGGGTATTAATATGCATAATGGATCTGAACATATGATCTTCCACCAAATAAACCAACTAGCATCAACTACAAGGAGTAATCAACACTACTAGCAACCCACAGGTACCAATCTGAGGTTTGGGTTCAAAGATTGGATACAAGAGATGAACTAGGGTTAGAGAGGAGATGGTGCTGGTGAAGATGTTGATGAAGATAGCTCTCCCCAAGATGGGAGAGTTGTTGGTGATGACGGCGGTGACGATTTCCCCCTCCCGGAGGGAAGTATCCCCGGCAGAACAGCTCTGCCGGAGTCCTAGATTGGTTTCCGCCTTGGTTCCGCCTCGAGACGGCAGTGTCTGTTCCCGAAAGCCTTCTCTTGAGTTTTTTCCAGGTCAAAACGCTTCATATAGGAGAAGATGGGCATTTGGGGCCCACCGGCTGGCCCTCGAGGCAGGGGGGGCGCGCCCTGGGAAGGGGGGCGCGCCCCCCACCCTCGAGGCCAGCCAGTGGCCCCTCTCGTGGGTTTCTTCCGCCAGATATTTTTTATATTTTCCGAAAAATGTTCTGTGAAGTTTCGGGGCTTTTGGAGTTGTGCAGAATAGGTTTCCAGAGTTCGCTCCTTTTCCAGCCCAGAATTCCAGCTGCCGGCATTCTCCCTCTTCATGTAAACCTTGCAGAATAAGACGGAAAAGGCATAAGTATTGTGACAAAACATGTATGAACAGCCCATAATGCAATAAATATCAACTTATAAGCATGATGCAAAATGGACGTATCAACTCCCCCAAGCTTAGACCTCGCTTGTCCCCAAGCGAAAGCTGATATCGAAAAATATGTCCACATGTTTAGAGATAGGGGCATCGATTAAAACATAATACGGACATGAGGGCATCATGATCATTCTCATAACAGCAACATATATAAATATAGTCATATGATCATTATGCTAAAGTAACAATTCATCCACAATATCAAGTATGCATCATAAACTTTATTGGAAACTAACAAACTTTGGTCTCGGTCATTGAAGCAATTGCAATTTATCGTAACATCGGAAAGAGTCAATATTAGAGCTTTTCAGCAAGCCTACATACTCAGCTATCATATAGTCTTTCACAATTGCTCACACTCACGCAATACTTATGTTTATGGAGTTTTAATCGGACACAGAGAAAGATAGGGGCTTATGGTGTTGCCACCCAACTTTTTACCTCAAGGGTAATGTCAACAGTAATAGATCATGAAAACTTACATCCAAGTGGGTATATATGTCTGGATCTTTCCAACACAATGTGCTTGCCAAAGGATAAAATGAAAAAGTAAAGGTGGATCTCACCTTGATACTTATAAGACGAGAATAAAAGATAGGCCCTTCGCAGAGGGGAGCAGAGGTTGTCATGTGTTTTTATGGTTGGATCCACAAAGTCTTAGCATAGAAGAACTTGGATTTATATTGCCACTTGTGATAGGGACCTTTATTATGCAGTCCTTCGCTTTTATTACTTCCATATCACAAGATCGTATAAAGCTAATTTCTTCCACACTAATAAATCATACATATTTTAGCGGATTTACAACATGACAACTTACTTGGAAGGATCTTTCTCAATCCATAGGTAGGTATGGTGGACTCCCAATGGCCAATAGATGTTGTGTAGACAGAGCATATCACATATGTCTTATTAGAAGCAATCGTCTATGTCATTATCGGTCTTCGCACACATTTCTATTTATAGACCTATTTTCCGCATATCACACACATCTTGTTATATTGAACCATTTCTATTCTCTTGTCTCAACACAAACAGTTCATCCAAGTGAACCGCATGTCGTATATCGTACACACCCTGATCTGGCTGACCGTTTCTTTTGTGTTGCCTAATCACAAACAGTTCATCTCAGTCAACCGTATGTCATATATCACACACACCTTCATCTGTCTGCCCGTTTCTTTTGTTCCTTCTCATCGTAAACAGTTAATTGAACTGAACCGTATGCCCTGCATCGCACATGCAACTAAAATCTGAACCATGTTTGATGCATCCATCATCGTAAATCTTTTGCACCTTTTTTGATGGGTTTTTACACCATCGTTTGTGATTATTGCATCGCACACAGTTTCATCGCAGGGTCTCTGGTTGTAGTGTCACATTAGCAGCATCCTGCAGTACTGATAGGTCAGTCTCCGAGTTGTTCACGATGCTGAAAGTTGCTGAGCCAGACATCCAAAAGGAGCATCAAGTGTTGATGGTAAATAAAACCACTAGTTTAAAGAAGAACAAGGGAAAGAAGGGAAACTACAAGAAAGGTGGCAAAGTAGTTGCTCCTCCCGTGAAGAAACCCAAGGCTGGACCCAAGTCGGAAACTGGGTGCTTCTGTTGCAAGGGAACTGGCCACTGGAATCGGAATTGTCCTAAGTATCTGGCTGACAAGAAGGGGGCCAAGAGAGGTATATATGATATAGATGTTATTGATGAGTACCTAACCAGCTCTCGTTGTAGTGCCTGGGTATTTGATACCGGTGCGGTTGCTCACATTTGCAACTCTAAACAGGAACCACAGAATAGATGGAGGATGGCGAAGGACGAAGTGACGATGCGCGTGGAAAATGGTTCCAAGGTTGATGTGATCGCCATCGACACGCTTGCTCTTCGATTACCATCGGGATTAGTGTTAAACCTGAATAATTATTATTTAGTGTCTGCGTTGAGCATGAACATTATATCTGGATCTTGTGTAATGCGAGACGGTTACTCATTTAAATCAGAGAATAATGGTTGTTCTATTTATATGGCTAATATCTTTTAAGGTCATGCACCCATTGTGAGGGGTTTATTCTTACTGAATCTCAACAGTGATGATACACATGTTCATAACGTTGATGCAAAAAGATGTAGAGTTGATAACGATAGTACCCTTGTGGCACTGCCGCTTAGGTCATATTGTGTAAAGCGCATGAAGAAACTCCATGCTGATGGACTTTTGGTTTCTCTTAATTTTGAATCACTTGACACATGTGAACCATGCCTCATGGGCAAGATGACCAAAACCCCATTTTCCGGAACAATGGAATGGTCAAGTGACTTGTTGGAAATCATACATACTCATGTGTGCGGTCCAATGAGCGTTGACGCACGCGGTGGATATCGTTACTTTCTCACCTTCACCGATGACTTGAGTAGATATGGGTATATTTACTTAGTGAAGCAGACGTCTGAAATGTTTGAAAAGTTCAAGAAATTTCAGAGTGAAGTTGAGAATCATTGTAACAAGAAGATGAAATTCCTATGATATGATCGAGGGGGAGAATATATGAATTATGAGATTGGCAATCACTTAAGACAATGTGGAATTGTTTCACAGTTGACACCACCTAGAACACCATAGCGAAATGGTATGTCCAAACATCGTAACCGTACCTTATTGGATATGGTGTGTTCTATGATGTCTCTTGCCGATCTGCCACTATCATTTTTGGGTTATGCATTAGAGATATATGCATTGACTTTAAATAGGGAACCATCTAAGTCTGTAGACATGACACCTTATGAACTATGGTTTGCCAAGAAACCTAAGTTGTTGTTTCTTAAAGTTTGGGGCTGCGATGCTTATGTCAAAAGGCTTCAACCAGAAAAGCTCGAGCCCAAAGCGGACAAATGAATCTTCATATGATACCCAAAGGAGACGGTTGGGTATACCTTATATCTCAGATCCGAGGGCAAAGTAATTGTCGCTAAGAACAAGTCCTTTCTCGAGAAAGAGTTTCTCTCAAAAGAATTGAGTGGGAGGAAGATAGAACTTGATGAGGTTGTTGAACCTTCACTTCAACCAAATAGTAGTGCAATGCAGAAAGAAGTTTCTGTGGCACGTACGTTCAGTTGAAGAGGAAACTATTGATGGTGATCATGAGATTTCGGATCAAGTTACTATCGAACCTCATAGGTCGACAAGGATACATTCTGCTCCTGAGTGGTACGGTAATCATGTCTTAGAGGTCATGTTGTTGGACAACGATGAACCTACGAGCTATGGAGAAGCGATGGTGGGCCCGATTCCGACAAATGGTTAGAGGGCATGAAATCCGAGATGGGATCCATGTATGAAAACAAAGTGTGGACTTTGGAAGTATTACAGCAAAAGAAGATGGACGCGGACGGTAATGTCACCGTCCATAAAGCTTGACTTGTGGCAAATGGGTTTTCACAAGTTCAAGGAGTTGACTACGATGAGACTTTTCACCCGTAGCGATGCTTAAGTCTGCCAGAATCATGTTGGCAATAGCTGCATTTTCAATTATGAAATCTGGCAGATGGATGTCAAAACAACGTTCCTTAATGGTTTCCTTAAGGAAGATTTGTATATGATGCAACTGGAAGGTTTTGTCGATCCAGAGAATGCTGACAACGTATGCAAACTTCAGGGATCCATTTATGGACTGGTGCAAGCACACGGAGTTGGAATCTTCGCTTTGATGAGGTGATCAAAGCGTTTGGGTTTATACAAGTTTTCAGAGAAGCTTGTATTTACAAGAAAGTGAGTGGGAGCTCTATAGCGTTTCTAATATTATATGTGGATGGCATATTGCTGATTGGAAACAATATAGAACTTTTGGAAAATGTGAAGGAATATTTGAATAAGAGTTTTTCAATGAAGGAGCTAGGAGAAGCTGCTTTCATATTAGGCATCAAAATATATAGAGATAGATCGAGGCGCTTAATAGGACTTTGACAAAGCACATACCTTGATAAGATTTTGAAGAAGTTCAAAATGGATCAGTCCAAGAAAGAGTTCTTGCCTGTTTTACAAGTATGAAGTTGAGTAAGACTCAGTGCCCAACGACTACAGAGGATGGAGAAAAGATGAGTGGCATCCCCTATGCTCTAGGCATAGGCTCTATCATGTATGCGATGATGTGCACAAGACCAGATGTCATCCTTGCCATAAGTATGGCCGGAAGGTCTCAAAGTAATCTTGGAATGGAACACTGGACAACGGTCAAAAATATCCTTAGGTACCTAAAAAGGACTAAGGAAATGTTTCTCGTTTATGGAGGTGATCGAGAGCTAGTCGTACAGGGTTACGTCGATGCAAGCTTTGACACGGATGACTCTAAGTCTCAAATCAGATACGTATATATTCTAAATGGGGGAGCGGTAAGCTGGTGCACTTTAAGCAAAGTGTGGTAGCTGATTCTACATGTGAAGCGGAGTACATAGTTGCCTCAGAGGCAGCGAAGGAAGTTGTCTGGATGAAGTAGTTCATGACAGATCTTGGAGTTATGCCCAATGCACTGGACCCAACGATTCTGTTCTCTGACAACACTGGTGCCATTGCTCCGGCCAAGGAACCAAGGTTTCACCGAAGGACCAGACACATAAAGCGTCGCTTCAATTCCATCTGCGATTCGATCAAGGAGGATGACATAATCATTTGCAAAGTACACACGGATCTGAATGTCGCAGATCCATTGACTAAACCTCTTCCATAGGAAAAACATGATCAACACGAGAATTCTATGGCCATGTAATACTAGATTATTGACTCTAGTGCAAGTGGGAGACTGTTGGAAATATGCCCTAATGGCAATAATAAAGTAGTTATTATTATATTTCCTTGTTCATGCTAATCGTTTATTGTCCATGCTAGAATTGTATTGATCGGAAACTCAAATACATGTGTGGGTACATAGACAACAAGATGTCCCTAGTCAGCCTCTACCAGACTAGCTCGTTGATCAATGATGGCTATGGTTTCCTAGCCATGGACATGAGCTGTCATTTGATAAAGAGGTCACATCATTAGGAGAATGATGTGATGGACAAGAGACAAACTATAAACATAGCATATGATCGTCTCAAGTTTATTGCTATCATTTTCTACATGTCAAGTATATGTTCCTATGACCACGAGGTCATGCAACTCACTGACACCGGAGGAGTGCCTTGTGTGTACCAAACATCGCAACGTAACTGGGTTGCTATAAAGGTGCTCTACAGGTATCTCATAGGGTGTCTGTTGAGTTGGCATGGATCAAGACTGGGATTTGTCACTCCGTAAGATGGAGAGGTATCTCAGGGCCCACTCGGCAATACAACATCACAATAAGATTACAAGCAATGTGACCAATGAGTTACTCACGGGATCTTGTATTAAGGAATGAGTACATAGACTCACTGGTTACGAGATTGAACTAGGTATGGAGATACCGATGATCGAATCTCTGGCAAGTAACATACCGATAGACAAAGGGAACTTCGTATGGGATTAACTGAATCCTTGACATCGAGGTTCGGCCGATATTATCTTCGTAGAATATGTGGGAACCATTATGAGCATCTAGGTCCCGCTATTGGTTATTGACCATAGAGGTGTCTCGGTCATGTCTGCATAGTTCTCGAACCCGCGGGGTCTACACACTTAACGTTTGGTGACGATATTAATATAGTTGAGTCAATATGGTGGTTACCGAATGTTGTTCGAAGTCCCGGATGAGATCCCGTATGTGATGAGGAACTCTAGAATGGTCCGGAGGTGAAGATCGGTATATAGGACGAAGGGAATCGGAGTCCGTAAGTGTTCCGGGGTTACCGGGGGAATCAGCGAAGTACCGAAAGGGGTTTTATAGGCCCTGGCAAGTGTTGGAGGCCTTATGGGCCAAGGGGAGGGGCACACCAGCCCACTAAGTGTCTGTGCGCCCCTTCCACCCCATCTCATGTAACCAGGAGAGGTGGGGCGCCTCCCATAGGGCAGCCGGCCCCTCCTGGCTTGGGGGCCAAGTCTCCTAGGGGTTGGGGCGCCCAAACCCATCTAGGGTTTTCCCTGTGGCCACCGCCCCCCTATGGAAACCCTAGGGCACCTCCTCCTCCCCCTTCCCCTATATATAGAGAGGGGGAGAGAGGGTAGCTGTACCCTATCCTTGTTGTGGCTCTCTCTCTCTCTCTCTCTCTCTCTCTCTCTCTCTCTCTCTCTCGGTCTTTTCCTTCTCTGTGTAGTGCTTTGCGAAGCTCTGTCGAAATTCCTCCACCACCACCGCCGCAACGCCATCGTGCTACCGGAGGACTCGAGCTACTACTTCATATTCGCTCGCCGGATCGAGGAGGTGAAGGCGTCATCAAGCTGTACATGTGTTGAACGTGGAGGTGTCATCCGTTCGTCTCTAGAACGGAGTTCGCGGGATGGATCGTGATTGGATCGCGAAGACGTACCGCTACATCAACCGCGTTCTTTATCACTTCCGCTAAGCGATCTACAAGGGTATGTGGATCCAACTCCCCTCTCGTAGATGTGCATCTCCTGGATTGATCTTGGTGAGCATAGGATTTTTTTGTTTCACATGCAACGTTCACCAACAATTTCATCTTCGATATTTCAGTTTTGTTTGGCCAACTTGATTGATTTATCTTGCCATGGGAAGAGGTGCTTTGTAATGGGTCTATCTTGCGGTGCTCAATCTCAGTGACAGAAAGAGACATGACACGCATGTATCGTTGCTATTAAGGATAACAATATGGGGTCTATTCCTACATCAATAGATCTTGTCTACATCATGCCATCGTTCTTATTGCATTACTCCATTTTTTCATGAACTTAATACACTAGATGCATGCTTAATAGCGGTTGATGTGTAGAGTAATAGTAGTAGATGCAGGCAGGAGTCGGACTACTAATCTTGGACGTGATGCGTATACACATATTCCATGTCTTGGATATAGTCATAATTATTTGATTTTATATCAATTGCCCAACAGTAATTTGTTTACCCTTACGTTATTTCTCGAGAGACGCCACTAGTGAAATCTACGGCTACCGGATCTATTTCCTATCATATATTTTCAGATCCTTTTTACCAAAAACCCAAAAATACTTTGCCGCGTTTGATTTGCTTTTATCTTATTTGCATCTATCAATCTATCTATTTATCATATTTCAATACCTTGTTTGTGTGCAGGTGTTGTTTACATAGTGTTGCTTGGTTCTTCTACATGATTGATAACCTTAGTTTCATAACTATGTGAAATACTTACCGCTGCTGTGCTGCATCATCCCCTCCTATTCGGGGAATTTACCAACGTGGATCACAAGTAGCAATGCACTGGTGGCAAGATGAACGCCACGTCAATTCCATTATGACGCTATGTGGGAGAGTAATGAGGAATTATGTGAAGTGGTGGCCCATACTTGGCAATCCAGAGGGTCCACAGACTCAGTGGAGGAGATCAAGGATCTGCTAGTGCTACTATCTGGTGACTTGGGCCGATGGCAGCGGGACTCTTTTGGGAGTGTATGTAAAAAAGATAAAGCAGTTGAAGGCCAAGTTGGACATTCTGCAACGACAGGGAAGAATCGGTCCTGATCATAGGTAACTGAAAAAAAATCTGGTGCAACTCTAACACCAAGAGGAGGTCATGTCGAAGCAACGATCTCAAATCCAGTGGTTGTCAGAGGGTGACAAAAACACTCAACTTTTCCATCTGGCAAGCATGAGAAGGAGAAAAAACTTGATCAAAAGTTTGTCTTCACCAACAGGTGAGGTCCTTACGGATCCAAACTTGCTGGAGGCCATGACCACGGAATACTACAAACACCTTTTCGCCTCTAAAGGTGTAGAAACATGCAGCAAGTCATTGACGTGGTCAAAGGAAGAGGTAAAAATTGCTCTATTTCAAATGTATCCATTAAAGGCTCCTGGGCCCAATGGCTTTCCAACAAAGTGTTTTCAGCACCATTGGGATGTATGTAGTCGGGATGTCACAAGGATTGGCCTTCACATTGTTCAAGGTACTGAATTAGCGGATGCTATAAATCACACGGTCTTGGTTATTATTCCAAAAATTACAGATGCTTGTCCTTTATCCTAGTTTAGACCTATTAGCCTCTCCAATGTCTAATACAAGATTGCGTCCAAAGTGATTACAAATAGATTGAAGAAGACTTTGCCTGAAATTATCTTCGAGGAACATTCTGCTTTTGTACCGAGCCGATTGATCAGTGATTATATTATATCTTCCTTTGAATGCCTTCATTTCATGAAGAGAAATAAATCTCAGAAACATAGATCATGTCCTCTCAAGCTAGATATGATGAAATCCTATGACAGTGTAGAATGGGTTTATCTCCAGGCCATTATAGAGAAGCTTGGGTTCTCACACTAATGGATACAGATTGTAATGGGTTTATTTTCAGGCCATTATGGCTTTTCAGTTATGTTTAATCATAAGAAACCTAACATTTCTAAACTTCAAGAGGGATCCATTAGGGAGATACTGTTTCACCCTATCTCTTCATGTTGGCAACAGAGGGCCTCTCGCACCTCCTCAAAGCTAACGATCGGTCATCCCAGATCAGTGGAATTCAAGTGGATCAATTGGCACCATCGGTAAACCTTTTGCTTTTTGCGAATGATAGCATGTTCTTTTTAAAGCAAGTAGAGCGGGGGCGGTAGAAGCATCAAACCTTTTGGAAACTTATTGTAATGCATCTGGCTAGAGCATTAACATAGAAAAGTCTTCAGTGTTATTTAGTAAAGGTTGCTCACAAAATATTTGAGAGGAAGTAAAGCAGTATTTGAATGTTCAGAATGAGAATCCCAGTGAAAAATACTTGGGACTGCCAAGTGGTGTTGGCATATCAAGAAATGGCACTTTCAAATACCTGAAAGATAGGATTTGGAAAAATATACAAGGTTAGTTAGAGAAACTTCTGTCAGTAGGAGGCAAGGAAGTGCTTATCAAATTAGTGGTTCGATCTATTCCTGTGTACTCTATGAGGTGTCTCCAGCTACCTAGAGGCCTTTGTGAATATTTAAGCTCGGTGGTCGAGAAGTTTTTGTGGGGAAGCAAGAATGGTAAGAGGAAGGTGACATAGGTTCCCTGAGATATAATGACGAGATCAAAAGATTTGGGAGGCCTTGGTTTGAGAGATCTAGAACTATTGAACATGTCTCTACTTACCGGACAAGCTTCGAGGATTTTACAAGACCCCAACACTCTAAGTGCGAGAATGTTGAAAGTTGTATATTTCCATAATAATTCAATTCTGGATGCCACTGTGGGGTCCCATCCTTCGCAGATATGGAGGTCAATTCCAGAAGGGCGGCATGTCTTATCTCAGGGGCTTACCACACAGATTGCTGATGGCCGAAAAATGGAAATATGGGGTCACAGTTGGATTCCGAGGGAATGGAGTATGATACCAATCACCGCAACTCCCGCAAGTAACTTATTTTATGTCAACAATCTCATTGAGGCCTCATTTGCTTCTCGGGAGAAGGAATTAATCCGAGGAGTGTTCCTACCAATGGATGATGTGGTCATACTTAGTATTCCCCTATGTACAAGGAATACCCAAGACTTTTGTTCATGGGCATGTGGAAAGAAGGGAACTTTCTCGATCAGGTCTACATATCGAATGATGATTAGTACGAGAATTAGAAGAGAGAACTGGTTGTACCACAATGTCGGCCCATCTACATCGACGACCCAGACACAAGATTGAGCAAATTTGTGGGGAGTACATGTTCCTTCCGAAGTGTGTCTATTCTTGTGGAGATTGGTGAATCACTCGCTATCGACTTTTGATGTACTGGATAACACGAACATGGCAGATTCACACCACTTTGTCCTATGCGGGTGCCCCGACTCTTGGCGCAATGCATTGTTTGAATCCTCTTTAGCGCTCTGCGTGTGGGCACTGGTCCCATCGATGTTGGTGGAGAGGATGACACCGAATACTGAACCCCATGCATTACAATGGTTGTTTACACTATTGGATGCTTTATCGCATGTGGAGAGCACGGAGATGGTTGTAACATTGTGGGCGATTTCGTACGCCCGGAGGAACGCCATATATGAGCGCGAATTTTAGTCACTGTATGCTACTGTTGGCTTTGTCAAACACTACATTGAACTAGAACCCCTACCCAAAACTAAGCCAATAACTAATGTAATAGCACCAAGGGCTCCATGAAAATCATGGTTACCGCTGCCCTTGGGGATAGCAAACCTCAATGTTGATGGCGTGATAGAAGTACATGCTAACATATGTGCTGTAGGGGTGGTTTGGATGGATGTCAATGGGCATTATCTCAGTTCATCTTGAGTTACCTATGATGATATTGCCACAACCCCAACTCTTGATGCGCTCACATGCAGGGAAGGCATGGCACTGGCGAATGACCTTCTCTTGGAAAAGATAATCATCTCTTCGGATTGTCAAGTGGTGGTAGGCGACATTGCATATGGTACTAGAGGGCCGTATGCGGTGATCATCAGAGAGATTAGAGTCAGGGATGTTGAGTTTGATATGTGTCATTTTATTTCCGAGAGTAGAATTTTGAATAAGGAAGTGGATTATCTAGCTAAGTTTTCTTTAAACCTTTTTGTTGGTAGGCATGTTTGGCTTCTGCAACCACATGCAATTGTAGCTATACCTTGGGATTTTGTTAATCAATAAAGATTATAGTTCCCTTAAAATAAACTAGTACTATTTTTGAGAGAGAGAGAGATGTAGTAGTGGTACTAGATGCTAGTACTAGAAATGCCGTTTGGTTCCTGTGTGCATATACCAGATATTGGGAAAAATAATTCAAACCTTTCTTGAATAAACTTGATTTTCTTTTGCCCTAGTATGAACAAATTGTGAATATAAAACCCCCATTGACTTCGAGACAAAAAATATGAAATTATTGCTATATAAAACTCAATATTACCACTTTTTGGGCCTAATTTTTTGTTTTTTTACCCTGAAGTCAACAAGGTTATTTATTTTGTGGAATTTGTTTTACGGCTACAATGGAAGGTCAATTTTATTTCAGAAATATTTTCAAAATTTCTTGATTTTTATTAAAAACTATTTATTTACTTATGTAGGACAAAATTACTATTCTGGCTATTTTGGCAAACTTAATCTTGAATTGAACCTGTTTTAAAAACAATTTTGTATCTGGCCTTTTTCGATCACGCCAATATCTATAGCGTTTTTTGGTTGCATGGGAGATGCCATAGTTTGTGGTGTTTCCTACATATCCCACATCCAGCTGGTGATCTGACGTGGAAGGACGAAGCGCTAAGGTCGATGACATGTCCTTCTTGTCCAAAACACCAGAGACGATGGCATTTCCATCTATGCCCGAGATGCCATGAAGCTTGGCGTTTGCCCTCTGAAATTGTTTAACATCGTCGGTGTAGTGACCTTCCTTACGTCCATTGTATTCTAACATCCACACACATAATCACCCAATCAATATGTCATTGTGATAGAAATATAAAGTTTTCTACAATGCTACCATGGCAAGAAAGAAGTGAAATTGTATAGAGAAGTTGCTCGATGACAAAAGAGTGTGGCGTCAAGGTATAGCTGAAATGAGTGACCATATTATGCAACATTTTCCATTTTATTCATAGCTGAAGTTGATGCTCATGATCTGAATGTCTTGGCATCGATTAAAGGAACAGTAACACGGGACATGAACAATGCTTTGCTAGCTCCTTATTCAGCCAAAGAAGTCAAGAAGGCACTATTCGATATTGGTGATCAAAAGGCCCCAGGACCGAATGGCATAGATGCGATATTTCACAAGAGGTTTTGTCCCATGCTTGGAGAAGATATTGTAGACGAAGTGTTGAATGTTGTCAACTCAGGTACTATCCCACCGGGGTGGAATGACACTGCTATAGTTTTGATCCCGAAAATAAATTCTACGGAGAGTGACTTAGTTCGAGCCTATCAGTCTATGCAATGTTCTTTACAAGGTAATCTCAAAGATGCTAGCAGCAAGGCTGAAAGCATTTTTTACCAAACATTATTAGCCGAACGCATAGTGCTTTTGTTCCTGTGTGTCTGATCACAGATAATGTCTTGGTAGCTTATGAAAATTTTCATACGATAAAGAACATAAGAGATGGCCGTAATTGTTTGATGTAGCATGAACTCTAATTGATGATATTTTAATATTTGGAGCGGGAGGAGGAAATCAACAAGAAGAATAAGAAGAATCACTAAAACAAACCCAAGTCACACATCCACTAGAATAGCACACATGAGATCCACAAGCATACAAGAAAAATCAAGGGAAAATAGCACAAGGGTAAAGTTCTTCCCACTCCAAAGGAGGTGAGGTATTGAAGATCTAGAGAGGTCCTTTCCCCTAACTAGGAGGAGGTGCAGGTCTATTTATAATGGTCCACGAGATATGTGTTGGGGAACGTTGCATGGAAAACAAAAAAAATCTATGCACACGCAAGATCTATCCATGGAGATGCATAGATATGAGAGGGGAGAGTGTGTCTACGTACCCTCATAGACTGTTAAGCATAATCATTTATCAAGCGGTTGATGTAGTCATACTTTTCGCGATCCGATTACGATCCAACCGATCTAGTGCCGAACGGACAACAACTCCGACTTTAGCACACATGCGGCTTGATGACGTCTCGTCCTTCTTAATCCAGCAAGCGGGAGAGGAGAAGTAGATGGGATCACAACCAACACTACGTCACGGTGGTGATGGTGGTGGTGGAGCACCGACAATGCTTCGCTAAGTGTCACCGGGACGAGGCGGTGGAACTACAGAGTAACGGGAGAGAGAGGGGAGCCAAGGGCTTGGCGTGTCCTCTTGGGGTGCCCCCTCCCCTTATATATAGGTGGAGGGGCGTGGGAAACAGCCCCTCCCTGCCATAGGGCGCAGTTAAGGGGGAGAGGACTTGGACTCCAAGTCCAATTCCTACTAGGACTCCTTCCTTTTTTGCCTTCCCTAGCCACATAGGTTTCTGAGGACTTGGTGCGCCTAGACCAATAATACTGGGCGCCTCCCCACAGCCCATGCTAGCCCTTGGGTTGTGATGAACCCACTTGTGGACTTCCGGACCCCTATGAAATCCTCTAGAACCTTCTGGAAGCTTCCCGGTACAATACCGAAAAAATGCACATTTTTCCGGAACCCAAAATATGACTTCTCATATATAAATATTTAACTCTCGACCATTCCAAGACTCCTCGTAACGTCTGAGATCTCATCCGAGACTCTGAACAACATTTAGTTACCGCTCATCAAATATCCCAATATTACTCTAGCGCCAACGAACGTTAAGCGTGTAACCCTGTGGGTTCGGGAATTATGTAGTCATGACCGAGACACCTCTCCGATAAATAACCAATAGTGGGACCTGGATGCCCATATTGATTCCTACATATTCCACGAAAATCTTTTATCGGTTGAACCCTTATGACAACATATGTAATTCCCTTTGTCTGTCGGTATGTTACTTGTCCGAGATTCGATCGTCGGTATCTCTATACCTAGTTCAATCTCGTTTCCGTCAAGTCCCTTTACTCGTTACATAATACATCATCTTGCAACTAACTCCTTAGTCACTTTGCTTGCAAGCTTCTTGTGATGTGTATTACCGAGAGGGCCCAGAGATACCTCTTCGTCACATTGAATGACAAATTCCAATCTCGCTCCATGCCAACCCAACAGACACCTTCGGAGATACCTGCAGAGCATCTTTATGATCACCCAGTTATGTTGTGGCGTTTGATAGAACACAAGGTATTCCTCCAGTATCCGGGAGTTGCATGATCTGATGGTCGAAGAAACATGTATATGACATTAAGAAAGCAGTAGCAGTAAACTGAACGATCATATGCTATGCTAACGGTTGGGTCTTGTCCATCACATCATTATCCTAATGATGTGCAACCGTTATCAAATGACAACTCATGTCTATGGTTAGGAAACCTTAACCATGTTTGATAAACGAGCTAGTCTAGTTGAGGCTCAGTAGGGACATAGTACTTTTTTATGTATCCACACATGTATTTAAGTTTCCGGTCAATACAATTCTAGCATGAATAATAAACTGTTATCATGAATAAGGAAATATAAAATAATAACAACTTTATTATTTCCTCTAGGGAATATTTCCATTAAGTCTCACACTTGCACTAGAGTCAATAATGTAGTTCACATCGCCATGTGATTAACACCCATAGTTCACATCGCCATGTGATTAACACCCAAAGAGTTTACTAGAGTCAATAATCTAGTTCACATCGCCACATGATTAACACCCAAAGAGTTCTTAGGTGTGATCATGTTTTGTTTGTGAGGGAGGGTTTTAGTCAACGGGTCTTCAACATTCAGATATGTGTGTACATTCAAATATCTATGTCTACAATGCTCTACATAAAGCTACTCTAGCTAATTGCTCCCACGTTCAATACACATCCAGATTGATACTCAGATTCATCTAGATTAGTGTCAAAGCTTACATCAACGTAACCCTTTTTGATGAAATCTTTATCACCTCCATAATCGAGAAACATTTCCTTATTCCTCTAAGGATAATTTTGACCGATATCCAGTGATCCACTCCTGGATCACTCTTGTACCCCCTTGCCAAACTAGTGGCAAGGTACACATCAGGTTTGGTACACAACATGTCATTCTTTATACAAACTATATATGGCTGAGGCATAGGGAATGACTTTCATTCTCCCTCTATCTTCTGCCGTGGCCGGGCTTTGAGTCTTACTCAACTTCACATCTTACAACTCAGGCAAGAACTCATTCTTCTTCAAAACTTTATCAAGGTATGTGCTTTGTGAAAGTCCTATTAAGCGTCTTGATCTATCCCTATAGATCCTGATGCCCAATATATAAGCAGCTTTACCGTGGTTTTAATTGAAAAAATCCTTTCAAACAACCCTTTATGCTTTCCATAAATTCTACATCATTTCTGATCAACAATATGTCATCCACATATACTTATCAAAAATGATGTAGTGCTCCCACTCACTTTCTTGTAAATACAGGCTTCACCATAAATCTCTATAAAACCATATGCTTTGATCACCTCATCAAAGCGTATATTCCTACTCTGAGATGCTTGCACCAGTCCATAGATGGATCGCTAGAGCTTGCACACTTTGTTAGCTCCTTTAGGATTGACAAAACCTTCTGGTTGCATCATATACAACTCTTCTTTTAGGAAATCCATTAAGGAATGCAGTTTTGACATCCATTTGCCAGATTTCATAATCATAAAATGCGGCAATTGCTAACATGATTCAGACAGACTTAAGCATCGCCACGGGTGAGGAAGTGTCATCGTAGTTAACCCCTTGAACTTGTAGAAAACCTTTCGCAACAAGTCGAGCTTTGTAGACAGCAAAATTACCATTAGCGTATGTCTTCGTCTTGAAGATCAATTTATTCTCAGTGGCTTGCTAAGCATCGGGCAAGTCCACCAAAGTCCACACTTTGTTCTCATACAAGGATCATATCTCAGATTTCATGGCCTCAAGCCATTTGTCAGAATCTGGGCTCATCAGAGCTTCTTCATAGTTCGAAGGTTCACCGTTATCTAACAACATGACTTCTAGGAAAGGATTACTGTACCACCACTACAAAAAAAAACTTTCGTGATAATACGTGTTTGTTATAGTAGGTCATGTTTTCTGTCATGTATGTACATCCATGACAATTTTATGACAGAATCAAGATAGTCATACGTGTGCTGTCGTAGAAGTGTTCCATGACAATACCTAAATTATCATCATGGAAGTGTTCACTTCCATGACGATAAATGACGTGTCATGGAAGTGCCTTCGTCAAGGGTAACCGACACATGGCATCCATCATAACGGGTCGTCGTTAAGCTATCGGGTCCGGTTTTTTATCCGATAACCCGTTAACAGCCCAGACCAATGGGGATTTTCCACGTGTAAAATTCTCATTGGCTGAAGGAAACACGTGTGAGCTCGGCATTAGGTCAGATCAGCGCCTATTTAGCATACAAAAGCTGGCCCATTTGTCTTGGTCAAAAGTTAGCCGGCCGGCCCATGAAAATCATGTTAATGGTTTGTTCGCATATAGCCCATTCTGTAACTCACGGCCCGATAGGGCCTTCCCGAAATCGGCCCAGCAGCGTCATGTGGGCTGTCGAATATAACACCAGCCCGTTTCACTGTCGGCCCATGTATAGTCCACGACGTCTTTCGGCCCATATGAGGCCTTTCGTATCTTTAGGCCCTTTAGTGGCCCACGGTGACTCTGGCCCATAATGAATAGTACATTTCATTGTACCCATTAACGGCCCATCATTCACATGGGCCGTTTCCAGCCCGTGTTAGCTTTCAGCCTACTGACGGCCCATACGTTCTTGGGCTCCTTTCTGGCCCTCGATTACTTCCGGCCCGTTACTGGCATGTTCCCCTAATGGGCCAAATTTGGCCCGTGGTTAGAATTGGCATGTTTGCGGCATGTTAACCCATTACGCCGCTTCCAGCCCGTCCTATATTCTGACCCATTAACGACCCGTTATGCCTATGACGGAATTAAGACTTTGCTGTCTTCCGGCCTGTTAACGACCCGTTACGGTGCTGGCCCGATTCCAATTACGCCTATTTACGGCCCATGTGGACCCATTACGGCCTGAGGCCCACCGATTATACGACCTACTGGAGGCCCATTTATCCAACGGTCCATAGGAGGCCCATGGATCCTAGGGCATGTAGCAGGCTCAAGGTTTCCACGGCCCGTATATGGCCCATGGTAGTTGCGTCCACTAGCAGACCAGGGAAAAGGAAGACTAGGAAATAAATAAGCCCGAAACTAATGCTAGGCTATTAAGGCGATTGCCCAGATTACATCCACTAGGCATCAAAGTTCGCCACCAGTGCAAATATAGGGAACACCCTACACTATACAAAAATGGCTTGCTATTTTCTTCAGCCGATGGCTGCACGTTAAGAACCAAATTTGTATCACAACAAAACAACTTACAACCATAAAACAAAAGGATGGTTTGATACATCTCCAACGTATCTATAATTTTTGATTGTTCCATGCTATTATTTATGATGTTTTGGATGTTTAATTGGCTTTGTTATACACTTTTATATTACTTTTGGGACTAACCTACTAACCCAAAGGCCCAGTCCAGATTGCTGTTTTTTGTCTGTTTTAGGGTTCTACAGAAAAGGAATATCAAACGGAGTCCAAATGGAATGAAACCTTCCGGAGAGATATTTTTGGAGCAAAATACGCACGGGAGACTTGAGAACATTGGAGTAGGGCTGACGTGGCGTCCACGAGGGTGGGGGGCGCCCCCCTATAGGGCGCGCCCCCTGCCTCGTGGGCACCTCGTCTAGCCCCCGGTGCCCTCCTTCCTCCTATATATACCTACGTACCCCGAAACCATTAGACAAACAGAGAAAACCCTAGTTCCACCGCCGCAACCTTCTGTTCCCGTGAGATCCCATCTTGGGGCCTGTTCTGGAGCTCCACCGAAGGGGGGATCTTCCACGGAGTACTTCTACATGATCATCATCGCCTCACCATGAGTTGTGAGTAGTTTACCACAGACCTTCGGGTCCATAGCTAGTATCTAGATGGCTTCTTCTCTCTCTTTGGATCTCAATACCAAGTTCTCCTCGGTCTTCGAGGAGATCTATTCGATGTAATCTCTTTTTGCGGTGTGTTTGTCGAGATTCGATGAATTGTGGGTTTACGATCAAGATTATCTATGAGAAATATTTGGTTCTTCTCTGAACTCTTTATGTGTGATTATAATATCCTTGCAAGTCTCTTCGAACTATTGGTTTGGTTTGGCCTACTAGATCTATATTTCTTGCAATGGTAGAAGTGCTTGGCTTTGGGTTCAATCTTGCGGTGTCCTTTCCCAGTGACAGTAGGGGCAGCAAGGCACGTATTGTATTGTTGCCATCGAGGATAAAAAGATGGGGTTTATATCACTATGTTTGAGTTTATCCCTCTACATCATGTCATCTTGCTTAAGGCGTTACTCTGTTCTTATGAGCTTAATACACTAGATGTATGCTGGATAGCGGTCGATGAGTGGAGTAATAATTGTAAATGCAAAATCGTTTCGGTCTACTTGTCTCGGACGTGATGCCTATATATAATGATCATGCCTAGATAGTCTCATAATTATTCTCTTTTCTATCAATTACTCGACAGTAATTTGTTTACCCGCCATAGAATATCGCTATCATGAGAGAAGCCACTAGAGAAAACTATGGCCCCTGGGTCTATTCTCAACCTATCAATCTACAATCCACTTTGCTTTTTCGCTTTTACTTTCTGTTCTTATAACCAAAAATGCCAAAAATATCAAACTATCATCTCTATCAGATCTCACTTTCGTAAGTGACCGTAAAGGGATTGTCAACCCCTTATCGCGTTGGCTGCGAAGTTCTTATTTATTTGTGCAGGTGCGAGGGACTCGCGTGTGGTCTCCTACTGGACTGATACCTTGGTTCTCAAAAGCTAAAGGAAATACTTACGCTACTGTGCGGTATCTCCGTTTCCTCTTCGAGGGAATACAAAGCAAGCTCGAAAGTAGCAAGAAGGATTTCTGGCGCCGTTCTCGGGGAGGCTTACGCAAAAGTCATATACCAAGTACCTATCACAAACCCTTATCCTTCGCATTACATTTTTTACCTCTCGTTTTCCTCTCCCCCACTTCACCCTTGCCGTTTTATTTGCCCTTCTTCTGCCGTGTGTTTATTGTTTGCTTGCTTCTTGTTTGCTTGTGTGTGTTGGATTGCTTGCTTGTCACTATGGCTCAGAACAATACCAAATTGTGTGACTTCTCCAGTACCAATAGTAATGATTTTATAAGCACTCCGATTGCTCCTATTACCGATGCTGAATCTTGTGAGATCAATGCCGCTCTGTTGAATCTTGTCATGAAATATCAATTTTCCGACCTTCCTAGTGAAGATGCCGCTACCCATCTAAAGAACTTTGTTGATTTGTGTGATATGCAAAAGAAAAGGGATGCGGATAACGATATTGTTAAATTGAAGTTATTTCTGTTTTCACTTAGAGATCGTGCTAAAACTTGGTTTTCCTCTTTGCCTAGAAATAGTATTGATTCGTGGAATAAGTGCAAAGATGCTTTTATCTCTAAGTATTTCCCTCCTGCTAAGATCATCTCTCTTAGAAACGATATTATGAATTTTAAGCAACTAGATCATGAGCATGTTGCACAAACTTGGGAGAGAATGAAATTAATGATACGTAATTGCCCTACCCATGGTTTGAACCTATGGATTATTATTCAAAACTTTTATGCTGGTTTGAATTTTGCTTCTAGAAATCTTTTAGATTCGGCCACAGGAGGCACTTTCATGGAAACTACCTTAGGAGAAGCTACCAAACTCCTAGATAATATTATAGTTAATTATTCTCAATGGCACACCGAAAGATCTACTAGTAAAAAAGTTCATGCTATTGAAGAGATTAGTATTTTGAGTGGAAAGATGGATGAACTTATAAAGTTATTTGCTGATAAGAGTGCTTCTTCTGATCCTAATGATATGCCTCTGTCCACTTTGATTGAAAATAAAAATGAATCTTTGGATGTGAATTTAGTTGGTAGGAATAATTTTGGTAACATTGCTTATAGAGGGAACTTTAATCCTAGGCCTTTTCCTAGTAATTCCTCTAATAATTATGGTAAATCCTACAGCAACTCTTATGGAAAGATGCCTTCTGAATTTGAAACTAGTGTTAAGGAATTTATGATTTTGCAAAAGAATTTTAGTGATATGCTTGAAGAAAAATTGATTAAGATTGATGAATTGGCTAGAAGTGTGGATAGAATTACTCTTGATGTCGATTCTTTGAAACTTAGATCTATCCCACCTAAGCATGATATCAATGAGTCTCTCAAAGCCATGATAATTTCCATTGATGAATGCAAGGAAAGAACCGCTAGGATGCGTGCTAAAAGAGAGAATTATATAAAAGCATGTTTTTCTAGTTATCATGAAAATAAAGATGAAGATCTGAAAGTTATTGATGTGTCTCCTATCAGATCCTTGTTTTCTAGTATAAATCTTGATGAAGATAGGATTGGAGATGATTCTACTTTAGGGTGTCCCAATGATTTGGAGTTTTTAGATCTTGATGCTAAAATTATTAGAAGTGGGAGTGAAGAAATTAATACTTTGCATAGTGATGAACCCACTACTTTGGATTTCAAGGGATTCAATTATGACAATTGCTCTTTGATTGATTGTATTTCCTTGTTGCAATCCCTTCTAAACTTTCCGCGTGCTTATAGTCAGAATAAAGCTTTTAACAAACACATAGTTGCTGATTTGGTGCAATCTTATGAAGAAACACTTGAGTTAGAAGTTTCTATCCCTAGAAAGCTTTATGATGAGTGGGAACCTACTATTAAAATAAAAATTAAAGATCATGAATGCTATGCTTTGTGTGATTTGGGCGCAAGTGTCTCCACTATCCCAAAAACTTTGTGTGGTTTGCTAGGGTTCCATGAGCTTGATGATTGTTCTTTAAATTTGCATCTTGCAGATTCCACTTGTCGTGGAATTAGCACGACAGATGTCCGGTTTAGCGGACTTAGTCATGAGGCCGCGCATCTATGTAGTAGCTTGAGAGGGGTTGAGCGGAATCGAGAGACGCAACGCAAGACAAGAATTTAGACAGCTTCGGGCCCCGGGAAACATCATCCGGTAATAGCCATACGTGCTGTTTGAGGCTAGATCTTATTATGATCCTCGTGGTGTCGCTGGTAAACCGGCTCTTTGTGTCTAGCCCTAGAAACTTATGAGAACTTGTCTAAAACCTGTCTAAACTTGTCCCTTCTTTGGGGAGCCCTGGCCCTCCTTATATATGTTGAAGGGGCGGGTTACATGTAGAGTCCTAGTAGGATTAGGATTGCTTTATTACAAGGAGTCCTAGTCTTGCTTCCTTTGTAAGAGAATATTTCTTGTGCTTTCTTCATAAACCGGCCCACCATACATGAACCGGCCTTCTGGGCCTTGGGCCTTGTCATCCGTGATCCGCCAACCGGGTTACTAGTGAGTGGTATTATTTAGGCAGGTTGCTTGTAAACCGTCTGGTTAGGACGGATCGTCAGTGAATCATCAAGTGTAAACCGGGTCTCAAGTAAACCGCCAAGTCCGGCCGGGTCATATTTCCGGCCGGTTCATACCGCGGGGTATATCCCCGACATTAGCCCCCAGTTTAGCTTGGATTATCCATGGTAAACTTATGCTGCAAAATAACCACAAGAACAAATTTGATAGTTTGTGCTCCGGGTTAAGAATTCTTGTAAACCGGCACCTGACCATGCTTAAATCCTTGTCTTTCCTTCTTCTAGAAAATCCGGGTCAACAGACCAGCTTCATAATCAACTTGTTTGCAGAAAAAATATTGCAAACAAAGAATCCATTTGACTCGGCCTTCAATGCTCTGACTTGACAAAAATATTGATCTTCAAATATTCAATTGATATCCAACCGGTTTGGAAATGTACAACTTGCCGGTTTATGACTACCACCATTCTCGGGTTATAAAAATTGATAATTCCGGGTCATGACTGTTTATAAATGCTGGGTTATGATTGTTGCCAACGCCGGGTTATGATTAATCTTCCGGACTTACCCAAAACTGAGAATTTGAAGATGTTCCTCCTTTATATGCATATTACCTATAGCCCCCAAGTCTTAAGAGGAGAACATAGTGATATCTTAAGACTTGTTTGAATATAATCGTTGCAATCTTGAAGAAATCCAGATTGTTCATCTAAGTCACTAGTCAAAACTGAATATTCCATATTATGTAGCCCCCAAGTGCCGGGTCATTATTTAATAATGAGCAGGGACTTTAAAAATATGATCATGTAAACCTGAATAGCAACATGTAGCCCCCCAAGTGCCGGGTTAAATGAGCAGGGACTTTGTAGATATAATCATTGAAAATAACATTATATAATGTAACTTCCATCGTGGGGTTTGAACCCACATCCACAAGGTTAAGAGCTTTGTGCTTTACCAACTGAGCAGTGGACCCTTCAATATAATAGATTAATACTTGTGTACCTTGAATTGTTGAAAGGAGCGATTAGTAGCCCCCAAGGGCCGGCTCAATATGATGTGATGAGTCGGGTCTTCAATAAGGTGAGCAAAAAATGACTTTGCATTAGCCCCCAAGTGTCATGGTGCATGCTTGCAGCGACATGAGACTTGTGTATTTGATGTAATCTCAATCTGAATAATGTAGCCCCCAAGTGCCGGGTTGTAAGCCTGCAGCGACTCGGGACTATTCCTTTGTAGAATAAATCACTTCCATCGATGAAATAATATCCATTGCGCTTAAAGCGACTTTGAAAACCTCAATCATAATATTGATAACCATAATAAAAATCCAGCCATGTTGGCTATTAAAGATTTGAATAATATAATCCGGTTTGAAAACCGGTTCCAGTGACGTTTGATCACAATCAGGCCGGGTTAATAAACACCAGTCATTATTTTATCTCATACTGGCGACTTATAGTCAAAAGCCAGGCCGGTTTAATGAACACCGGTCATTATCTTATCTCATACTGGCGACTTATAGTCGAAGCCAGGCCGGTGTAATAAACACCGATCATTATCTTACCTGTGATCAAGTGTACCTGACGTCCTTAATCCGGTAGGCATACTTGAATGTGTAGATTCTGATGAGGCTCTTGGCTCTCTTGCCGTTTGCCCAATGATTGTTCCGGTTTATGATAACCACCGGCTTAAATGATCCTGGTGTTCTATGACCCAGACTTTTGTAAATATGTGGTCAACTTTGAAGTTGCCCTGTTCCGGATCAAAAACCACAGAAAACTTTGAAAAATCACAAAACACAAAACACAGTTTGCAAATAAGACCATGTAGTTGAGGCTTTTAACGAGCTGCCAGGCTCCCTATGTGCCAATCAATGGGTGCGACCCAAAGGGCTATGACTATTAAAGGAAGTACTCCTAGGGACAAGAACTTTGCCATCAAAGGATGTACTCTTTTGCCATCAAAGGATGTACTCCAAGGGACAGGAAATATTGCATCTGCCATCAAAGGAAGTACTCCTAGGGACAAGAACTTTTCTTTTGCCATCAAAGGGTATGTATCTTCCAAGGGGCAGGAAATATTGCATCTGTCATCAAAGGAAGTACCCTAGGGACAAGAACAGATTTTATTTTGCCATCAAAGGGAATGATCAACCAAGGGATAGGAATATTACATCTGCCATCAAAGGAAGGTTCCCTAGGGACAAGAACATGTTTTTTTCTTTTGCCATCAAAGGGAATGATCAACCAAGGGACAGGAATATTACATCTGCCATCAAAGGAAGGTTCCCTAGGGACAAGAACAGGTTTTTTTTCTTTTGCCATCAAAGGGAATGATCAACCAAGGGACAGGAATATTACATCTGCCATCAAAGGAAGGTTCCCTAGGGACAAGAACAAGTTTTTTTCTTTTGCCATCAAAGGGAATGATCAACCAAGGGAAAGGAATATTACATCTGCCATCAAAGGAAGGTTCCCTAGGGACAAGAACATATTTTTTTCTTTTAGGATCCGTCGCCTTCTAGTGACCGCGGGGGTAGGGTACCTATAAGAGAGTTGCGCTTGTATGGCAAGTCCTGCTTGGTCCCTTATAGAATTATCCTGCATAGCAAAATAACTTGATCAAAGCATCGTGTTCTTCTTTGATGAAAATGATATATATCAAGAGAAGTAAACTTTAGATGGATATCACCTGAGTTAATTCCCATATGACACTTATATTTGGAGAAAATGGCTGATTCCCCGGTTTACCGGGGGCACCGGTTTGAGAGGCCATAAGAACTTCTTGGCATGGAGAAGCCCCCATGTGACATATTCCTGAGCTGTACTCGCCGGGCGCCTATGTTTGAATTGCGCTGTACAACAAACTCTCTTTGGCCCCCTTAATTTTTCTGAAAACTCGATCTTGCGAGAAACATTTCTTCTTGAACCGGATGTTAAACCGGATATTAGGAGCTTAAAAGCTTTGTGGGATCTTAAACCGGAATTATCATTTTTAGCCGGCCTTTAAATTTGCACCAATATGGCGGTTCAGGGTCCTGCATTAGATAACTTTGCAAGACGGGGTAACTGCTCTTCTAAAGAAAGCAATATATAATAAAATATAATGGATGGATTTCACCTGATATGTTTAAGCCAGTATTTATCTGTCGCAGAGTTGATGATCACCATCGTGAAGCGGAAATCAATCATGGATGAATCCGCCGTAGGAGCCGACGGATGAATCGGTCGCAATATTACATGCCGGTGCGGACGGGCAAGTTGTCCTCCACGTTGTAAACCGGTGTGGACACGTGAACCGACTGATTTGCTCGAACAATAAACGGATCGGCCGGCGCTGACGGGCTAGTTGCTTTCCTCGTTGTGAGCCGGTGCGGATGTGAAAAACGGCCACGGCGTTGTAAACCGGCGCGGTCGCGAGAGACGGCCGCGGCATTATAATCCGGCGCGGTCGCGAGAAACGGCCAAGGCGATGTAAACCGGCGCGGGAATCCGTGGAATAACAATGACGACCACTTGTACAGAATGATGTTGGCGTGCCTCCATCTCCATGGTATAATACCAATTTGTAATGTATAATTTTCCTGCGTATAAAATACAGCAAGGCGAGGTATTTTGGCTCGGATGAATTTAATATGTATTAAAAAATAAATAGGATAGATATCACCTGATTCACCTGGAGAACAGATGAGTCGGCCGCGTATTGATGTAAACGCAGCAACGGGGGTAGCGACTCGCACGTGTATCCGCCGGGCCGGTTTACCAGGACGGGTGCGGCACCGGCGTGTTAATGTAGACCGGACCGCGAAAGCGGCGGCGCGCGCACGTCTATTGGAGATGGAGTCGGCCGCGGTGTTGGAGCTCAGCGCGTGTGGGCGTAGACACACGAGTCGACCGGCGTGTTGATGTAAACCGTACCGCGACACGCATGTTTGTGAAGCCGCGCAACACAGCTGAACGTGCATCTGTGGCATACCACCATCCTTTTTTTCTTTTAATAGTCATCCTGCGTAAAAAATATTAAATGCAAGAGTAATTATTGTTGGATGAATTTAACATGTACTGATAAAATATATAGGAAAAATAACACCTGGTATTTTTGCTGGATGATGGTGGATGTTTTGACCAATTTATCTCCGGGTCATGACGATAAGACACGAGGACCGGCTTGAAGCAGCCGCTGGCTCGAGCGACGGGTCAGCGGCCGGCGGCTGGCGGCTTGCGATGGCAGCCTCACGTGAAATAGCAAGGCTACTAGATCAAATCAGATCTTGAAAACCGTGAGCGCTAGTAGTACTGCCTTCACATCACGATCTAGGAGCGGCATGTGGACTTGATCAAGTGGGCTTGAAGCCAGTGCGTGTAGAACCAGCAGCTCGGCGGGACAGATAACAACGTTGCAGCCTCGGATGAAGCAGTTGACCAAACCTCGGTCGGTCTCGGGTGCGGAGGATGCAGCTCGGAGTGGGGGCCATAGGGCCTCGGCGGAAACAGGGCGCTTGCCGCGGCGAAGCGAGCTCGACTCGGAGTGGGGGCCGTAGGACGGCCTCGGCGGAAACACGTAATAATGCTCCTTTGCCCTAGTCTTCTGTGTCATCCGTCACAATACTAGTAATATAATGGAACTCGGCGGCTCAGATAGATTGCAGATTGTGTCCATCACGCACACATAGTATGTAGCAGAATTGATTTGATGTGTTGATAGGAGCAGTTTGCCTCGATCCTCACGTCGACTGTACTAGAGATTCTGTTCTTTGCCGAAAAACTTGCGTTTGGACCGACTCTGCAGCATACAGCGCACCGCCCAAACAAAGAAAATCATCTAAACTCCTGTCGGATCCATCAACTTGCGGTGACATATAAGCAAAAATTGATCTTCCATTGAATTCGATGGATCACCACAAGCGGGTGCGATGGACCGATTCCGCGAAACCCTAAATTTTCTTTCATCTCAAATCTCATATCTTGCTCCGACTGCATTGCCACGGAGATGATGTAGATCCTTTCAAACCGGTTCTTCTTCATCCGGTCAATCACAAGCTTCTCGATCCTTTAGAAAAATCCCTCCAAGAACTCAACACCATCGTGCGCTGGCCCCACGGTGGGCGCCAACTGTCGTGGAATTAGCACGGCAGATGTCCGGTTTAGCGGACTTAGTCGCGAGGCCGTGCATCTATGTAGTAGCTTGAGAGGGGCTGAGCGGAATCGAGAGACGCAACGCAAGACAAGGATTTAGAGAGCTTCGGGCCCCGGGAAACATCATCCGGTAATAGCCGTACGTGCTGTTTGAGGCTAGATCTTATTATGATCCTCGTGGTGTCGCCGGTAAACCGGCTCTTTGTGTCTAGCCCTAGAAACTTGTGAGAACTTGTCTAAAACATGTCTAAACTTGTCCCTTCTTTGGGGAGCCCTGCCCCTCCTTATATATGTTGAAGGGGCGAGTTACATGTAGAGTCCTAGTAGGATTAGGATTGCTTTATTACAAGGAGTCCTAGTCTTGCTTCCTTTGTAAGAGAATATTCCTTGTGCTTTCTTCATAAACCGGCCCACCATACATGAACCGGCCTTCTGGGCCTTGGGCCTTATCATCCGTGATCCGCCAACCGGGTTACCAGTGAGTGATATTATTTAGGCAGGTTGCTTGTAAACCGGGTCTCAAGTAAACCGCCAAGTCCGGCCGGGTCATATTTCCGACCGTTCATACCGCGGGGTATATGCCCGACACCACTATTAAGAAACCTATGGGAAGGATTAATGATGTTCTTATTGTTGCCAATAGGAATTATGTTCCCATAGATTTCATTGTTCTTGATATAGATTGCAATCCTTCATGTCCTATTATTCTTGGTAGACCTTTCCTTAGAATGATTGGTGCAATTATTCATATGAAGGAAGGAAATATTAGATTCCAATTTCCGTTAAGGAAAGGCATGGAACACTTTCCTAGAAATAAAATCAAATTACCATATGAATCTATTATGAGAGGCACTTATGGATTGCCTTTCAAAGATGGCAATACCTAGATCTATCAATGTATCGTGCCTAGCTAGGGGCGTAAAACGATAGCGCTTGTTGGGAGGCAACCCACTTTTATTTTATTTTGTTTTTGCTTCTATTTAGGAATAAATATTGCATCTAGCTTCTGTTTAGATGTGGTTTTGTGTTCTGTTTAGTGTTTGTGCCAAGTAGAACCTTTGGGAAGACTTGTGTGAAGTTTATATGATCTTGCTGTGAAAAACAGAATCGTTAGCGCTCGGTAGAATGGTGACCAGATTTTACTGGAGCGTGATATTTAGTTGATTCTTTTTGCAGGTGATTAATAAACAAATTACTCACGTTTACCCATTTAGTTTGATTTTTTTGGAGTTACAGAAGTATGCGAAAATTGCAGATTACTACAGACTGTTCTGTTTTTGACAGATTCTGTTTTTCGTGTGTTGTTTGCTTATTTCAATGCATCTATGAGTAGTATTGGGAAGTATGAACCATAGACAAGTTGGAATACAGTAGGTTTAACACCAATATAAACAAAGAATGATTTCATTGCAGTAACTTTGAGTAGTCGTTTGTTTTCTTATACTAACAGAGCTCGCGAGATTTTTGTCTAAGTTTTGTGTTGTGAAGTTTTCAAGTTTTGAGTATTGCTTTGATGGACTATGGAACAAAGAGTGACAAGAGCCTAAGCTTGGAGATCCCCAAGGCACCCCAAGGTAAAATTCAAGGAAAACCAAAATCCTAAGCTTGGGGATTCCCCGGGAAGGCATTCCCTCTTTCGTCTTCATCCATCGGTAACTATACTCGGAGCTATATTTTTATTCACCACATGATATGTGTTTTACTTGGAACGTTATGTATAATTTGAGTCTTTGCTTGTTAGTTTTACACAATAATCCTTGCTGGACACACCCATTTGAGAGATTTAAACATGGCCTAGGAATTGTTAGAACACTCTATGTGCTTCACTTATATCTTTTGAGTTGAATAGTTTTTTGCTCTAGTGCTTCACTTATATGTTGTACAGCACGGTGGTGATAATATTTTGAAGAAATTGTTGATCTCTCATGCTTCACTTACATCCTTTTGAGAGTCTATTAAAACAGCATGGAAATGTGCTTAGGCTATAAAACTAGTCTTCACATGATAGACATCCAATATCAATGTAGTAAAAACTTTCACACTAGGTGCATTGAATATGATGAGAAGTTGGATGCTTGACAATTGTTTTGAGATATGAGGATAGTGATATTAGAGTCATGCTATTGGAGTTTTTATTAAATTGATAAATGCTTGTGTTAAAGTTAGTGATTCTCGTAGTATGCATGTATGGTGAACCGCTATGTGACGAAGTTAGAGCATGAGGTATTTGTAAAGTGTCAACCTTATTGTGGAGGTCGGGGGCGCGCGATGGTTAACTCCTACCAACCTCCCCCTAGGAGCATGTGTTGATTGCTTTGTTTTGATGACTCGTAAATTTTTGCAATAAGTATATGAGTTCTTATGACTAATGTTCAGTCCATGGATATTACGCACTCTCACCCTTCCACCATTGCTAGCCTCTCTTGTACCGCGCAACTTTCGCCGGTACCATACACCCACTATATATCCTTCCTCAAAACAGCCACCATATATCTTCCTCAAAACAGCCAGCATACCTACCTATCATGGCGTTTCCATAGCCATTTCGAGATATATTGCCATGCAACTTTCCACCGTTACGTTCTTATGACACGCATCATATTGTCATATTGCCATGCATGATCATGTAGTTGACATTGTATCTATGGCAAGGCCACCATGCATAACTTTTCATACATGTCACTCTTGATTCATTGCACATCCCGGTACACCGTCGAAGGCATTCATATAGAGTCATACTTTGTTCTAGTATCGAGTTGTAAATCAATAAAAGTGTGATGATCATCATTATTAGAGCATTGTCCCGTGTGAGGAAAGGCCAATAAAAAAAGGGAGTTGGCCCAAAAAAATAGAGAGGGGCTAAATAAAAAGAAAGAGAGAAAGCCCCTGCAAAAACAATGAGAGAAAAGAGAGAAGGGACAATTGCTACTATCTTTTTCCACACTTGTGCTTCAAAGTAGCACCATGTTCTTCATGATAGAGAGTCTCATGTTTAGTCACTTTCATATACTAGTGGGAATTTTCATTATAGAACTTGGCTTGTATATTCCAACGATGGGCTTCCTCAAATGTCCTAGGTCTTCATGAGCAAGCAAGTTGGATGCACACCCACTAGTTTCTTTTGTTGAGCTTTCATACATTTTTTTAGCTCTAGTGCATCTGTTGCATGGCAATCCCTACTCACTCACATTGATATCTATTGATGGGCATCTACATAGCCCATTGATACGCCTAGTCGATGTGAGACTATCTCCCTCCTTTTTTTCTTCTCCACAACCACCTCTCTATTCCACCCATAGTGCTATGTCCATGGCTCACGCTCATGTATTGCGTGAAAGTTGAAAGGTTTGAAAGAATAGAGTATGAAAACAAGTGCTTGGCTGAAATCGGGGTTGTGCATGATATGAATATTTTGTGTGATGAAGAGGGAGCATAGCCAGACTATATAATTTTGTAGGGATAACTTTCTTTAGCCATAGTATTTTGAGAAGACATGATTGCTTTGTTAGTATGCTTGAAGTAATATTATTTCTTACGTCAATATAGACTTTTGTCTTGAATCTTTCAGATCTGAACATTCATGCCACAATTAAGAGTATTACATTGAAAAACTATGTTGGTTAGCATTCAACATCAAAAATTCTGTTTTTATCATTTACCTACTCGAGGACGAGCAGGAATTAAGCTTGGGGATGCTTGATACGTCTCCAACGTATCTATAATTTTTTATCGTTCCATGCTATTATTTATGATGTTTTGGATGTTTAATGGGCTTTGTTATACACTTTTATATTATTTTGGGAGTAACCTACTAACCCAAAGGCCCAGTCCAGATTGCAGTTTTTTTGCCTGTTTTAGGGTTTTACCGAAAAGGAATATCAAACGGAGTCCAAACGGAATGAAACCTTCGAGAGAGATATTTTTGGAGCAAAATACGCACGGGAGACTTGAGAACCACGGAGTAGGGCTGACGTGGCGTCCACGAGGGTGGGCCCCCCTATAGGGCGCGCCCCCTGCCTCGTGGGCTCCTCGTCTAGCCCCCGGTGCCATCCTTCCTCCTATATATACCTACGTACCCCGAAACCATCAGACAAACAGAGAAAACCCTAGTTCCACCGCCGCAACCTTCTGTTCCCGTGATATCCCGTCTTGGGGCCTGTTCCGGAGCTCCGCCGGAGGGGGGATCTTCCATAGAGTGCTTCTACATCATCATCATCATTGCCTCACCATGAGTTGTGACTAGTTTACCATTGACCTTCGGGTCCGTAGCTACTATCTAGATGGATTCTTCTCTCTCTTTTGATCTCAATACCAAGTTCTCCTCGGTCTTCGAGGAGATCTATTCGATGTAATCTCTTTTTGTGGTGTGTTTGTCGAGATTCGATGAATTGTGCGTTTATGATCAAGATTATCTATGAGAAATATTTGGTTCTTCTCTGAACTCTTTATGTGTGACTATAATATCCTTGCAAGTCTCTTCGAATTATTGGTTTGGTTTGGCCTACTAGATCTATAGTTCTTGCAATGGGAGAAGTGCTTGGCTTTGGGTTCAATCTTGCGATGTCCTTTCCTAGTGACAGTAGGGGCAGCAAGGCACGTATTGTATTTTTGCCATCGAGGATAGAAAGATGGGGTTTATATCACTATGTTTGAGTTTATCTCTCTACATCATGTCATCTTGCTTAAGGCGTTACTCTGTTCTTATGAGCTTAATACACTAGATGCATGCTGGATAGCGGTCGATGTGTGGAGTAATAGTAGTAGATGTAGAATAATTTCGGTCTACTTGTCTCGGACGTGATGCCTATATATAATGATCATGCCTAGATAGTCTCATAATTATTCGCTTTTCTATCAATTGCTCGATAGTAATTTGTTTACCCATCGTAGAATATCGCTATCATGAGAAAAGCCACTAGAGAAAACTATGGCCCCGGGGTCTATTCTCAACATATCAATCTACAATCTACTTTACTTTTCCGCTTTTACTTCCTGTTCTTATAACAAAAAATGCCAAAAATATCAAACTATCATCTCTATCAGCTCTCAATTTCGTAAGTGACCGTAAAGGGATTGACAACCCCTTATCGCGTTGGCTGCGAAGTTCTTATTTGTTTGTGTAGGTGCGAGGGACTCGCGCGTGGTCTCCTACTGGATTGATACCTTGGTTCTCTAAAACTGAGGGAAATACTTACGCTACTGTGCTGCATCTCCCTTTCCTCTTCGAGGGAATACAACGCAAGCTCGAGAAGTAGTAGGTTGGCATAAAAGTTAACAGTCTAGCAGATAAATGCGCCACCAGAAGTTCAGAAGCTTAGTTCATTTGACCTGAATGTTACGTTTACATATTGTACTGTTCGATAGAGCACCATAACCTTCGCCTTCATTTCTCCTAGGCTCCTGAACAACATAGCAAATGTCTGATAGTCTCGTTTCAAAACCATGCATATCTTGATGACATCGAACAATCGCTCTCGTTGTTTCACAAAGCGTCTCTGTTAGGGAATGTACTTGTGTCTGGAGCACAATTATAAGTTTTGAGCTTGCATATCTTGATCATGAGGCAGTTTGGACAAGATTGCCTTAACAACCAACCTAGTATTATGTAGGAACGTGCTTTTGGCACTGTTAGTGGACAGGTACTGACCCACTACAGCAAGTGGTGACATTGCGGTTATAGTTGCCTCGTCACCTTCAGAAGGTGGCAGTTCCACCATTTTTCCGATAGCTTGCTGAAAAGTTGAGTTTTTACATTAGTAGTACCAGAACAGAAGTTATTAAGGAGTCAGCAAAACCAAACAAAATAGCTTTGGTCTATATATAGAACTTATTCCGGTGAACCCGTGTAAAATATTAGTTGTATTCTACTACAAAGTACAAAATAAAACCAGGTTCCAAACATATGACCATGTACCATGGCTAATGTATTGTCTATTTCTTCACATTGTATTGACAACTAAGGATAAAGAGACAAAGTATATAATATGGTAAGCATAGTATGACATCATTCATATCACAAAACAACTGAGAACAGACAAACAGGCAATTGTAACGTTGCGTGGGCAAGTCCAGCACAGAACTAGATTACAGATCAATATCAAAGGAACATCACTCCTCTCTTTTAAACCTTGTAAGGTGCAATGATATGCTAAGACAATTGTGTATAAAATTGATAAGAGTGATAGACATTGGCTGCAAACCTTGCAGTTCAATGCACGAATCAGAGTAAGTAGTAGTTAAAAGGCATGAGGATTAAGGAATTACAATAGCAGCTTTGACTGGTGTAGTCATGCCCTTCGTCTTGCTGGTGTGACAGTCCTTGAAGATTTCCACAGCATTTGGTTCAGATACGTTTTGGTCCTTGCGGGCTTTCCTCTGCATTTGGAAAAAATCAATATAGATATGATAATATGGCACAGCGAAAAGAGTGAAACAACAGCTAGTTGCAAGAGCCTCGTAGTGTCCAATATAGCTACGATATCATGTTGTTTATTGGAATTTCACTTTCGTACAGTTGGCCTTGTTCTTTGAACAGTTCATTGATACGTCTCCAACGTATCTATAATTTCTGATTGTTCCATGCTATTATATATTCTGTTTTGGATGTTTAGTGGGCTTTATTATACACTTTTGTATTATTTTTGGGACTAACCTACTAACCCAAGGCCTAGTGCAAATTGCTGTTTTTTTGCCTATTTCAGTGTTTCACATAAAAGGGATATCAAACGGAGTCCAAACGGGATGAAACCTTCGGGAGAGTTATTTTTGGAACCGTATCTTCACAGAAGACTTGGAGTACACGCGAGGGAACGAGAGAGGCGGCCACGAGGGTCTAGAGCGCGCCCACGGGGGCAGGTGCGCCTCCACCCTCGTGGGCCCCTCTGGCTCCCCCGATGCCCTCCTTCCTCCTATATATATCCATGTACCCTAAAAACATCGAGGCAACAGAGAAAACCCTATTTCCACCGCCGCAACCTTCTATTCCCGTGAGATCCCATCTCGGGGCCTCTTCCGGAGCTCCGCCTGAGGGGGGATCGATCACGGAGTGCTTCTACATCAACACCACAGCCTCACCAATGAGTTGTGAGGAGTTTACCACAGAACTTCGGGTCCATAGTTATTAGCTAGATGGCTTCTTCTCTCTTTTTGGATATCAATACAAAGTTCTCCTCGATCTTCGAGGATATCTATTTGTTGTAATATTTTTGCGGTGTGTTTGTCGAGATCCGATGAATTGTGGGTTTATGATCACGATTATCTACGAACAATATTGGATTCTTCTCTGAAATCTTTTATGTATGATTATAATATCCTTGCAAGTCTCTTCGAATTATTGGTTTCGTTTGGCCTACTAGATCTATAGTTCTTGCAATGGGAGAAGGGCTTGGCTTTGGGTTCAATCTTGCGGTGTCCTTTCCCAGTGACAGCAGGGGCAGCAAGGCACGTATAGTATTGTTGCCATCGAGGATAAAAAGATGGGGTTTATATCATATTGCTTGAGTTTATCTCTCTACATCATGTCATCTTGCTTAAAGTGTTACTCTGGTCTTATGAACTTAATACTCTAGATGCATGCTGGATAGCGGTCGATGTGTGGAGTAATAGTAGTAGATGCAAAATCGTTTCGGTCTACTTGTTACGGATGTGATGCCTATATATAATGATCATGCCTAGATATTCTCATAACTATGCGCTTTTCAATCATTTGCTCGACGGTAATTTGTTCGCCCACCGTAGAATTCTGCTTTCATGAGAGAAGCCACTAGTGAAACATATGGCCCCCGTGTGTATCTTTATCATATTACTTTCCCGTCAACTAGCCAATTTCTGCCGCCATTGCTTATTTGCTTTATTTACTTTCTGTTCTTATACCAAAAATACCAAAAATATTATCCTATCCTATCTATCAGATCTCACTTTCGTAAGTGACCATGAAGGGATTGACAACCCCTTATCGCGTTGGCTGCGAAGTTCTTACTTTTTTTGCAGGTGCGAGGGACTTGCGCGTGGTTCCTACTGGATTGATACCTTGGTTCTCAAAAACTGAGGGAAATTTCTACGCTACTGTGTTGCATCACCCTTTCCTCTTCAAGGGAATACAGCGCAAGCTCGAGAAGCAGGAAGAAGAATTTCTGGCGCCATTGTCGGGGAGATCTACGCAAAATTCATATACCAAGTACCTATCACAAACCCTTATCCTTCGCACAACATTATTTGCCTCTCGTTTTCCTCTCCCCCACTTCACCCTTGTCGTTTTATTCGCCCTTCTTTTTCCATGTGTTTATGTTCGCTTGCCTCTTGTTTGCTTGTGTGTTGGATTGCTTGCTTGTCATGGCTCAAAACAATACCAAATTGTGTGACTTCTCAATACCAACAATAATGATTTTATTAGCACGCCTATTGCTCCTATTACCGATGCTGAATCTTGTGAGATCAATGCTGCTCTCTTGAATCAAGATCAATTTGCTGGCCTTCCTAGTGAAGATGCCGCTACCCATCTAAACAACTTTGTTGATTTGTGTGATACGCAAAAGAAGAGGGATACGGATAATGATATTGTTAAATTGAAGCTATTTCCGTTTCAGTTAGAGATCGTGCTAAAACTTGGTTTTCCTCTTTGCCTAGAAATAGTATTGATTCATGTAATAAGTGCAAAGATGCCTTTATCTCTAAGCATTTTCCTCGCACTAAGATTATCTCTCTTAGAAACGATATTATGAATTTTAAGCAACTAGATCATGAGCATGTTGCACAAGCTTGGGAGAGAATGAAATTAATGATACGTAATTTCCCTACACATGGTTTGAACTTATGGATGATCATACAAAACTTTTATGCTGGCTTGAATTTTTCTTCTTGAAATCTTTTAGATTCGTCCACGGGGGGCACTTTCATGGAAACCACCTTAGGAGAAGCTACCAAACTCCTAGATAATATTATGGTTAACTACTCTCAATGGCACACCGAAAGATCTACTAGTAAAAAAGTGCATGCTATTGAAGAGATTAGTGTTTTGTGTGGAAAGATGGATGAACTTATGAAATTATTTGCTACTAAGAGTGCTTCCTCTGATCCTAATGATATGCCTTTATCCACGTTGATTGAAACTAATAATGAATCTTTGGGTGTGAATTTTGTTGGTAGGAATAATTTTGGTAATAATGCTTATAGAGGAAACTTTAATCCTAGGCCTTTTCCTAGTAATTCCTCTAATGATTATGGTAATTCCTACAATAACTCTTATGGAAATTTTGGTAAGATGCCCTCTGAATTTGAGACTAGTGTTAAAGAGTTTATGAATTCGCAAAAGAATTTCAATGCTTTGCTTGAAGAAAAATTGGTTAAGATTGATGAGTTGGCTAGAAACGTGGATAGAATTACTCTTGATGTTGATTCTTTGAAACTTAGATATATTCCACCTAAGCATGATATCAATGAGTCCCTCAAAGCCATGAGAATTTCCATTGATGAGTGCAAAGAAAGAACCGCTAGGATACGTGCTAAAAAAGATTGCTTTGTGAAAGCGTGTTCTTCTAATTATCATGAAAATAAAGATGAAGATCTAAAAGTTATTGATGTGTCTCCTATTAGATCCTTGTTTTCTAGTATGAATCTTGATAAAGATGGGACTGGAGATGAGTCTACTTTAGTTAAAAGGCGTCCCAATGTTTCGGAGTTTTTAGATCTTGATGCTAGAATTATTAAAATTGGGATTGAAGAGATTAAAACTTTGCATAGTGATGAACCCACTATTTTGGATTTCAAGGGATTCAATTATGATAATTGCTCTTTAATAGATTTTATTTCCTTGTTGCAATCCGTACTACATTCTCCGCATTCTTATAGTCAAAATAAGGCTTTTACCAAACACATAGTTGATGCTTTGATGCAATCTTATGAAGAAAAACTTGAATTAGAAGTTTCTATCCCTAGAAAGATTTATGATGAGTGGAAACCTACTATTAAAATTAAAATTAAAGATCATGAATGCTTTACTTTGTGTGATATGTTAGGTTTGCATGAGCTTGATGATTCTTCTTTAAATTTGCATCTTGCGGATTCTACCATTAAGAAACCTATGGGAAGGATTAATTATGTTCTTATTTTTGCCAATAGGAATTATGTGCCCGTAGATTTCAGTGTTCTTTATATAGATTGCAATCCTTCATGTCCAATTATTCTTGGTAGACCTTTCCTTAGAATGATTGGTGCAATTATTGATATGAAGGAAGGAAATATTAGATTTGAATTTCCGTTAAGGAAGGGCATGGAACACTTTCCTAGAAAGAAAATTAAACTACCTTATGAATCTATTATGAGAGCCACTTATGGATTGCCTACCAAAGATGGCAATACCTAGATCTATTCTTGTATTGTGCCTAGCTAGGGGCGTTAAACGATAGCGCTTGTTGGGAGGCAACCCAATTTTATTTTCTTTGTTTTTGCTTCTGTTTGGCAATAAATATTGCATCTAGCTTATGTTTAGATGTGGTTTTGTGTTTTAATTAGTGTTTGTGCCAAGTAGAACATTTGGGAAGACTTGTGTGAAGTTTATGTGATCATGCTGTAAAAAACAGAAACTTTAGCGCTCACGAGATTGGCTGTAATTTTTTACTGGTGAGTGTTTTTAAGTTGATTCTTTTTGCAGATGATTAATAGACAAATTCCTCACGTTTAGAAATTTATTTCAATTTTTTTTGGAGTTACAGAAATATTCGAAAGTTACAGATTACTACACACTGTTCTGTTTTTGACAGATTCTATTTTTCGTGTGTTGTTTGCTTATTTTGATGAATTTATGAGTAGTATCGTGGGGTATGAATCATATAGAAGTTGGAATACGGTAGGTTTAACACCAATATAAACAAATAATGAGTTCATTACAGTACCTTTGAGTGGTGGTTTGTTTTCTTATACTAACGGAGCTCACGAGATTTTTGGCTAAGTTTTGTGTTGTGAAGTTTTCAAGTTTTGAGTATGGCTTTGATGGACTATGGAAAAAAGAGTGTCCAGAGCCTAAGCTTGGGGATGCCCAAGGCACCCCAAGATAAAATTCAAGTACAACCAAAATCCTAAGCTTGGGGATGCCCCGGGAAGGCATCTCCTCTTTCGTCTTCATCTATCGGTAACTATACTCGGGACTATATTTTTATTCTGCACATGATATGTGTTTTGCTTGGAGCGTCATGTATGATTTGAGTCTTTGCTTTTTAGTTTGCCACAATCATCCTTGCTGGACACACCTTTTGAGAGAGATAAATATGATTTATAATTTATTAGAATACTCTATGTGCTTCACTTATATCTTTTGAGCTAGATAGTTTTGCTCTAGTGCTTCACTTATATCTTTTAGAGCACAGTGATGGTTTTATTTTGTAGAAATTGTTGATCTCTCATGCTTCACTTATATCCTTTTGAGAGTCTTTTAGAACAGCATGGTAATGTGCTTTGGTTATAAAACTAGTCCTAATATGATAGGCATCCAAGATGCGCATAGTAAAAAATTTCACATAAATTGCATTGAATATGATGAGAAGTTTGATACTTGATAATTGTTTTGACATATGAGGATGGTGATATTAGAGTCATGCTAGTAGAGTAGTTGTGAATTTGAGAAATACTTGTGTTGAGGTTTGCAAGTCACGTAGCATGCATGTATGGTAACCGCTGTGTGACAAATTTGAAGCATTAGGTATTTCATTGAGTGTCATCTTTTGTGTGGAGGTCGGGATCGCGGGATAGTTAACTCCTACCAACCCTTCCCCTAGGAGCATGAGTGTAGTACTTTGTTTTGATGACTTTTAGATTTTTGCTATAAGTATGTGAGTTCTTTATGACTAATGTTGAGTCCATGGATTATACGCACTCTCACCCTTCCACCATTGCTAGCCTCTCTTGTACCGTGCAACTTTCGCCGGTACCATACACCCACCATATACATTCCTCAAAACAGCCACCATACCTACCTATCATGGCATTTCCATAGCCATTCCGAGATATATTGCCATGCAATTTTCCAACGTTTCGTTTGCTATGACACGCTTCATCATTGTCATATTGCCATGCATGATCATGTAGTTGACATCGTATTCGTGGCTAGGCCACCATGCATAATTTTTCATACATGTCACTCTTGATTCATTGCACATCCCGGTACACCGCTGGAGGCATTCATATAGAGTCATAGTTTGTTCTAGTATCAAGTTGTAATATCGAGTTGTAAATCAATATAAGTGTGATGATCATCATTATTAGAGCATTGTCCCAAAGAAAAAGAAAAAAAGGAAGGAAAGGCCAAATAAAAAAAGAAAGGCCCAAAAAAGAAAAAAAAAAGAAAAAAAGGACAATGCTACTATCTTTTTCACACTTGTGCTTCAAAGTAGCACCATGATCTTCATGATAGAGAGTCTCTTGTTTAGTCACTTTCATATGCTATTGGGATTTTCATTATAGAACTTGGCTTGTATATTCCAACGATGGGCTTCCTCAATTGCCCTAGGTCTTCGTGAGCAAGCAAGTTGGATGCGCACCCACTTAGTTTCTTTTTGTTGAGCTTTCATACATTTATAGCTCTAGTGCATCTGTTGCATGGCAATCCCTACTCACTCACATTGATATCTATTGATGGGCATCTCCATAGCCCATTGATACGCCTAGTTCATGTGAGGCCATCTTCCTCTTTTGTCTTCTCCACAACCACCACTCTATTCCACATAGTGATATGTCCATGTCCCACGCTCATATATTGTGTGCAAGTTGAAAGAGTATGAAAAAAAATTAAGTATGAAACAAGTGCTTGGCTGAAACCGGGGTTGTGCATGATTGGAATATTTTGTGTGACGAAGATGAAGCATAGCCTACCTATATGATTTTCTAGGGATAAACTTTCTTTGGCCATGTTATTTTGAGAAGACATGATTGCTTTGTTAGTAAGCTTGAAGTATTATTATTCTTATGTCCATATAGACTTTTATCTTGAATCTTTCGGATCTGAACATTCATGCCACAATAAATAAATTACATCGAGAATTATGTTGGTTAGCATTCCACATCAAAAATTCTATTTTTAGCATTTACCTACTCGAGGACGAGCAGGAATTAAGCTTGGGGATGCTTGATACGTCTCCAACGTACCTATAATTTTTTATTGTTCCATGTTATTATATATTCCGTTTTGGATGTTTAATGGGATTTATTATACACTTTTATATTATTTTTGGGACTAACCTACTAACCCAAGGCCCAGTGCAAATTGCTGGTTTTTGCCTATTTTAGTGTTTCACAGAAAAGGGATATCAAACGGAGTCCAAACGGAATGAAACCTTCGGGAGAGTTATTTTTGGAACCGTATCTTCACAGAAGACTTGGAGTACACGCGAGGGAACGAGAGAGGCAGCCACGAGGGTCCAGGGCGCTCCCAGGGGGGCAGGTGCGCCCCCCACCCTCATGGGCCCCCTCTGGCTCCCCCGATTCCCTCCGTCCTCCTATATATATCCATGTACCCTGAAAACATCGAGGCAACAGAGAAAACCCTAATTCCACCGCCGCAACCTTATGTTCCCATGAGATCCCACTTGGGGCCTGTTCCGGAGCTCCGCCGGAGGGGGGATCGATCACGGAGTGCTTCTACATCAACACCATAGCCTCACCAATGAGTTGTGAGTAGTTTACCACAGACCTTCGGGTCCATAGTTATTAGCTAGATGGCTTCTTCTATCTTTTTGGATCTCAATACAAAGTTCTCCTCGATCTTCGAGGAGATCTATTCGATGTAATCTATTTGCGGTGTGTTTGTCGAGATTCGATGAATTGTGGGCTTATGATCAAGATTATCTATGAAAAATATTGGATTCTCCTATGAAATCTTTTATGTATGATTATAATATCCTTGCAAGTCTCTTCTAATTATTGGTTTGGTTTGGCCTACTAGATCTATAGTTCTTGCAATGGGAGAAGTGCTTGGCTTTGGGTTCAATCTTGTGGTGTCCTTTCCCAGTGACAGTAGGGGCAGCCAACGCACGTATTGTATTGTTGCCATCGAGGATAAAAAGATGGGACTTATATCATATTGCTTGAGTTTATCCCTCTACATCATGTCATCTTGCTTAAAGTGTTACTCTGTTCTTATGAACTTAATACTCTAGATGCATGCTGGATAGCGGTCGATGTGTGGAGTAATAGTAGTAGATGCAGAATTGTTTCGGGCTACTTGTTACGGACGTGATGCCTATATATAATGATCATGCCTAGATATTCTCATAACTATGCGCTTTTCTATCAATTGCTCGATAGTAATTTTTTCACCCACCGTAGAATCCTGCTTTCATGAGAGAAGCCACTAGTGAAACCTATGGCCCCCGGGCCTATCTTTATCATATTACTTTCCCGTCAACTTGCTAATTTCTGCCGCCATTGCTTATTTGCTTTATTTACTTTCTGTTCTTATACCAAAAATACCAAAAATATTATCCTATCCTATCTATCGGATCTCACTTTCGTAAGTGACCGTGAAGGGATTGACAAGCCCTTATCATGTTGGTTGTGAAGTTCTTATTTGTTTGTGCAGGTGCGAGGGACTTGGGCGTGGTCTCCTACTGGATTGATACCTTGGTTCTCAAAAACTGAGGGAAATACTTACGCTACTGTGCTGCATCACCCTTTCCTCTTCGAGGGAATACAATGCAAGCTCGAGAAGTAGCATTCACCTACAAGAAGATAGATTTGTGAGGCACATGCGTAAATAGGAGTTCAACATGTGATCTGATCACATACATATAACGTACTTGATACTTTGGATCAGAACAGTGTTTAACGAGGCCTCTCCAGTCTTCATCCGATATATTTTCCACTGGAGATGTTTGGGCAAGTTCATTGTTAGCTTTGCCTTCAAACTGAGTTTTCCTCAAGTTATACCAATACTGTCGGAGAGCAGACTTGAAAACATGGGTGCAAGCTTGTCTGGTTGCATCATCTTGGCTATCCAACTTGAACCTCATCTATTGAAAATTATGGGAGTCTCATTATCAGCAACCTAGAAAGTATGGGACAGAGCAATACAATATTACTAGTTTCCATACATAGCCATACTTACAGATAAATAGTCGAGGAAGGTGTTGGACTGGGTTTCATCTTTGTCATTCATGTATTGAATCCATGTTGGGAGGATACGTGCATGACACCTAACGGCAACCGTTGCCCCTGATACTAACTTGGCTGACTCTGTAGAATCACGTGGCCATTTTAAACCTGCCTCAAAACGGATCTCCATTCTTCCTCCTCTGGATTTAGTTAATCTATCGAGCATTATCCCTAATGTTTGTTTCCTCTTGCGCCTAGGTGCTAGTCCAACAATGAGCATAGGAAGTGTTAGTGTACATCAAACTGCGAGACTACATATAAAGAACCATGCAACCGTAATTTGAAGCTCACAAGGTTCATCTGATCTTGCCGACTCGTTTTGTGTCAATAGTGTTTCGGAAGTAGTGTCAGGTGGCAAGGGAGCTTGGGAACTTGTAGCTAGCAGAGTTACCGAATGAGTAACTCGTGGAGTTGGTGGTACTATGGAAGGTGTTGCAACAACTAGGGTTGTCTCTACTTGTTTGGTGGCAGCTATTACTTTCTGTTTGCCTTGTTTTGCAGCTCGTGTAGCACGGGATACCGCCTTTGTACAATTTTCTGATGTACTTTGACCTTCTATTGCACCATCAGTACCAGCAGAATCTGCATAATTGTTCCACACCCATTTCTATGTGTCCTTAGTACTAACACCATCCCTTGTGTTTTCGGGTTCCTTCCTCTTTCTCTGTGCCATGTTAAGTCAAGCCGACAAGAAAAAGGAATAAAACTTTAGTTCTTTAGAACAAATTGATGCGTGATACAGACGAACTGAACTGTGATGTTAAACAACCACATGATAGGAGGATGTAATATGTACAAAAAACAGGACGGCATGAGATAATCAGAAATATAATATGTAATATCCACTGTCTTTCTAATTTCCTTCTGCTTTATTGATTTTGCATTGTCAAGTTAAACTAACAAGAAAAATCAATAAAATTCACTCTTCAGAATTCATTCATGCATGATACTGACAATCACTTCCTTGATGTAAGGCAAACACATGATACGAGGATGGAATATGTACGAAAAATAGGACGACATGGCATATTCACAACTATTTGTGTAAACTAAGTAGAAGTAATTTAATCAAATTACAAGAAATACAAGTGAGACACCGTATGCAACATGCAAGACAATATCACACTGCCAAGCCAGGGAAAGCACCTTGGATGCCTGTTTCGCCGGAAGACCGCCATCAGCCCCTGCCTTATTTTTTTCATTCATATTTCTTAATTGTATTTCCTTGTCAAGTCAAACCCACAAGAAAAATGAATCAAAATTCGCTTTTCAGAACTCATTGATGTAGGAAGCTGACGAGCACTACTTTAATGTAAGGCGATCGCATGATAGTACAATTTAATGTGTAAGAAAAAAGGACAGGATTGCATATTCACAGCTATGATGTGTAAACTAAGCAGAAGGCATTTCAAATTTTCAATAAATTAGAAGCAATGAAAGCTAGACACCATACGAAATATGCAATGAATATCACTCTACCAAGTTAAAATTGAGTCATCATAAGTGTCATTTCAACAAATTAGAAGTAGTACAAGCTAGAAAAGAATGCGAGGTGTAACCTATATCACACTCCCAAGTCAAACGTGTCTTGTGATAAGTGATTGTTGCAGGTTACACAAAAGTAGTACTTTGATGTAAGGACATGGTGTGATAGACAAATATTGTATGTTCTAGAAACAGGAACATGTGTCTTATTCACAAGTATAATGTCTAAAGTAAGCAGATGGAATTCAAAAAAATTAGAAGCAATACAAGCTAGACATCGTACAAACATGCAACCACATATAACAGTGCCAAGTTAGAGGGAGCACCTGTGATGGTGCACTAGGGGAGACGTGCTCATCATCAACACAACTACATTGAGTGTCTATGCATGTGTTGTCTTGCAAATCTTCTTGGGGGTGGAGTAGAATCTGTAGAGGCCCTCTCTTTGGAAGGAGCACGTTTCTCCACTGCCTTGCTAATTTCCATCCACTTTATTGGTTTTGAATTGTCAAGTAAAACTGAAAAGAAAAACCAATAAAATTCACTCTTCAGAACTCATTCGTGCATGATACTGACAATCACTACTTTGATGTAAGGCAAACACATGATACCAGGACGGAATATGTCGGTGTACTAAAGTAGGGGTACCTTAGTATCCCGACTTGTGCACGGGCAGTAGCAGCGTCCCGTGGCAGGGCTTGCCACGCGCCCGCCAAGGCCTGCTCTGGATCCTTTAGAGCCATTCAAGAACAAAGTATTCAAATTAAAGAAACAAGCCCCCGGCAAGAGGAGCTTGCCGGGAATGCCGTACCAGGCTCAAGACCACCCCTTTGGCACAAGGCCCTGGCAAGAGGAGCTTGTCAGGAAGGCCAAACATGGCATTTCAGAAGACTTCCCGCAACGCTCCGCGCGTCGCGGCAAGGCCCGGAGAGCGACAAGCTTCCGGGCACGGCAAGGTAGCGACCGCGGCAAGGCGCTTGCCGCGGCAAGCTCCCACTACGTGCCCGCGCTCCAGCTCATCCGGCCACGAGTCGCCCTGGGGCCTTCCAGGTGCACGTGGCGGAAGGATGTGCAGCCTGGGGTACACCGTGGCGAGCCGCGATGACGAAGCCACCTTCGTGGCGAACGGAGACGCCCTAACGGACACTTTTTGCACTGTTTGGGGGCGACGGCGACGGGCATTCAATGCCCTTGTCCCCTGCCGTCAGGGTTAGGTATAGACCACTGTACCTATACTGTACATACACTGTTACAACTACCACCATTTTTACACTTTTACCCTCATCTACGTTGCCACCTGTCGGTGACCTCTTCAACCTATAAAAGGAGGCCCATGCGCAACGTAGAGGGGGTTCCGATCCTTGATCACTCTCACGCTCGGTATAGCTAGCAACCAGCTCTGTAGCTCTTCGGGCTCCCGAGCTAAGAACACAATACAACCAAGGCAGGAGTAGGGTTTTACGCATCCGTGCGGCCCGAACCTGGGTAAACTGCCCGCGTGCTCGCCTCGATCCGCTCTTCGTGCTCCCTCCGCTCCCTTGCCGTACCGAAAAGGGGCTCCGGTCCCATAGGTGTTCGTGGGCGATCAGTTTCCCCGACATCTTTGGCGCGCCAGGTAGGGGGCGTCGAGGTTGTGCGAACCTGATCCGGCGTTCACGCGGGCGAAACCTTCAGCAACTTCATCAACTTCGTTGACTTCATCGACATGCCGCCGAAGAAGAAAGCTTCGGAAGTAGGAGGCCCGTCCGCGTCGATCCCACCACCACCAGAACCAACGGTTGGTGGGGTAGACGCTGGCGGAAGGACGGACGCCGGCTAGGAAACTCACGGCGCCGCCAAATCCAAGGACAAGACGGACGACCGAGCGCACTCCAAGACCTCGGCATCCGTCCATGCACCGCGCCCCTCTCAGGAGGTGCCGAAACGGCAGCGGCGTGGTACGCAGGGTACCATCCTCCTGCTGGGTCAAGGACAAGTTGGCGGGTCGCGGGACGCTGAAGGCCAACGTGCTGGCACGAGCAAGGCGCGGTCGCCGGGCGAGAACCTGCTCCTTCTAACGCTGTTAGAAGTCCGAGCATATCTCGCTCCTCGCACCGCTCGCCACCGCTCCCCTCCACTCCAGCAGAAGCTCTCGCTAGAGCCCAGCTGCTCCTCGACTTCCCTCCAGCGGCAGACAAGGCCGAAGACTGGAGGTCTACCATCCAAAGCCTCATAGCCTTCGCCAACAATGACACGCCGCAGCAGCCGGCGACGTCACGGCCGCGGCAAGTCAGCCTGGCGCGGGCTGATGGAGACAAGACCGCCGGGGACAAGACCGCAGGGGGTGCAACTACTGTGCACTCCCCGCCCCGAAGGCCAAAGTCGCCGACTCGCCGGATCAACGTCGACGACGACTCCACGGCGTCGTCGGATCCACGAGCTCGCCGCGACCAACGCCAAGTCCTCGATGACAGACGACAAGAAGACGCTCGAACCCGCATCGAGCATCGAAGAGAAGCGCGACGACAGTCCGACCATCGTGCTGGGACCGCCGTCGACATGCACGCGCCCGGAGAACCGGGCGACTTGCCGTACGCGGCAGGTTGCCCTGCATTCACCCGTGAGTTGCGGCAAGTCCAGTGGCCCAGCATGAAGAACTTCAAGCCTGACGTACCCGAGAAGTACAACGGCAAGACCCATCCCTCAGAGTTCCTCAGCATCTACATCATTGCGGTGCAGGCTGCCGGGGGACGCGACGAAAAGATACTAGCAAACTACTTCCCGCTCGTGCTCAAGCCAAACGTCAGATCTTGGCTCATGCACTTGCCGGAGAACTCCATCTCTTCCTGGGCCGACCTGTGCCATCAGTTTGTCGGCGCCTTTACGGGTGGCCACAAGCCCCATGGCCAGGAAAGTGATCTACATATACTTGCCCAGAAGGAAGGAGAATCCCTGCGAAAGTACATCCAGAGGTTCAGCCGCGTCCAGCACAACATCCCGGACGTCCACCCTGCCGCGGTTATTAGCGCGTTCCACCAGAACGTGCGTAACCGCCGCATGAGGGAGGAAATGGCGATGTGCAAGATACGAGACGTCAGTGAGCTTTATGCCCTGGCCGACAAGTGCGCGCGCGCTGAAGAAGGGAGGAGACTCCCCGGAGAGGGTGCTGGAGCAGGAGGAACGGACAGTGAGGATGCCACCCCGGCAAGGAAGAACCGGCGGCGAAACAACAAGAAAAAGAAGAACAAGGAAGTACTGGCCGTTGAGCAGTCCGGCAAGGAGGCTGGCGCTAAGAAAGCTCAGGCTGGTGGCTCCGGCAAGGAAGCCACCACTGTAGCGGCCGCCGACAAGCAGGACGGCTCCGACAAGCAGTACTACAAGATCCACCGCACCAAGGGCCACGATCTACAGAACTGCAAAAGGGTCGAGTACCTCGTCGAGCAGCAGAAGGCTGAGTACGAGCGACGTGACAAAGAGAAGGCCCGGGGAGGCGGAGGAGAGTCCGGCAAGAAGCGGCCATTCAATGGCCGGGGAGGACGCCGCGTCAAGGCCAAGCAGCGGCAAGGAGATAGACCTCCCCGCGGCCGCGACAAGGACGAAGACGAAGACGACGACAAGGACATGGACGACGGAGACAACAGCGAGCAGGAGTTCCAGAAGGCCACAGAAGTTATGTGCGTCGATGGAGGTGCCTCTCTGCATACTTCCCACCACCAACTCAAGCAATGGGTGCGGGAAGTTAATGCAGCGGAGCCACCAGTCGAGTCGCGCAAACTCCTGAAGTGGTCCAGCACGCCCATCATCTTCGACATTGAGGATCACCCTGACCGCATGACTGCGGTCGGGTGCTTGCCGATGTTGGTTTCACCCACCATCCGCAACCTCAAGGTCACCAACATGCTGGTTGACGGCGGGGCCGGCCTGAACCTGATCTCCTCTGTTGTAGTCCGAAAGCTACAGATCCCCGACAGCGAGCTCGAGGAAACCGGAACTTTCCAAGGAATTAACCCGGGAAGGAGCAAGCCGAAGGGGAAGTTCACATTGCCAGTAACCTTTGGCGGATAGCTGAATTTCAGAACTGAAAGGATCACCTTCGACGTTGCCGATATCCCATTGCCATACAATGGGATACTTGGCCTTCCGGCGCTCGCCAAGTTCATGGCAGCCTCTCATTATGCCTACAACATGCTCAAGATGCCTGGCCCGATAAGCGTCATCTCTGTTCCCGGCGACAAGAAGGACGCGCTTATCTGCGCCGACAGGATTTACCGGGACGCAGCAGCCGCAACAAATAGCGAGACACTTGCCGCTGAAGCTCCCGGGGGGAAGAATAAGACCAAGTCCGGCAAGAGCTCTGGGGCCCACTCCGGCAAACGCACCTCTTCGGAGTGCTGCGCTGCCGTCGAGGACGCACCATCGAGCTCCACCGGCAAGTGCAAGAAGGGAATGGCAGCTCCACCTGCAACCAAGAAGGTGTCCGCCAAGGAGGACGGCACTGGTGGTACTTTCACCATCAGTGCCACGCTCGATCCTAAATAGAAAAACGCGCTCGTTGCTTTCCTGCGGGCGAATGTCGACGTGTTTGCATGGCAACCGTCTGACATCCCCGGTGTTCCTAGGAAAGTGATTGAGCACAAGCTTGTCGTTTGTCCTCACGCGCGGCCCGTCAAGCAGAAGGTCAGAAAACAAGCGGTGGAGCGTCAAGAGTTTATCGCGGAGGAAATCAAGAAGCTGGAAGCAGCAGGCCTTGTCAGAGGTGTACTTCATCCCACGTGGTTGGCCAACCCTGTTGTAGTGCGCAAGGCTAATGGGAAGTGGAGGCTTTGTATAGACTTCACTGATGTGAATAAAGCTTGTCCCAAAGATCCATTTCCCTTGCCGCGCATTTACCAGATCATTGACTCCACGGCTGGGTGCGAGTTGCTTTCATTCCTTGATGCATACTCCGGGTACCACCAGATATTCATGGCTAAAGAGGATGAAGAGAAGACCGCATTCATTACTCCATGTGGCACTTACTGCTTCATATGCATGCCCTTTGGATTGAAGAATGCGGGTTCAACATTTGCAAGGGTGGTCCACACTGCTTTTGAGCCACAGATACACAGGAATGTAGAAGCTTACATGGATGATATAGTGGTCAAGAGCAAGGACAAGGATACCCTGATTCAAGACCTAGATGAAACTTTTGCGAATCTGCGCAAGATACAACTCAAGCTTAACCCCGAGAAGTGCGTGTTCGGAGTCCCCTCGGGCAAGCTTCTCGGGTTCTTTGTGTCTCAGAGGGGGATTGAAGCTAATCCCGACAAGATCAAAGCCATCGAGCAGATCGAAGCTCCGAAGCGCGTCAAGGATGTACGAAGGCTTGCCGGCTGCATGCCTGCTCTCAGCAGGTTCATTTCGAACTCCGCAGAACGCGCCCTGCCGTTTTTCAAAATCTTGAAAAAGGCGGGTCCAATGAGATGGACTCCGGAAGTGGAGGCAGCGCTGCAGGACTTGAAAGGATACCTATCCTCCACTCCAATACTTGTCGCACCTAGGCCACAAGAGAAGTTGCCGCTGTACTTAGCAGCAACCAATCAAGTGGTTAGTGATGCGTTGGCAGCGGAAAGGGAGGCGGATGAGGAGCCCACAACCCCGACAAGCACATCCAGCGACAAGCAGGGGGCTTCCCCGACAAGCTCTGGCCCCGACAAGGATGAGTCTACGCAAATGCAAGAAGAAGTGCGGAAGAAGATGGTGCAGCGGCCAGTCTATTTTGTCAGTTCCCTCTTGCAGGGGGCTAGGTCAAGATACTCTGGGGTGCAGAAGTTGCTTTTCGGCCTTCTTATGGCCTCGAGAAAGCTGCGCCACTACTTCCAAGCACATGAGATAATAGTGGTCACTCGCTTTCCGCTGAAGAGGATATTGCAAAATCCAGAAGCAACAGGCAGGATTGTCGAGCGGGCACTGGAGCTGTCAAGCTTTGGTCTTAAGTTTGAAAGTACTTCAACTATCCAGAGCAGAGCATTGGCAGAGTTCATAGCAGAATGAACACCAACGCCAGACGAAGAGATTCCTGAGACAAGCGTCCCCGTCAAAGAAGCGAGCAAATAATGGGTAATGTACTTCGATGGAGCGTTCTCGCTGCAAGGCGCCGGTGCTGGTGTGTTGCTTGTCGCACCCACCGGAGAACACCTCAAGTACATTGTCCAAATGCACTTTCCCAAGGAGCAAGCGACAAACAACATTGCAGAGAATGAAGGTTTGCTTGCCGGCCTCATAATTGCAGCAGAACTTGGGATCAAGAAGCTGATTGTGCGGGGAGATTCGCAGTTGGTTGTTCGACAAGTGAACAAGAGCTACCAGAGCCCATTGATGGAAGCTTACGTCGACAAAGTGAGGAAACTTGAAGAACACTTTGAAGGCTTGCAGATGGAGCACGTTCCAAGAGCTCTAAATGACGTCACAGACGGCCTGTCAAAGTGTGCTACACTAAAGCTACCTGTGGAACCAGGGATCTTTGTGCTCAAGTTAACTCAACCATCCGTTACACCATCAGTTGGGCAAAGCAAGAAGAGAAAGTTGGTCTCCGGTGACTACTTGCCGGCGGATCTCCCTGAAGTCGCCGCCAAGGTCCCCAAGGTCAACACCCAAGTTGCTGAGGAACAGTCTGCTCCTGCGGACCCAAGGGTCCGTACAGTTGAAGCAGGCGTTCCCGACAAGTCTTGCCCCGGCAAGCTTGCCGGGGAACGTCCAGCTTCGGCCGAGCCGCAGGTTCTTGCCGTAGAAGCTGACGTTCCCGCAGCAGCAATGATGCCTTTAGTCCTTGTTGTTGAGCCTCAGGCTCCAGCATGGGCACAACAAATTGTCCATTTTCTTCAAACTGGAGAACTTCCCGAAGAGCCAGAAGAGGCAGAGAGAATAACCAGGCAGTCAAGTATGTACCAGTTCATCGGCAATGAACTGTACAGAAGAAGACTCAATGGTGTTAGATTGAAGTGCATTCCCCGGGAAGATGGGCAGAAGCTGTTGGCAGAGATACATGGAGGCATATGTGGCCACCACATTGGCGCAAGAGAACTTACCGGCAAGGCGTTCCGGCAAGGTTTCTTTTGGCCAGAAGCCCTCCAAGATGCAACTGCACAAGTAACCAAGTGTGAAGCGTGCCAGTTCCATGCCAAGCAAATACATCAGCCAGCTCAAGCTCTCCAGACGATCCCTTTGTCCTGGCCTTTTTCGGTCTGGGGGCTCGATATTCTCGGCCCCTTTACCCGCGCAATCGGGGGCTTTGAGTACTTGTGCGTCGCCATCGACAAGTTCACAAAGTGGCCGGAAGTGGAACCAGTGAGAAAGGTGACCGCACAGTGAGCAGTCAAGTTCTTCAGGTCAATTGTTTGCCGTTTTGGAATCCCTAACAGGATCATCACCGACAACGGCACACAATTCACAAGTCGCACCTTCATGCAATACATCCAAGACCTTGGCGCCAAGGTCTGCTTCGCTTCTGTTGCTCACCCAAGGAGCAATGGTCAAGCAGAGAGGGCAAACGCTGGAGTGTTGCGCGGGCTCAAGACAAGAACTTTCGACAGGCTACACAAATGCGGAAGAAAATGGATTGAGGAGTTGCCGGCGGCTCTTTGGTCAATCAGGACGACACCAAATCGAGCCACTGGACAGACACTCTTTGCTCTTGTCTATGGAGCTGAGGCAGTTCTCCCCACGGAACTCGTATACGGGTCGCCTCGAGTGCTCGCTTACGACGAGCTCGCGCAAGAGCAGCTGCGGCAAGATGATGCACTGCTCCTCGAGGAGGACCGTCTTCAGGCTGCTGTACGAGCTGCTCGATACCAGCAAGCTTTGCGCCGCTACCATAACCGCAAAATTAAAGCCAGAAATCTCGAGGAAGGCGACCTTGTTCTTCGGCGTGTTCAGTCCGCCAAGAATTCCAACAAGTTGACGCTGAAGTGGGAAGGCCCTTATCGGGTGAGACAAGTTACAAGGCCCGGCGTTGTCCGCCTTGAGACCGAAGAGGGCTTACCGGTGAGCAACTCCTGGAACATTGAGCACCTTCGCAAGTTTCACCCATAAGGCGCGGTTGCCGTGATCCGTTCCGGCAACCACCTTTTGTACAAGTCTTGCCGCTGTTGCATGTAAACCTTTGTACAAAGCCGGGCGCAGACCCCGTGCATCAGTAAAGCTTTTGTGCCTTGCACAACTTGTTGTTTCATGCATTTTTCTCTTTTACTTGCATGTATTATATGACACCTCGTGCAGCACACACCTCCGGTAAGCAATAACGAGCCGCAAGGCTCCATATCTATGTTTCCTCCCTTTCTATTTTCTCTCTAGCAGAAGAAGGATTCCTCGCGCACAAGTTTGCCGGGAGGGAAGGAGACAGTGGTATGCACCAAATGCCGTTCAAGAAAGCCTCGCCTTGCCATGGACCAAGTGTCGTTCAAGAAAGCCTCGCCTTGCCGGGAAGCAGACCGTACACAAGAGCTAAGTTACCAAAGTTTGAACATTCAAATTTTTAAATTTTAAAGTTATCTTCCTTGAATGACCACGCTTTGTATGGAAAACCTGTGCACGGAGGAACCTACCTGTAGCTAACCGCGCCCTTACTTTGTTTTGAGCATGCTCAACGGTTTAATTGCGCTGCGACAAGTGTCGCGCCCTTACTTCGTTTTCGAGTTCGCTCAACAACCTAAGTGTGCTGCGACTAGCTGCGGCAAGGTTTCTTGCCGGTAGAGGCGTTGCCAGCAGGCTGCTGAAGTTCCGCACTCAGCACTCGCGGCAAGGGCCCCTTTGCCGGCAAGTTCTCTAAAAAGCGTAGGGTAAAAGCATACAAAGTAAAGGAGTCGAGCCAAGGAAATAACACTGCATTAACTACCCAAAATAAAGTTATATTACAAGATGACTTGTCGCTGTTCTAACAAACTACTGTCCATGACGTGATTGGCAGCGACAAGAGAAGCAGAAAGGAAGACAGTCTAGTCCACACGGTCGCCGTCGACCCTCCTGATCTTGCCCACCTTGGCCACGATGGGGGCGACAAGAGCCTTCACCGCTTCCTGGTCGGCGTCGGGCGGCAAGGTCCTGAGGACGTTCTCAAGATTGATCCCGGGGTTGCGGTAGACTATCTTCGTCACCACTCTCTCCACAACTCCCGTGCAAAGCCTGCGCGGCTCGTTCGCCAGCTGCGTGGGGATCCTCTCACGGAGCTGCTCAAGGGCCGGCGCCACTCCCCTGAAGAATAAGCTCAGTTTGGCGCTGTGAGGGAGGTTCGCGTCGGGGGAGTACCCGAGGTGCTCTGTCCCCAGCCCCGCCAACTCTCTGTCGATGTCAGCGGCGGCGGTGACAAGCTCCTCGGTCCACTGCTCCACCGTCTGCCTGAAGTTGTTCTGCGTGAGGGCGGTGCTGTCCAGCAGTGCCCTCTCAGCCCGGAGGTCCTCCTTCAGCTTTGTCTCCCGGTTCCTGGCGCTGTCGAGCGATGCAGTGAGGGTGGACAGCTTCAATTCCAAGTCCGCAACAGAGTCCTTGGCGACGGCAAGCTCCTTTCCCTTGTCGGAGAGACGGACCTGCAGCTCCGAGTGGCTCTGGGCGTCTTTCTCCCTCTCCAACGTGAGCGCGGCAACTTTCTCCTCGCTCGTCCTCAAGTTGATCTCCAACTGCGCCACCCTTGCCTCCAAGTCTCTCTTGGCGGTCTCTGCAGCTGCAGTGGCGTCCCTCACTTCCTGCAGGGCCCCGCCAATGGACTGCTCGCGCGCGGCAAGGTCGTCCTCGTGGCTGTCGAGGTCGACCTTCCGCTGCGTTAGCTCTCCTTCCCGCCTGGACAGCTCCTCGGCGGCGAGTCGTTGTTGCTCCTCCGCTTCAGCCTTCTCGAGGATGAACGCTTGGTGCGCCTCGGCGAGCTCCTCCCGCTCCTCCGCCAAGGACCGGAGGGCCGCCGGGTTGGCGGTGCGGAGCTCCTCGGCGCGCTTCTCCAAATCGACGCATGTCTTGGTAGCCAGAGCCTCTCGGGACTCCAGCTTGGCCTGCCTGGCACGGTACAAGGCCAGAAGCCGGCGCAGAAGCTGCTCCTCCTCGGGCTCGTTGCTGCTGCCGGGCGCGTCGACGAACTTTAGCCCCGCGGAGGCGAGGACTTCCCCATCGAAGACCTCCCCCTCCGCGGGCGCCCTTGACGAAGAAGCCCACGGAAGTTGGATGAAAACCCCGTTTCCGGCCTCCAAGTAGGCGCCAGTTCCGGCCGTGGCGGCGGCGGGATCGGCGGTCGGCGCAGCGTCAAACGCTCATGCGGCCTCAGGGCCGTCAGTGCGACCGCCGGTCCCCTCCTCAGCCGCCGCGTCGGCGTCCCTGGTTGCCTCTTCGACGGCGGGCTCCTCGGTGCCGACCGCCTCTTCGGTAGCCGCGGCATCGCCAGCGTTACCGCGCGCGGGCTCCTCGGTGGCGGCCTCCGTCTCCATAGGCTCCAGAGCGGACGAGTCTGAAGACAAGAAGAAGAAAGAAGAAAAACATTGTCAAGCAAATATCCAAAAAGAAGAAATCAAAAGAAAAAAACTACAAGGGTTACCTGCGCGGGCCTCTTCTTCGACGAGGTCCCTCGCCGGGGGGTCCTCCCTCGGCGGCGTGGTAGTAGCCCTCGCCGGCGGAGGGCCGCTGGCGCCTTCCCTTGGCGGGGTGCTCACCCTTGGCGGGGTACTCGCCCTTGGCGGAGTACCCGCCCTTGGCGGAGTATCCTCCCTCGCCGGAGAGCTCCTCCTTGGCGGGGAGGTTGAGACGAGCGGCTCGTCGGGAGCAGTCTCTGGGCGCTCCTGAGGCTGCGGCTCTGCTTCTGCACAAATTAACAAGCAAACAAGACGATTAACAAGGATGAGAAGCCCACGCGCGCCCGACAAGCGAAGAAGTAAACAGAAGACTTACGCTGGGGGCTGCGCTGGGGGCTGCTCTGCGGGGCAGCTGGCTGATCCGGCAAGTTCGTCGCTGGCGCATCCCCCGCTGCTGCAATAGGCTCGTCCTCGAGGTCAACCACCGGGATCTTGGCCCTCTTCGCCACCCTTTGGGCCAGGGTCCTAGAAGACAGACATCAAGCAGAATCAGGCAAAGAATATTCAAAACAAAGAGCAACCAACGAAGGAAACAAGAGTTGCAAGTACTTAATCTTCCTCCTCCTCGTCGGAACTGAGAACGGAGAAGTCGAAGTCTGCCTCGCGTGGTCCAGCGCGAGGAGCTGGAGGTGTAGGCGCCCTCGGCCGCTTGCCGGGGGCGGGGTCGGTGGTCTGCGAAGACCCCGCTCCGGTCGTCGCCGAGGCCCGAGGGGCGGAAGGAGCGGTGGAGCCCGTGCGGGAAGATCCTCCTCCAGCCGTTGCTGAGGCGCGAGGTGCCCCCTTGGCGGCCTTCCTCGTCGTGGTGGCGCGCATCGAGCGGCGCTGCGGCTGCTGGCCCGCCGGCTGCATCGCCGCATCTGCGGCCTTGCGGAGACGCTTCTGTGGTTGAGGCGGAGGACTTGGCGGCGGCGGTGAACTTCCCGAGGATGAAGAAGAGTCGAGGTTCAGAGACCCGCCCGAGTCTTCGGCAGAATCGCTTGATTCATCGCCCTGCTCGGCGGGCTCACTCGACTCCGTCCCTTGCCCGGTGGCCTCGCTCGTCTCGGCAGGCTGCCCGGCAGGCCTCAACAGTTTGAGGATCTCTTCCTCCTCGGCCCGACTCACTGCCTCCGCTGCGTCTGCCTCCTCCATGGTATACCCAAATTCACCTGCGGCCGCAGCTGCAGCTGCCTCCTCCAATCTGGTGGCTATATAGGCCATCTCCCGGTCGGTGGTGTCGCGGGTGAGGCCTTTCTTCTCGTCAGGATCGATTGGCAGCTCCACCAAGTTATCGAAGAATGTTTGCACAACTTCGTCAGAGGGCGCCAGCCAAGTGGGGTCAATCCCATGGGAGTCGCACCACGGCATTGCCGCGCGGATAGCACTGAGCGACGAATTGTTGCATAGTGGAACTACCCCCCGCGGCAAGGTAAACCACTCCGGGTGCTTGGCGTCGTGCTTGAACAGCTCACGGAGCATCCCTTTGAGTTCTAGGACAGTAAAATTATAGTTGAGGCCTGGGCGCAGCCTCATACAGTCTGCCGCATTACCAAATTCCCAAGCAGGCCTCTTCCTCTCCTGCAAGGGGGCAATGCGACGACGAAGGAAATCAGCCCCGACAGCCCCTACGGTGAGCTTGGCTTGCCGGAGGCGAAGGATCCTAGTGATGGCTATCTTCAGCTTGTCGTCCTCCGGGGCCAGGCCACTCCAGTCCTTGCCGCGCACTATTGCGGCTCGGCGCGGGGAAGTGAACTGCTGGGGACTATCCTCCATGACCCAGCACCAGTTGGCCCTCCACTCCTCCCACTTGCCGCGGAGTTCCCCGGTCAAGTATGCCTCTTTCATATTGAGTCTAAAGATCCAGGAGATCCCGCCGGATAAAGGAGAACCTGACTCTACCCGAGGTGTATAATAATGGCGGAAGAGGGCTACATTGGGATACACCCCGACAAAGTTCTCGCACAGATGTGCGAAAACGGCCATGGTCAAGACTGCGTTCGGGGTGAAATCAAGAAGATGAAACCCGTAGGTGTTCATAATGTCGCAGAAGAATTTGGAGTATGGAGGGCAGAGTCCACAATGGAAGAACAGGGCGAAATAGGCGTACCCTCCCGGAAACATGTCGCAGGCTTCGGCGGGGAGTACCCTGGTGCGCGGGTGAGCTTTCGTCTCCCTCGACCAGAAGAGGTAGAACTTGTCCTTCAGCTCCCTCGTGCCAAGCCTCGGCGGGAAGACCACCATCTTCTTCCGCATTGCTGCTAGCTTCTGCGCCCGGTCGGTCTTCGCGGCTTTCGCCTTGTCGCCCTTCGGGGCCATGGCGGGGACTGCGAGGGAAGTCGACGGCGCAGCGGAGGCTGGCGGCGGCGGAGGAAGGGCGGAGCGCTGCTCTCTTTCGACCTTCGGGGAGGAGGAGAGCGGCGGGGGTTTCTGGAGGTTGAAGAAGCAATGAAGTGAATGGGGGGGAACTGCCCATGTTTCCTCTGCTTTTAAGGGGGGAAGGGGGGCGTTCCGCATTTCCCCCATCAAAGAAACAGGCCACGATCTCTCCCATGACGCCGCAATCGACGCGTGCCGTTAGGGAGGGATGCGGCGGATCCGTAGTGAGATACGGCGCGCCGTGGGCCGCATGTGCCCGTGCACTGTTTTGGGCCTGGCCCAACAGCGCTCGGCACCGTGTGTGGCCCAGGCCCGAGGGCTCCTGTCGGTGTACTAAAGTAGGGGCACCTTAGTATCCCGACTTGTGCATGGGCAGTAACAGCGTCCCGTGGCAGGGCTTGCCACGCGCCCGCCAAGGCCCGCTCTGGATCCTTTAGAGCCATTCAAGAACAAAGTATTCAAGTTAAAGAAACAAGCCCCCGGCAAGAGGAGCTTGCCGGGAAGGCCATACCAGGCTCAAGACCACCCCTTTGGCACAAGGCCCTGGCAAGAGGAGCTTATCAGGAAGGCCAAACATGGCATTTCAGAAGACTTGCCGCAACGCTCCGCGCGTCGCGGCAAGGCCCGGAGAGCGACAAGCTTCCGGGCGCGGCAAGGTAGCGACCGCGGCAAGCTCCCACTACGTGCCCGCGCTCCAGCTCATCCGGCCACGCGTCGCCCTGGGGCCCTTCCAGGTGCACGTGGCGAAAGGCTGTGCAGCCTGGGGTACACCGTGGCGAGCCGCGATGACGAGGCCACCTTCGTGGCGAACGGAGACGCCCTAACGGACACTTTTTGCACTGTTTGGGGGCGACGGCGACGGGCATTCAATGCCCTTGTCCCCTGCCGTCAGGGTTAGGTATAGACCATTGTACCTATACTGTACATACACTGTTACAACTACCACCATTTTTACACTTTTACCCTCATCTACGTTGCCACCTGTCGGTGACCCCTTCGACCTATAAAAGGAGGCCCATGCGCAATGTAGAGGGGGTTCCGATCCTTGATCACTCTCACGCTCGATATAGCTAGCAACCAGCTCTGTAGCTCTTCGGGCTCCCGAGCCAAGAACACAATACAACCAAGGCAGGAGTAGGGTTTTACGCATCCGTGCGGCCCGAACCTGGGTAAACTGCCCGCGTGCTCGCCTTGATCCGCTCTTCGTGCTCCCTCCGCTCCCTTGCCGTACCGAAAAGGGGCTCCAGTCCCATAGGTGTTCGTGGGCGATCAGTTTCCCCGACAGAATATGTACAAAAAACAGGATGGCATGTCATATTCACAACTATTTGTGTAAACTAAGTAGAAGCCATTTCAACAAATAAGAAGCAATGCAAGCTAGACACCACATGAAAGATGCAACCAATATGACTCTGCCAAGTTAAAAGCGTCCCATCATAAATGGCGTTTCAACAAATTAGAAGCAGCGCATGCTGTAAATCATATGAAAGATGCAACCAATATCACTCTGCATATACTAATGGTTTCCCGTCATAATTTATTGATGCGGGATACAAAAATGGTAGTTTTATGTAAGGAGATGCTTAATAAAAATATGTACCATGTACCAAAAAGCTCTGTTCAAGAAATCTTCCGATTCAGCGATTTATCATCCGATCTATCGCTACTCTTGGGGTGATCGATAAGATTATGCCTTATCTTCGCCATTTATCGTTTGGGCCGATTTATCGTTATGACAAGCGATTTATCGGGAATCTACCGATAAATCGGGCCTTATTCATAGCACTATGTTTGCAAAAATTATGTTTATTTGCATTTTGTGGACCTTGTTATGCAATATGTACTGCCATCCTATTTTGTTCGTCATTATACATGGATTCAAAGGCCAGGAATCAAGGTAACACTTATGTCCAATATTTTTTGGTGTCGAATATAGCATATTTCAGTGTTGGGAACATGGGATTTGCAAAAAAATGGCCGATTAATAGTCGAACGATAAAGTTGATTAATCGGCCGATTTCTGATTAATCTCTAATCCGTAGCTGACCGAGACGATAACGATAAGCGATATCCTCAACATTGCCAAAAACCGAAAGGCATGTCACATTCACATGTATAATGTATAAACTAAGCAGAATAGCACATGCAATTTAACCAGATTGGAAGAATTACAATCTAGACACTATATCCAACATGCAACCACATATCACGCCGCTAAGTTACAACAAACACCTGCGATGGTGGTGTAGGGGAAATGCAGACATCAACTACATAGGTACGTTGACTATCTTCATCTAGCATTATTGTTTCTTGAGAATCATGTGGGGAGGCTGACACTGCATTATTTAAAAGAGGATGTTTTCTTACATTCGTCCACAAGCCTGACTGTCTCATCATAAGTGATTGATGAGTGATACACAAGAAAAATAGTTTGATGTAAGAACATAGTTAATAGACAAATGTACTAGTATGTACCAAAAATGGGAAGGCATGTCATATTCAGAGGTATAATGTGTAAGCTAAGCAGATTCAATTTAACCAAATAGGAAGCAATACAAGCTAGACATCCGGCTAGAGTGGTGAGCATGATCATCGAGGACCTGAGAGCCTGGTGGGAGGCAGGTTGCTTCGCCACCATCGTGGCTTTTTAGTTGGCTTCCAGGTGATGCATGTCTGTGTTGGACTTGTCACTGGCTCGGCTAGTGCCCTGACTGGCTATTTGTCTTCTGGTGCTCCCGGGATGGTGGTTCATGTAAAAAATATCTCTCCTTATCTTAATAAAGACCGACTTTGACCTTTCAAATACAAGCAGACACCATATGCAACATGCAACCACATATGACACCACGAAGTTAAAGCAAGCACCTGGGATGGTGGTTCATGGAGAGCAAGGTCATCAACTCCAGAGCTACATTTACCGTCTCCATATGCTGACACTACACCCTTTATAACGATGTGACATGTCTTGCCTACCCGCAAAGAAAACAGGAGCGACCTCTCTCTTTTATGTCATGCTTCTATCAAGGCAGAGTGTGAAATACCCATACATAAACACACAATAGTGAGAGTATGGGTGAAGTGTGTGCAGAACTAGTGCACTGTAAAATTAGCACATAGTAGGTTGAAATATAGATGACAGGAAATATATGATAGCTCTACAACATTGCATGGCAAACAAAAATAGATTCTACCATGTATGATTTTGTAATATATGGGCAGAGGGATGGCTGGGAAATGCAGGTACTCCTCCAGCACACCACCACATGTGGTCCTACCAAAATAACAGTCGACTGAAAATAAAAAAATGGTCGATTTTTTTATGAACCGTTCGATCTATAAGGAATGGGCAGATGGCCTTTGTCTACCTCCCGCCAGTCACTGTTGACGATCTTTCTCGAACCGCCAGTGACCACCGGCACAGACCCCTCCCTCTGCCGCCCCGCCCTCCCCTCGACCTCGCACCACCAACGTGCTTGGCAGTGCCCCCCGGCCATCCCTTTAATCCCGACCAACCTCCAGATCGGGCACCAGCATCTCCTAGGCCCCACACACCCCTAAGATAAACACCGAGGCGCTGCTTCCCCGGCGTAATAGGCGGACTAGCGCCTGTTATGCCGGGGAATGCTTCCGTTAATTGGTAATCAACTGACCAGGAATTGAAATTCAGGGGGCGATGGACCTCTAGCTAAGGTGAAATAGTATATGAGGAGACCCCTTGTGCATCGTGAGTTACTAGGAACGTCTAGTATCAGGAAGAAGCCGTCAACTAGTGTCCTATGTGGGATGAATACCGTGCAAGAAGACACGTAAGATTTGCACGAATAAGGGAAGAGGAGTACCATTTCCGGTTGCCAGTGTTGTGTCCTCCAGATGTCACGGCGATCTTCTTTTTTTCCCGAGGGAACCGATGTTTTGGAGGAGGGTGGAGCCTTGGACGAACCCATGGACAAATTGTTGACAGTGTTGTGGTGGCCGTCTGTCGGCGGAGGGGAAACGGATCCGAGGAGGCGAAGGACGGCGTAGCGGGAACAGCTCCGCTGCGGTGGACAGTGGCGAAGTTGGAGCGGCAGTGGTGAGGCGCAGGACAGCATGGTTGAACTGGCTCGAGTACAGCACAGATCAGTGTCCTAGAGGCAGCTCGTCCTTGGCTTCAACTACTACCTGTGGAGGGTGTTGCGGTTGCGGTGGACGACAACGTTGGGGTATCGGCTCCGGCGTGATGGAGGAGGGCTACGGTTGATGGGTGGGATGGGGTGGCGGACGGAGGACGCCGGGGTTTCGCGGCTGGTGGAGAGGTAGTTTTGGCGCCCACGGAGTACGAATGGGGAATTGGACGGGGGTGCATGGGGAGCTAAGGGGGAACCATGTTTTGGTCTAGGACGCGCTTGTTTGAAATTTGGGGAAAGTACAAACTTTGCACCCCTCTTAAATTCCGGACCTACTGCGGGTCAGGGGTAGGACAGTAATCCCAGGTGTCCCAAATAGTGGACGGGAGCAATTTCGGCCAAGCGCATATGTGTTTAGGCGGCCATGGTGTATGAATGTTTTTCGGAGGCGGTTGCGTGGTGTCTAGATGAAGATACAAACCTACCCCGGTTTAGACCTTTGGACGTCGAACCGGTAGGTTTCACGGGTCGGAGTTAGAAAAGTAATTTCCTTCAACCATACATTGGTCTCACGCGGTTTCGGGTGAGTAGAGGCTCTTTTGGCGCTTCGTTTGAAATTTTGAAATAGAAGCATTCACATTTAGAGTACTCTTGAACTGTGAGGATTGACCTAAATAGACAATGTTAAATTTGACCTTGTATGTTTGAAAACCTCGTTAAATTAGGCGCCTCTTTTTAAAATTTTGACACTTGAAAATCCTATACGTATGATTATTTTGGAATGGAGGAGGTAAATTTGAATCTATTTGGTACACGACTATATATGCTACTATGTATAAAAACAGAGCAAAGATCGGTGCCCCTATATTTTAGGTATGATTTACAAATGCAATGATCTCGAATTCAAAAAATTGAATGGACTTCATGTTGAATTCGAATTCTTTTAAACCACCTTAAGTTGAATTCATATGTATGTTAGTTCCTAGCTAGCTATTTGTAATGTTTATTGTGTAACTTTTGTATGTATAATGTGCTTTACACACACAACATGAACTACAGTCACGTTTATATTCGAATTGCTAAAGCGATGCATTGTGTGGAGTTCAAAATATTGACTCTATGGATCAATTATGTCGAATAATAGCATAGACATGCTCAAATTCGATAGAATATAGATGTCTGATGGATCAATGACCGTTCCTTATGTGAATTGCAAATATCAAGATCCCATCCTAATATTTGGATACAATTTATATTTTTAATCAATGTGTACATCCGTCTTTTACGTGTAGTTTCACTCTCCATAGGCCCTTCCTCAAACACGCGATAACTTTCTCTCGCACACATACGCGCACACGGTGTATGTCCATCGGTGGTCTCTCGCACATGCTCACACTCTCTCCCGAGGCATCTTTCTTGCACACATGCTCTCGATATCACCCTCCCTCCCTCTCGCAACCATTTACGACTATTTTCACAAACCTTTATCATAAGCACTCTTCCTCTCACACCCATACGCACACACAATCCCCATCGACCCTTTCTCTATACATAGACCTGCCTACGTGTATCCCGCAGGCACATTATCTTTAGGCATGTCTCACATACATTGTCTCCAGCTCTCTTCCTAATTGACGAATATGATTCTAGCAGAGCACTCTATAGGATGCCCCTTAAAGTTATGTTGGATGAATGCTAATATTAGAGACAAGGGGTTACCTTAGTCCGAGGACCTAGGGTTACAAATCCTAGCCGGCTTTGTTAGTGGACACAGAATCCTTCACGACTTTGGTATCTTTGTCTTGTACGATGAGTCATGCATGGGTATCCCTGAATGCGTCACGGGCCAACCAATGTGGTGCAGGACGGAACCGACCCAAGGGCCTCACCTCGGCCCATCGGACCTCACACGCTGTCACACCATCTACCCCTAGGTCTAGTTATCTTCACACACACACATACCAACATAGACACAACAACAAAATATCATCATGCTTCTATATATCCCCTCTCCCTTGCATGTACACAATCAAGGGCATCTCTCATCGTGACATCCTATCTTTCTCTCTCTCTAGACCTCTCCCATTTCTCGTGCTATCTCTCCCACGTCGCCCCCCCCCCCTTCGGCCCCTCTATCCATGTATCTCTCGAATACGTACACATACCCTCACTAGACCCTGCCAAATACGTCACCTACACATTCACACATGTTACATCTTTACACGTACCCCATTGATCTAAAAATCCCTCTCTTCACATTTACTTCACATAGAGCATTCCTTTTGAATAAAACCACACAAAGTGTGGCCAAAAATTTGTTTTAGAATCTCTACATATATATAACATTACAAAGTTATATGGAATATGAAAATTAATTTGCATTGCATGGTGCACCCAATGATATTTATTCCACGATGTGAATTTGTATATATTTTTATAATATATATAAAGTTAGTCATAAGAAAGAAAAACGAAGAGCATCTCTCTCTCCATCGCACACGCCCCTCTACGCCCCTTTCACATACGCGCACAAACTATCTCCAGGTCCTCTAAAAGTACGCCCCAGCACATTCACGCATGTTTCATCTTTCTGACGCGATATATAGAGTGACGATCATTGTATTTGAAGCGAAAGCACGATACGTACATTGGACTCTAGAATCCACTCATTATGGTCACCATTAACGTTTTGTGGTTATTATACAGTCACGGGCTCGCCGTATAGATTTGTATTTGTTCAAGACACGACTAGTTGACCAGTTAAACGCTCTGCGTGGCACCTCTAGTGTTGCATCACATTATCTCACTACCGTTGGGCCCGCCTGTCGGCGTGTATAAGAATGAAAACAAATGATAAAAAAATATTGGACGGTGGTTCGAAGTCATGACCGCAGGCACAGCGGACAACGTGGCATTGTATTGGCATGCTGAGTCGTCTGTTTTTAACAAACATGAGCTGGTGTGGTGATTGTACACACACGAACGCATGCACACGAACTGCATGCACACAACACTCACACGTACACACGCAGCCATGCATGCACGCTACACTCACACGCGCACACGCACGCATGCACATGAACTGCATGCACGCAACACTCACACACACACGGTACACACGCAGTCACGCATGCACGCTACACTCACACACACACACGCACGCATGACAGGTGGGACGCACAAGGAACATGGTCAGTTTAACATGTCAACATAGTGCCACGAAGACTATTTGGCCGGTCAACAGAGTGCAATCCGGTGCTGAACGGTGACAAAGTGACCGTATAATCACCGTAAAACGAATATAGTGACCGTAATGAGCGTATTCTGAAGTCCGTTGACCGTATTACGCTTTTGGCTTGAGATACATAGACCCACTCCGCTAGTGTATTTATCTCTTCTCTCGCTCTCATTGGAACCGAGTAGGCTACTGTGCCAGTGCCTAAATTGACTAATACTACTATCATCTACCGTGCGGGAAAAATCCCGCCCTTGCATGTTTGTATCGATGGATCGGTTTTGTATTGATGGATCATGCGAAACAGTAAAACTACAGTAGCACTACAGTACAAGTAACAGTTCACTGGGCCGTTGTGTCGTGCACTCCTCCGTCGCAAGAGTGGAGTGATCGCTTTCATAAATGTTCTAGTCCCTTTCGCCGACATGTGGAACATCAAGCAACCGGGTCCACGTGCCATACCGAATTCACAGTGCAGAACAGCAGGGGTCAAGCACCCCGGTCATGGCGCCGACGTAGTAATGAGCAATGAGGCATCAAATCACAAAGCTGCACCTTTCCTGCAGTTAAGTTGGAGGGATGAACTGATGCTAAAAAAGAAGTTGGAGGGACAAAGCAACCATCATTTCACTCATTGCTGAATCCGCTGCTCCCTCAGCTTCTTCAAGTTAACCACGTGTTGCTTCTGCCGTTGTTCTGCTTCGGCTACTCATAGTGGGAAGTATCATATACTAGTATCATGCGCATAATACAAGTGTATGATACTACTACTTTATACTAGCAGTTAGAGTACTCTAACTTCCTCTGTAGTGCATAGTATATTTATTCACATGCATGACACAAAGTAGTACTATAACATTTAACATGATACGGTGTCTAGCTAGTATGTTACTCTAACCCCCTCTCTCTTCTTTAATTATCTGCCACATCAGCATGTTTTCTACTCCCGAGTGCATGTTGCTACCACTATAGCCAGCCTCATGTGGAACGCGGATCAGCTTGGAAAATAAATGACACGTGGGACATCATGTTAGCAAACCGCCAGGCCAACATCCTCTAAAAGTAAGAAACCCCCCCCCCCCCGCCTTTGGCGCGGCAAAATTACCTCCTTTTTAGTAATCTTGATAGAATTTTGTAGATCAATATAATCGAGATTTGTATAGATAGCACACAGGAACAAAACCAATTGGTACGGTTAAGGGCATCCACATAGTGTAGCCAAAAAGAGGGAACCAAAGCTCCCTAATTGATTGATTGAAGGAATAGAAAAATTCAACCTCTCTCCTCTTTCTGTCGTGCTTGGACGCATGTACAGTACTTACAGAGCACATAGTCTGCTCCCATGTCCCTTCTATCACAAATCACAAAGCAGTGAGGTGTCAAATCACAAAGCACGGACGAAGCAACCATCATTTCACTCTTCGCTGACTCCGCTTCTCCGTCGTCTTCTCCATGTAACCACCTTACCGCAATAAGCTGGACGGACGACGCTATTGTGTAGTACTAGTACATTTAAACGTCCTTTGGTTCAACGGATTTCTTGTATGCAAAGAAGGCAGTTGTCTCGGCTTGCAAGCGGCACTTGCGAATGACTTACCATGGTATCCCTCAATGGTGTGCTCCGTCGAACGCACTTCGCCAAAGCCACAACGTTTGAGATATCGTCGACGTCACTGCAATGGGGAAGGAAGTCAAATATTTACTACCTCCTTTTTTGTATACAAGGCCAGTATCGAAATTACAATTTGAAGAAGGCCACTAACACTAATTGAGGCAAAATTGATGGTTTTGCCTCATAGTACTAGCAACCAAGGACATTAATATACCCTTGCATGCATGCCGAAGTGAGAAGGTTGGTTTGCATGGCGCTGTATTAATCTAGCAATAAGGAGTGAGATAGTTGGCTCTTTGGGTGTTGGAGAAAAAAATAAGCATTAATTGACACGTCAAACGAGGATTTGTATCAATCAACCCCGGGAAGGAAAACCCCGCCTTTCTTTTTAAACACAAGTAGTACGTACTTGTATCATGTTTGGGTCTAGGCCTTGCATGGCCATACTTTTCCACACATTTTTGCCAAGCTTGCCTAAAGTTTTTCAAAATGAAAAGGAGGTACACTTGTGCACGGCTGTCGCGGTCGCACCGCACCCTTACACAGTCGCTCCTGCATGTCGCAAACACAACCAAGGGAACGCACCTCACTAACACGTGCTACCGCATCTGATCAAACCAAACTCAGCCACCCTACCGCTGACACATAATTTTCATTCGTACAGTATGTTCATCCAACCGCATGTTGAGAATCTGTGCGACCCGTGCGATGGTCTGTTGGGGAAGAAGAAGGGTTAGGAGACGTGGGATATCCATCGAACCGCCTTAAATGGTTGATTAACCCAAATGATGAAAGTCAAGCAACATGCATAAATATACGTTTTTACACAGCAAAAGATCCCTAAAAACAACATAAATAAAAAATATCACTGCTCGCGGAGCGAGATAGCCTCATCGTCTTTTTGGCTGCCGGTGCGGACCAGCTGTAGCTGCCGACGTGTATCTCCGCACCGTGGTTGTCCTCGGCCTCCAGATACTCGTTCACGCGGAGCGTGCGGGCGCTCTGCACGGACGCGAGCACCGCTCGGTTCACATCCACAACGTTCGGTTCCACCTGCAGGAGGGCCTCGATGGCAGCGGCATTCGCGCACTCCATGTCGAGTTGAGCCTCTGTCGCCCGGTTCACATCCACGACATCCGATTCCGCCTGCAGGAGGGCCTCAATGGCAGCGGCATCCGCGCGCTCCGCCTCGAGTTGAGCCTCTGCCTCCTGGTCCTCCTTTAGGATCGCCAGGTTAAATCGCTGGTCCACCTGCACCATTAGGGGCCCGGACGCCGGCACGAAGTCGACGTCCATCGTCTCATACGCATCGGGGCCCTTCTGCGCCGCCATCTCCACCATGAACATTGGATCGGCTTCCTCCTCATCGGAGCTTGGCTCCAGAGAACTCAAGGATTGGCCCGCCGCAAAGCGAGCTTGGGAATGGGGCTCTGTGGCGCCGACAACCGCCGCGATTTCCGTGCTGGACTCCAGCGTCAGCATCTTGTAGTACGTGATCTTGTGGCGCACCATGGCTTTCCGGCGAACTAGGGGACGGCTAATGCGGGCCAAGGGATCGAAAGGTGGGGGAATGGGCTGGAGAGGAGGTGTTGTTTTGGGGCAGTGGTGACCAGCCAACAAGCAGCTGTCGTAGGCCGAGCAGCGAAGGTTCTGGTGTGAATAGTGGTTCCGGTGACGACCAGTCAATTGGTTTTGACTGTGAGGAGTTTGCAAAGCCGGACGGCTGGAGCCTGGAGAGTTGTGGGGTGGGATGGGACCAAAGTTTCGGAGTTTCACATGGAAGACATCCGGACCTCCCCACCATTCCTGTCGACGATGAGGCGGTGACTTCGTAAAATCTCAAGATGACTAGCAAGATGCCCGTGCATTGCACGGAACATCAGGATGCATTTTTTATATGATATGTCAAGAATTTCATCGAAAAATGGTATCTCGAGAATTTCATCGAAATATGATATGTCGAGAAATATGATAAAAATGATATCTTGAGAAACAATACCCCGACACGCTCACCGAATGGAACGCCCTTTGTCTTGCATTTTCGCTCGCTTGTGGGACCGCAGTTGAGAGCAAACCGACGTCCCTCACCCTCCCCTACCCGTGTCATTTATCTATACTAGCAAGATGCCCATGCATGTGTTACTAGTAGTAGTACCATGAGCACTGCATACTCTACTGCAGATGTTGTACTACTATTTCTACTTCTACTACTATTGGATAGGGAGCTTAAAAATGTAGTATTGGACTGGCTATACGTGGCGAAATCCTAGTAGGAAGAGCATGCGCGAGAACGCACATTCACGTGTTTGAAAACAAATTGGAAACCATTTCTGTTTGAATACGAATCTAGGAGTACGTACGAATCTATCAATATTGATTGGGCGTTCTTGAATGTTGATACTTTTTTCTGTAAGTTTGACCAAAGTAGAGATACTTCGACTACACCTAAAACTTATATGTAAATTAGAAAGGATCGGAGGGAGTATATTGTACTACATTCAAAAGCGAAACGAACATTGAATACCTTTATATATGATTTGCTGATGGTATGATCAGCGGTTCAAAATTTGGAATCCGCCTTAGGTATCACACATGCACCCACTCATTCTTTCTTGGTTTCATCTTGGGGTCTTTCACTCCCTCCCTCTCTCTATCTCTCTCTCTCTCTCTCTCTCTCTCTCTCTCTCTCTCTCTCGCACACACACATACCACCTCCCTTCCTTTGTGTGCTTTTTAAACCTAATTGATCTCCCGAGGTATCGGGATTGTATCTCGCTCGTCGTTAGGTCTCTCTTGGACACATGCCTAGGTCCCTCTACCATGCATTAAATTTGGCCGAGAAAACACGGAAACCAACATGTGGGGCACACCTGTCGGGATGACGTGGCGCAAACTAATCCAATGGAGGAGCTGGCCCACGACCTCGTCACCACCGGCAACCATTCATGTGAGTCGTGGGGGCCAGCAACGTGGCGCAACTCCCGCACCGCCTCTGGACACGGTGACCGGGATGAGCGACACGCTCATCGTCGCTGGACACACTCAGCTTCAGGGTGCCAAGGGTGGCGCTATCGCTGTCGCACGACCAACATATCAACACCTGGCTCGTCGAGGATGCACAGAGCTTCCGAGCGCGCGCACGCCGCGACGTGTCCGCGAAGTGTTCTAGCACGGCCAACTGCATCCCCAGGACCTTTTTTGTTGGGTCGTCTTTGCTTATTCAATGACATGTGGGGATCACATGTGAGAAAAGGGCATCTCCAACGTTGCCACGACCGCGGCTGATTACCCTGGCACACCAAAAACCTTGTCCCTCGCACCGTCGCCCGGTGTGTTCCCAGCCGGCGCCAGCTGCCCGCATTCATGTCGTCCGTACATATCTCGTCATTAAGAGGCTCAGTGCCCGAGGAACCAACTCCGGCAACTTAATGACGCACCCGGAAGCTTGGCCTCGCTGGAATGGGCTACTTAAAGCGGCAACGCCCAGCTAAACTCCAGACCATAGTGCATCGTCCTGCTAGTGCACATCCACCCGGACCGCGAGCGCGAACGCTCTGCGGCAGAGCTTGTCTTCAGGGATGAAGCTCGAGGTCGCCGCCCTCGCTCAAGTCGCCGCTCGCAATGCAATAGCGGCATAGCCGGATGCGGACGCAACTGCACAAGTGGTGGCCACGCTGGCGGCCGACAACGGGAGCACCGTCAGCCACGTGTCCTACTTGCCTTCGTCCAAAGTTTGATGGCGCATGTGGCAGGTGAAGCGATGGACCGTACATGTCCATCATCATCAACCTCACGTTCATCGGCACCGCCAAGGTCGGGAACTCCTCCGAGGATGAGTAGGGAATGGGAGGCGGCAGGGCATGCTGTGGCAACTGGCAGGTCCGTCTCCCGTGTTCTACTGTTCCTCGCTGGAGACCGCACCTTCACTTTACGGGTCTTGAACCCCGCCCTCGTACATGGAGATCGCAGATGGAGGACGTCGGTCGCCACCGTAGAATAGGTTTAGGTTCAGGTTTCTTTTAAATTTTTTGTCCTATAAAAGTTTGAAATGTAATGAAAATTTGTCGTGTTTGCATGAATCTCGTCCAGTGTATATGAAGTTTCACAATAATAGTAAGATATATTGTACGAAAATACATGGAATGATGATTTGTTTTTGTGTGTATAAACTTCGAAGGTTTGACCCGAGACAAAGCTAACATGCGAAGTAAATAAACACATAGGGTCTACATACACAATTTATCTTAGGCACACCAATATTACGTCCACTACACATTCACGCATTTCACATCTTTCTACATCTACGGGAACCTACGAAAGGGTTAACATATATTGCCTCTCTCCCCCTGATTTTCATGGTGGTGGGCCCCTCCGTCCCCCCAATCTCCAATCAACAGCTCACACGTTTCACATTACGTTAATTACGTAACTAGGATTACGTAGGTGTAGCATTACTCGTCCTAAAAAAATCCAACTAAGCCAACCTCCCAGCATATCGCGTGGGAAAAGACCCAGTCGCGCCGTTTTAATCGGGATTACCGGATTACTAGTAGTATCAATGGATCGCGTGAAGAACTAAGTTTTTTTAGGGGGCGAAGCACCAAGTTTAAAAGGAAAAAAGGCGGTACACTCATAGCACGCCTGTCGCGGTCGCATTGCACCCCTCACACTGTCGGTCCTGCACACGGCTTACGCAACCAGAACGCGCTTAGGCTTGCCTCTTCATTGACACGTGGGACTGCACTTGGAGAAACCGACCACACGCAAAACTCCCCCGCCCACCGTGCTAACCCCCCC
>LR738715.1:509433848-509514921 GCA_902687465.1 Secale cereale
TTTTTTATCTACTATGTGAAATTATGTTTGCTATGACAACCGAAACCTGATGAAGTTGTTGTTTAGTATTTTGCTGTGAGAACATCAGTTATTATGTATGTTGATTTGTGTGGTGATTGTATGATGACTAAAACATGATGGCATTGTTGTTTAGTTGTACTCATATTTGGATGTGAAACTTGTATTTGATGACATGGTTTACTGCTGGACTGCAATTTGCTCGACATCTTCGAATGGGAACAAAGGTGACCTGACAGGGCCTCTGCTAATTTATTTGTTTATTAGCAAAAGGGCCTCTTCAATTTATTTATTTATGAGAAAAAGGGGATACCCCCCGATTTCCGTTAATAGAAATCATTATATGTTCACAACACTATGCCCAGCCTGCTAAACAGGTTTCATTCATTACTATTTTCAGCAAAGTGCTCATGTCATAGCCACTGAATACATCACGAGTGCTACATACACTGTAAATAAAGAGACAATCATCCTAGAGAGCACGTCGATTTTGCCCATTATCTTTACAAGCTGTTTCATCCCCTCATTGTTGTCAAGGCCGATAAGCAGCTATTGCTTGGCCATGATCAGAGGAATTGCATCTTTAACCTTCTGCTTTGCATATTCCTCTTCTGTCGTTCCTTTAGTTACTTGTCCAACACCCCAACCTGCTGGTATTGGGATTCCTCGGCTAACCAAATAAACAGCGTAGTTGCATTCCCCCACATCAGCAACTTCCCAGAAAGACAAATCACACGAATCTTCCCTTTTTTGCACGAATCAAATTGGAAGATCATCAACCAAACTATTAAAAAATCAGCAACTGAAAGCAGCGGAACAACACTTAAACATATTATTACCCCATGATTCGGCATTTGTATAAGACTAGGCCAGGGTAGAGGATTGTGGTTGAGACGCGACGGATGACTCTGCATGATTTGTAGCAGTGGCACCGCACCAATGGCAGCGGGTTGCGATGAGCAACCGGCTACGGTGCGTGTGCCAGCGGGGGTGTGATGAGACCCGCAGGCGATGGTACGGGTGGCGACTTGGCGCATATCTGGTTGTTGCCTACTGAAGAGCAGGTGGACGAGCCACCAGCAGACAAGGTTGCTACGGCCAGAGCTTCTGATGCTAGGCAGATTAAGTAGAGAAGAGGAGAAGCGAACGTTGGATATGTTAGTTTCATTACTTGCAGAGTAGCATAGCACCATATATAGTCATAGTCTAGGTTTGGATTCGAACCGACTACAGGAGCACGTTTCTCTTTTTTCTAAAACTCGGCAATGTCTCTTTACTGGCACACTAGCTTGTTTTGTACGCCTTCTCAAGTCTTTGATTTTCTTTCCCTTTTTGCGAGGAAGGAAGGAGGACAAAATTGAGGGTTCTTGGGACTCAAACCTAAGACCTCTCGGTTGAAAACCAAGGGTGCTGGTCACTTATGTGGCGAATGTTCCCTGGGAGGAGGACAGCAGACAAACGCATTTTCCCGCAGTTTTAGTTGCGACGCAAGATCGAACAGTGGCAGTTTTGGGAATGTTATCGGCGAACGAGCCTAGTTTTTCTTTTCTTCCTATATATAAAAAGTATGCTAGGTGTCAGCTTAGTCAACAAACGATTGTGCCAACATTGACCGTAGATTGACATTCAACGTTTGTCGTGTTTCTTGAGTCTCTTCTTCCTCTAGCCACGAAAGCCAAACCAGCGCCGGCGGGACCGCCTGCTCCCGCCTCACAAGACTGGTTGTGCTGCCGCGCATGCATCATGGTCACATCGCACCCTAAAACTCTGCGCATCTTCCCCGGCTCCTGTTCCTTCCCGTCCGAGGCCTCACCATCGTCCTCCACCTTGGTTCGCTCGCCGTACCGCCGCCCTCCGGTGTTGTCAACATGGTCAACAACCGAGAGGAATAAGGAGATTACTGTACATGGTGAGGATGACAGTAGGGACCCACCAGGATCATGGCAGTAGGCAAGCAAGTGCCTCCTTAATTGCAACAAAAAAAGGGTTCCTCGTGATGGTTTCCTGACATCTGGGTCGCACACCACTGTCAACGTAGTCGATAAGCGAGATAATTGCACAAGGAGGGGCAGACACCCGGAACCCAGCAACGCACGTAGTATTTTTTCGGGACGGAGAAGGGCATCAACTAGGTTGTGCGGGAGCTGTGGCCCATCTAGCCCAGGCTTTTAATTCATATGTTTACCACATGACCAACCCAGTGTTTTTTCCTTTCTGAAAATGGCTAGCCCAGCTATTTTGTTTTTTGCAGAATAACCAATGTAGGCCTACTTGCTTTACTACACCCTGCTGGGCCGGAAATCTTTCAAGACGAGGATGGATGCATTCGGGCTTGCCCAGAAAATGGGCTAAAGGAATAAGAAATGAGCTATAAGTAATAATAAACGAGCTGTAAAATGAAAAAATACAGCAAACATGCAATTAGTTCCAAAATACTTTTTCCTTTCGGATTTTGATATTTTAAATTTCATTGGTTTTGTGCGTATAAAATTTCATTGGATTTAAATTAAGGTATGTTTAGTTTTTAAATTAATTTTAATCTGGCTAGAAATTTCGGGTTGTATGCTGTTTGGGATAGATTTGGAGGCTGACTTGTGGGTCTACTAGGTTGACGTGTACGCAAGGCTTTGTCAACTTATAGTCAACACACGATTCTATTAGGAGTGGCCGTTGGATGCCCATCTAACGGTTGTGGTGCTTCTTCAATATCTGATCTTCTTGCTCGAGCCGCCCAAACTAGCGCCAGTGGGACTGCCTACTCCCGCCTCCTGTGGCCGGCTGTGCTGCCGCATAGGCCGCACCGCCCCACCCAACTCCATCGCTGGCCATGCCATTCCTCTGATCACCCACACCTCCTATTATTTTCCGGTGATAGCAGCCGAACCAGTAAACCCTCATACTCCCCACCGCGTGGGCAACCACTACCGAGTCTCCCCCGGCTCCGGGGCGTTCCCTTCCTAGGCCTCACCGTCGTCCACCGCCCTGGTGCTCTCGGCGCGGCGTGGTCAATGTGGTCAACGAACGACAACCATCGGAAGAGTACTGTACGTGCAGAGGCTGAGAGCTGGGTCCACGGCTGCACGCAAGGAAGTGCCTCCTTATTACGCGCAAAATAATGATTCCTCCACCTGATAGCAAGGACCCATCGGAAGGGCCTCTGTATTTCGCGAAAAAATGTTCCTCCCGCTGACAGCTCGGACCCACCAGCTATATCTTCACATGGAAGGAAGTGCCTCCTTATTACGCACAAAAAATGAATACCCCCCTGCTATCTGGGACCCACCATAGTTGGAGGCTGACTTGTGGGCCTACTGACACGGACGGAGGTCGTTGGCAACTTAGTCAATATGAATGATTCTAGCGGCAGTGATCGTACGATGTCCATCCAACGGCCGTATTGCTTCTTCAACCTCTAGTTTTCTTGCTCTAGCGGCCCAAACCAATGCCGGTCGTGCCTCCTGCTCCTCCCTCTCGTGGCCTGCTGTGCTACCGCGCAGGCCTCGCCGCCCCACCCTACTCCCAGCGGTAGCGAGGTCATACTTGCACTCACCCATACCTTCTGTTATTCTCCGGCGAAGGCAGCCGAACCAGTCCCTCGTACTCCCCTCCGCCAGGGACTCCAGTGCCCCCTGTTCCATGACTCCAGATCGTTCCCATCTTAGGCCTCGCCATCGTCCATCGCCTTGGTGCTCTCGGCGCGGCGTGGTCAATGTGGTCAAGGAACGACTTCCATCGGAAGAGGACTGTACATGGAGAGGCTGAAAGCTGGGTCCACGTCCGCAGCAAGGAAGTGCCTCCTTATTATGCGCAAAATAATGATTCCTCCACCTGACAGTGGGACCTACCGGAGGGGCCTCGAAAAAATGTTTCCCCTTTGACAGCTGGGACCCACCATCTACATCTTCGCACGCAAGGAAGTGCGTCCATATTACGGGCGAAAAAATGATTCTCCCCCCTGACCGCTGGGATCCACCATCAATAACTTTGCACGTAAGGAAATGCCTCCTTATCCTCCCTGATAGTCGGGACCCACCTGGTCGAAGCGTACATAGCATTTTCATTCTAGTCGTGAACGTGTACGTACATACTGGTCGATCGGTCTCTCTGCAATCATGAACCGTGGCCGAGCAAGCAGTGGCATGTGTAGTAGTAGTTCAAGCAGTCCAGTCTAAACCGCGTACACGTACGTACAACCAGATGCCAACAAATACGGCCACATACGTACATACGGGCGGGGTCTCGTACACCTAGCTACTCGCGCATACGTATAGCCATGGCACATGTACATGGAGAGGCAACGGACGGCAACAACGGTGTCTTGTTCATCGTCTACCAAGTGGCTGGGCCGGAATAGAGAAACATCATCCTACTTCATCGGGGGCGAAGCCACTAGGTTGGAACGCATCGTGTTCAACGGGAGTCAACCGGCTTGGATGGAACAGTCGTAATGGGGTCCGGCGTACCACAAAACGGATGAAAACGGCCTTCTGTTCGAGCGCGTACGGTTGAAATGGGGTCTTGTTCATCGGGAAGGGTCTGGCATGCCGCAGAACGTAGGAAAAGGACTTGTGTTCGAGCTCCTACGGTCGAAACGGGGTCTTGTTGATCAAGAGGGGTGTGGCGTGCCGCAAAACGGAGGAAACAGACTTCTCTTCGACCTCCTATGGTCGAAACGGGGGTCTTGTTCATCGGGAGGGGTATGGCGTACCGCAAAATGGGACTCCACAGGCTACTGTTCATACACCGTCTACTGCCTCGCTCCAGCCTCCACGGGCTACTGTTCATCCATCGTCAACCTCCTCCAACCTCCACATGCGACTGTTCATCCACGGTGTCTCCCTCCTGCCTTCATGGGCTCCTGTTCATCCAGCCTCCACCACCCCTCCACCGGCTACTGTTCTATCACCCCTCCACTAGCTACTGTTCATCTAGCCTGCCACTGGCTAGTGTTCAACTATCCCTCCACGGGGTCCTGTTCATCCACCCCCAACCGGCTCGATCGGGGTCCTGTTCATACAGCGGCAACGGCCTCTAGCTACTACCAGGGGGTCATGTTCATCCAACCCCCGGTCAGCAAGGCTCACTGTTCATCAAGAGGCAGCTGGTTCGATCGGCTTCAGTTAGCAGCAGTAGCAAAGGAATCGCTCGATCGGGTTCAGTTAACAGCCAGATCGATCGCTGATACGTCTCCAACGTATCTATAATTTTTTATTGTTCCATGCTATTGTATATTATGTTTTGGATGTTTAATGGGTTTTATTATACACTTTTATATTATTTTTGGGACTAACCTACTAACCCAAGGCCAAGTGCAAATTGTTGTTTTTTGCCTATTTCAGTGTTTCAGAGAAAAGGAATATCAAACGGAGTCCAAACGGAATAAAACCTTCGGGAGGGTCATTTTTGGAACCGTATCTACCCAGAAGACTTGGAGTACACGTGAGGGAACGAAGGAGGTGGCCACGAGGGTCCAGGGCGCGCCCCCTCCCCCTGGGCGCGCCCCCCACCCTCGTGGGCCCCCTCTATCTCCCCCGATGCCCTCCTTCCTCCTATATATATCCTTGTACCCCAAAAACATCGAGGCAACAGAGAAAACCCTAATTCCACCACCACAACCTTCTGTTCCCGTGAGATCCCATCTTGGGGCCTGTTTCGGAGCTCCGCCGGAGGGGGGATCTACCACGGAGTTCTTCTACATCAACGCCATAGCCTCACCAATGAGTTGTAAGTAGTTTACCACAGACCTTTGGTTCCATAGTTATTAGCTAGATGGCTTCTTCTCTCTTTTTTGATCTCAATAGAATGTTCTCCTCGATCTTTTAGGAGATCTATTCGATGTAATCTTTTTGTGGTGTGTTTGTCGAGATCCGATGAATTGTGGGTTTATGATCAAGATTATCTATGAACAATATTTGATTCTTTTCTGAAATCTTTTATGTATGATTATAATATCCTTGCAAGTCTCTTCGAATTATTGGTTTGGTTTGGCCTACTAGATCTATAGTTCTTGCAATGGGAGAAGTGCTTGGCTTTGGGTTCAATCTTGCAGTGTCCTTTCCCAGTGACAGTAGGGGCAGCAAGGCACGTATTGTATTGTTGCCATCGAGGATAAAAAGATTAGATTCATATCATATTGCTTGAGTTTATCCCTCTACATCATGTCATCTTGCTTAAATCATTACTCTGTTCTTATGAACTAAATACTCTAGATGCATGCTGGATAGCGGTCGATGTGTGGAGTAATAGTAGTAGATGCAGAATCGTTTCGGTCTACTTGTGTCAGTGTACAAAAAGAGGGGTACACTTTTTGTACCCATATGACCGTGCACGGGCAGTCTGAGCCACGGGCACCACCACACCGAGCAAGGCAAGGGAGGTGAGCCAGGGTGAGATCGAAGCTCGATGGAACTGAAGCCCAAAAGCCAAGACCACAAAGAGCAAAGGAACGAAGCGGGTCCCCCCGGCAAGATCCTTGACGGGGCCGGCTTTAGCAGCCCCGGCAAGACCCTTGCCGCGGCAGCTCGCCCCACGCCTACGGAGCGAGTCACCCTTGAGTCCACTGCCCCCATGGGGCAAGGATTCGGGAGACATCCCCGTAGTGGCATGCAGATCTTTGTGAAGACATTCAAGATCAGATACACACTAAGAAGACGATGATCCTTGGTGGGGATCCCAGCCAAGGAAGACCACAAGGCCTCTGGCAAGTACCTTGCCAGGGATGACAGCAGGCGCCGCGGCAAGACCCTTGCCGGGGCCCCGGCAAGGCCCTTGCCGGGGACAACCAGAGGGCCACCACCAGGCCCACACCAACTAAACTTCCACCGCCTTATGCAGCTGCCGACCCAACCAGCTGGGCAGGCACCTGCGTGGTGGCATGCATATCTTCGTGGAAGACCCACCATTGCCCCACCTCAGCTGCCTGCCTGCCTACATGGCATCTCAGGCATCGCTGGCCAGGGTGCGTGTCGACACAAGAAGGAGCGGCGACGGACAAGATGGATATCTCCCCCGTCCCCGATAAAGCAAGGACACCTAAGCAAGACGCATTAAATGTGCCTTGTCTTGTAATGCAAGGGATAACCTCGCATCACTGTACCCTTTCCACCTCCTGTGTGCCACTGTGGCGACCCCTTTTTCCCTATAAAAGGAGGCCCGAGGCGACCAGGAGGAGGATTCGGCTTTTTGGAGCTCCTCACGCCCCGTAGCTAGCTGAAGAACACAGAAACACAGTCCACCAAAGCAGGAGTAGGGTTTTACGCATCCTCGCGGCCCGAACCTGGATAAACAAACCGTGTGCTATCTGTTAGATCCGCTCTTCTCTCAACCCCGCGCCACACAACCGTAGTAGGGATTCTTGTGATCCCATAGGTGCGTTCCCAATACACCGACATCTTTGGCGCGCCAGGTAGGGTGCGTAGTTGTGAGAACCGGCTTTAGCAGTTAGTTCGACGCTTCTTCATCATCATGGCACCCAAGAAGAAGACGACGGTGGCGGTTGGCCAGTCGGAAGCCGGACAGCCCGTCCCGACGCGGGCGAGCAACGGACCTGTCGCGGAAAGGACTCGGGGCGCTGCTCGCGAACACCAACACCGTCCCAGCAGCCGGAGTTTGGGAGGTGGCGATGTTTGTGCGCCTGGTAACGGGCCACACACCGCCAAATCCAAAGATGGAGCCGGGCCCTCCGCGGGTGGCGCGGGGCCTTCCAGGATTGTTGCCACATCACCCGAAGGCGACGCAAGGGCCTCCAGGACTCCCACGCCGGCGCCAACAGCGCGCTCCTCCCAAGCGGCGCGCGACGAACGGCGTCATCACACCGAAGATCCCGGGCGTCACCGCGGGAAGAGCCCCGAGCGCCACTCCCGGGATGTAGAAGACCTGCCCGCCCGCCGAAGCACTGGTGGAAACGACATGCGACCGCGGGATCGTGATGGAGCTCCTCCTGACATGGTCAGGGGTCGAAGCGCGTCGCGGTCCGTGCAAGTTTCGCTACCGCTAACCCTAGCCGAAGCCCTAGCACGCACGCAGTTGCTCCTCGACTTTCCTCCTATTATAGGGAAACTCGACAAATGGAGATCCACCATCTGAAGCCTTGTCGCAGTCGCCAACAAGGATGAACCAAGTCTAGCGAGGCCCCTGGGTTGACGTTCCGATGGGGTCCCACGCACCGGTGGCAGGAGGACCGGCAGCACCGTGGCCACGGTGCATTTGCCTCCTCATCGCCCGGTACTGCGTGTGTCGACTCGTCGAGATGTCGCGGGTGACGCCATCTCCATAGCGTCGTCCGACCCACGGACCCACGGCGACCAGCGTCAAGTTCTTCAGGAGCGAGCTCATGAAGACGCTCGGACCACCATCGAGCGCCGGCGCGGAGCGCGCCACCAGTCAGACAGGCGAGCGGGGCCTGCTGCCAACCGCCCAGCACCGGAGAGCCCTGGAGGTCTACCTTACGAGGTAGGCTGTCCGGCTTTTACCCGTGAGCTGCGGCAGTTCCAGTGGCCCACTCACCACACCTTCAAGCCTGACGTTGGCGAGAAGTACAACGGCAAGACCCACCCGTCGGAGATCCTCAGCATCTACACCATCGCGATGCAAGCTGCCGGAGCCCGCGACGATAAGGTGCTTGCGAATTACTTCCCATTGGCTCTTAAACCCAACGCCATGTCGTGGTTGATGCACTTGCCGGTAGACTCTATTTCCTCCTGGTCGGATTTGTGCCATGAGATTGTTGGCGCCTTTACTGGAGGTCACCAAGCCCATGGCCAAGCAAGTGACCTGCACGTCATACCCCAGAAGGAAGGCGAGAGTCTGCGCAAGTATATACAGAGGTTCAGCCGGGTACAGTATAATATCCCTGATGTTCACCCTGCCGCCATCATCATCGCGTTCCATCAGAACGTGCGTAACTGCAAGATGCGTGAAGAACTGGCAATGACGAAGGTGAAAGATGTGGCGAAACTCTATGTTCTTGCTGATAGATGTGCCCGGGCTGAAGAGGGAAGGAAGTACCCCGGGGAAGATGCCGGCGCGGAAACCGACTCTTCAGATGAGGATACTGCCGCCCCGGTGAAGAAAGGTCGGCACCGCAACAGGAAGCGCAAAGGTAAAGCCGTGCTTGCCGTCGAGGGCTCTGATGATGCCGGCTCCGCCAAGAAAACCAAGGCGGGTGACCCGGGCAAGGAAATTGTCGGGTGTGTCGCCTACCGGGCCTTGGTGGCTGCCGAGAAGCCAGGAAACTCCGGCAAGCGATACTGCAAGATCCATCGCACCAAAGGCCATGATCGCCAGGACTGCCGACAGGTTAAGCTCCTTGCTGAGAAGCAGAGGGCTGAATATGAGAGGCGGGACAAGGAGAAGGGCCAGGACGGTGCTGAAGGGTCCGGCAAGAAGCGTGACGGCCAAGCAGGCCATCGCGGCAAGGATAAACAGCAGGAGAGGCCCGCCCGGTGCCGTGACAGAAGGCCAGAAGACGACGATCACGAAGAGGACGACGAGTCCGGCGACCAAGAGTTTCAGAAAGCCACGGAGGCCATGTGCGTCGATGGCGGCGCCTCGCTGCATACTTCTCACCGCCAGCTTAAACAGTGGGCGCGTGAGATTACAGCGGTGGAGCCATCGTCGGGTGCCCAAAAGCCGCTGAAATGGTCTAGCACGCCTATCATTTTTGACACTGAGGGTCACCCTGATCGCACTAATGCGGTCGGGTGCTTGACATTGTTGGTTTCACCAACTATACGCAACCTCAAGGTGACAAAGATGCTAGTCGATGGCAGGGATGGTCTGAACTTACTCTCGCCCACCGTGATCGAGAAACTGGAGATTCCTGACGGAGACCTCGAAGAGACGGGCACGTTTCAGGGGGTCAGCCCGGGGAGAAATCAACCAAAGGGGAAGGTCACGCTGCCCGTGACTTTTGGAAGTGATCTGAACTACAGGACAGAAAGGATCGTGTTTGATGTTGCCAAGATCCCCTTGCCTTACAATGGGATCCTTGACCGCCCAGCACTGGCCAAGTTCATGGCGGCATCACACTATGCCTACAACACCCTGAAGATGCCAGGACCTGTGACAATCATCACCATCCCCTCCGATAAGAAAGATGCGCTGATTTGCGCTGACCAACTATACCAGCAAGCAGTTGCAGCAGCTGCCGCCACGAGGGCACTTGCTCCTGCCACTGGAGCCCCGGGAGGGAAGAAGAAGAAGAAGACCGGTGAGACCTCGGACACCCACTCCGGCAAGCGCACCTCTTCGGAGTGTACTGCTCCCGTCGAGGACGTGCCGAAGAGCTTCGCCGGGAAGAAGAAGAAGGAGACCAGTGAGACCTCGGACACCCACTCTGGCAAGCACACCTCTTCGGAGTGTAGTGCTCACATCGAGGACGTGCCAGAGAGCTCCACCGGCAGAAACAAGATGTCCACGGCCACACCGCCGGGAACCAAGAAGGTTTCTGTCAAGGAGGACGGCACAGGAGGGGCTTTCACCATAAGCTCCACCCTTGACGACAAATAGGAAGACGCGCTCGTCACCTTCCTGCGGGAAAATGTCGATGTGTTTGCATGGCAAGCATCTGACATCCCCGGGGTTCCCAGGGAGGTGATTGAGCACCACCTTGTTGTCTGTCCTCATGCGCAGCCCGTCAAGCAGAAGATCAGGAAGCAAGCTTTGGAACGACAAGAGTTCATCACAGAGGAGATCCGGAAACTGGAAGCAGCGTGTTTGGTAAAAGGAGTGCTCCATCCAACGTGGTTGGCCAATCCAGTGGTAATGCGCAAGGCAAATGGGAAGTGGAGGCTGTGTATTGATTACACAGATATCAATAAGGCTTGTCCCAAGGACCACTTCCCGTTGCCGCGCATCGACCAGATTGTTGACTCCACGGCTGGGTGTGACCTATTGTCATTCCTCAATGCCTACTCCGGCTACCATCAGATCTTCATGGCAAGAGAAGACGAAGAGAAGACAGCGTTCATCACCCCATGTGGTACGTACTATTTTGTACGAATGCCTTTCGGGTTGAAGAGTGCTGGCTCGACGTTTGCAAGGGCAGTCCAGATTGGTTTTGAACCCCAGCTCCATAGAAATATGGAGGCTTAAATGGATGATATAGTGGTCAAAACCAAGGACAGGGCAACCCTTATACCAGATTTACAAGAAACATTTGTAAACCTACGCAAGATCAACCTCAAGCTGAACCCTGAGAAGTGCGTCTTTGGCATCCCGTCCGGCAAGCTTCTCGGGTTCTTTGTGTCACAGCGTGTGATAGAGGCCAATCCGGATAAGATCAAAGCTATAGAATAGATTGAAGCACCCAAATGGGTCAAGGATGTGCGTCGGCTTGCTGGCTGCGTTGCCGCCATGAGCAGATTCATTTCCAAGTCTGCCGAGCGTGCCCTTCCCTTTTTCAAGATTTTGAAAAAGGCAGGCCCGATGGAGTAGACGCTAGAAGCTGAAGCAGCATTACAAGATTTGAAGAGGTATCTTTCCTCCACGCCAGTACTAGTTGCGCCTAGGCCACAAGAACCGTTGTTGCTATACCTGGCGGCAACGAACCAGGTGGTCAGTGCCGCACTAGTGGCGCGGAGAGAAATTGAAGACAAGGTGATAGCAGCGACAGAGCCTGATGCCGTTAGTGCAAAGACGACATGGCCGGTTGGAGTGCCACCAAGGAAGAAAATATGCAGCACCCGGTCTACTTTGTTAGCTCCCTCTTGCAGGGGGCTAGATCAAGGTACTCCGGTGTGCAGAAATTGCTCTCGGCCTTCTTATGGCCTCGAGGAAGCTGCGTCACTACTTCTAGGTGCACGAGATCACTGTCGTCACTCGCCTCCCTCTGCAATGGATATTGCACAATCCAGATGCAACGGGAAGAATTGTAGAGTGGGCACTGGAGCTGTCTAGCTTTGGCCTCAAGTTTGAAAGTACCTCGACGATTCAAAGCCGAGTCCTGGCGGAGTTCGTTGCAGAATGGACCGCGACGCCTGATGAAGAAGTCCAGGAAACTGCTCTCCCTGGCAAAGAGGTGAGTTGCGACTGGATCATGTACTTTGATGGAGCTTTCTCCTTATAGGGCGCCGGGGCTGGCGTACTGCTGGTCGCGCCCACTGGAGAGTACCTCAAGTACGTGGTCCAGATGCACTTCCCCAGGGAGGTATCAACGAACAATACTGCTGAGTATGAGGGGCTGCTTGCTGGTCTTAGGATCGCGGCAAACCTCGGAATCAAGAAACTCATTGTCAGGGGTGACTCGCAGCTTGTCGTCAAACAAGTCAACAAAGATTACCAGAGCCCGTTGATGAAGGCCTACGTCGATGAAGTGACAAAGATGGAAGAGCGCTTTGATGGTATACATGCGGAGCACGTTCCCCGAGCAGAGAACGACATCACTGATTACCTGTCAAAGCATGCTGCCCTCAAGTTACCTGTGGAACCAGGTACCTTTGTGCTTCAGCTTTCTCAGCCATCCGTTGATCCATCAACAGAGCAAAACAAGAGGAGGAAATCATGACCCGGCAAGTACTTTCCCGCCGAGCTCCCCGGAGCCGCCGGCAAGGATGTTGCCGGGGACACTGAGCCCGCCACGGGACGGCTAGCTCCGGCGGAGCGTCAAGCTCTTGCCGTCGAGACAGCCGCTCCTATAGCGGAGGAAATGCCTTTAGTCCTCGTTGTTGAGCCCCAGGCTCGATGGAGCACAGCATACCGTCTGATTCCTCCAAACTGGGGAACTTCCTGAGGAGCGGGAAGAAGCGGAAAAAGTAGCCCGTCGGTCTGCTATGTACCAGTTCGTCGATGATGTCATGTACAGAAAGAGACTGAACGACGTGAAATTGAAGTGTATCCCTCGAGAGGAAGGACTGGGGCTGTTGGCAGAGATACATGGAGGAATATGTGGATCCCACATAGGGTCAAGAGCCCTTGCCGGCAAGGCATTTCGGCAAGGCTTCTTCTGGCCCACTGCCCTCCAGGATGCGACGACACTGGTCACCAGGTGTGAAGCGTGTCAGTTCCATTCAAAGAAACTTCATCAACCAGCTCAAGCCCTTCAAACCATTCCTCTCTCCTGGCCCTTCTCGGTCTGGGGGCTCAACATACTGGGCCCTTTCCCCCGCGCTGTCGGGGGCTTTGAGTACTTGTACGTCACAATCGACAAGTTCACAAAGTGGCCAGAGGTGGAGGCAGTGAGGAAGGTCACAGCTCAGTCAGCCGTCAAGTTCTTCAAGGGACTAGTGTGCCGTTTTGGTGTACCCAACAGGGTCATCACCGACAATGGCACACAGTTCAAAAGCCACACCTTCATGCAATATATCCAAGACCTCGGCAGCAAAGTCTATTTCGCTTCCATTGCTCACCCACGAAGCAATGGTCAAGCTGAGAGGGCAAACGCTGAAGTACTGCGAGGCCTAAGGACAAAGACCTTTGACAAGCTGCACAAGAGTGGAAGGCGCTGGATTGATGAGTTTCCGATGGTTCTTTGGTCAATCAGAACGACGCCAAATTGAGCCACCGGCCAGACACCCTTTGCCCTGGTATACGGGGCAGAAGCAGTTCTCCCCACTGAACTCATATACGGGTCACCTCGAGTGCTCGCTTATGATGAGCTTGAGCAAGAGCAACCGCGGCAAGATGACGCAACGCTCCTTGAGGAAGATCGTCTTTAGGCGGCTATGAGAGCAGCACGCTACGAGCAAGCCTTGCGCCGCTACCATAGCCGCAAGGTCCATGCCCTAAGCTTTGAGGAAGGTGACCTTGTTCTTCGGCGCGTTCAATGGGCCAAGAATACCAACAAGTTGACGCCAAAGTGGGAAGGCCCTTATCGGGTAATACGAGTCACCAGGCCTGGCGCAGTCCGCCTGGAGACCGAAAATGCCATTCCGGTGAGCAATTCTTGGAATATTGAGCATCTTCGCAAGTTTTACCCATAAGGCGCGGCTTGCCGGGCCCCCCGACAAGCCACCTTTTGTACAAGCCTTGCCAGCACGGCATGTAGCCCTTTGTACAAAGCCAGGCGCAGACCCTGAGCATAAATAAATATAGCGCTGGTGCCCTAACTTATAGCATGCATGCTGAGTCGAGTCTCGTCCTTGGTTAGGGTTGATAGTGCTTAGCGGAGGCTAATCCCTAGCTTAGAGGTCGAGTTTGCATCCCTTTGTCTTTCTTTTATCTTCTTTGGTTCACAGGACACACAGGTATCCTTGCCGAACCCACTTGGGTAGAAAAAATAAAGGAACAGACCAGCATCAAGGCCCCGGCAAGCCAGTGTGGCCGGGGGCTGCAAGAGCAAAGATTCACCCACGGCAAACCAGGGTTGCCGGGGGCTGCAGCTTCAGATAAATTCTTCATCCCTTATCATGCATTCCATTATGGACTGAGGTATGTGAAACCTCGTTTCTTTCCTTAAAACTACCGTGCTCCCATAACTCTAGGCCCTAGGGCTCGTTCCTGGGACCAAGTTTGGTCGTAGTCGCGGCAGCGGAAGGATGAAACAAGGAGCCTAAACCCACTTCATCCCTGCCTCCGCCAAAGGCGTGAGAAAGGTCGAGCAAAGTAGGGAGATGGCAAGGCCTGTTGTCGGGCGAGAAAATGTTTATCTTAGAGATATCAAGGATTTATTCCTTGTCATGGGTGTCACCCACAAACAAATGACCCGGCAAACATCCCTTTTTCATTAAAAACATTCCACTCAGGTACAGTCCATAGGGAATGAAAAACATGAACAAGGGGATTACAAGTTTTAAATTTAACAGATGCCCGAAGGCTTACAAACTAAAAAGAGATAAGATGCCCGTAATGCCTTTCTTGTCCCTCTCCTCAGGAGGCAGGGCAAGGAGGCGAGAAGGGCAAAAGGAGCGCCTAGGCAAGCTACGGGTGGCAGAAGACACCAAGAGAACATCTTGGTGGCCGCCCAAAGGCTGGATGGTGATGGCGGCGCCGGAAGCAGAGCTCGAAGACAATGCGGCAAGACGTCAGTGTGCGTCGAAGGTGTCGGTGCCCACGTACTTCGACATGATAACCTTGCCACCCGCCCTCTTCCTCTTCCGCAGCCTCCCAACGCCAGCCGCCAAGGGGACGGCCCCGAGAAGTTCTAGGAGCCGGCGGAACGGATGATGGGGTCGCCGGTGCCACCAGGAGTGGCGCCCGACACCTAGTCGGACCCGTCATCCTGCCGCCTACCGCCCTCATCATCGTTGCCGCTGTCCTCCTCATCACTCTCGCCCGAGGAGGAGTCTTCATCATCAGAAGATCTCTCCACGCAGCACCTTGCGCGAGTCCCGAAGTGCCCGAAGACCTTGACGGAAAGAAGGCCACCCTCCATCAACTTAAAATGGAGGGTGAGCCCATCCGTCAAGCTGTGGATACGAACAAATGTCTTCCATCCCTGACGAAGATACATCACATGAGGAGCACGGAAGTCGATGCGGACCCGCGTGCCACTGATCCCGCAGCCCCTCATGTGCAGCCGCAATGACTCCGGTGGATCCAGCGCCATCTCCCGCGCAAATGGAGTCGGGAGACGAAGACGACGGCGCGATGGCCGGCGCAACCTGACGAAGAACTCGCAAGGGTCATCCCCAACATGGCCCTCCACTGGAGGAGGGGCTGCTGGCGAGGGCGAGGCCGGCGGGCCACCCCGTCCTCCTCTTCCCCGAGGGTCCCGGCCTCGCCCACGGCCTCGCGCCCCTCCCCCTTCCCCTCGCGGTCGGCTCTGCCACCGCAGGCGCAGGAGAAGGAGGGACACGTTGTCGAGCGGCGACCCTCGCCGCCACCATTGAAGGGCCGGGATTTCCTCTCTCCATGATGAATGGAAGAGGGGAGCGGAAGCTGAAGGAGGAAGAAGACGGAAGAATGCGGGGCGCCGTCCCTCCCCTCCCGCTCTTTATAAAGGAACGGGGTTGGGGCTCGGCCGCCCCGCTCGGCCAATCAAGACACGGAAGGCGCAGGGAGCCAGGACCGACCCGTCGCCCCAACCAGCGACGGCCCGGTTAACCGCCTCCACTGTTTGCCACCCCAAGCGCATGGGAGCCACGTGGAAGACGTGCAGAACCGAGGGGACGGGTGAGGCGACCTCTCCCCACCCCGTGATCGTGGGGAGTGGACGCCTTGAGGACCGCGCCTCGGCCCCATTCAGTAAATGGGTCGTGCCTACACACCTCCCCTCGTTTATGGGGAAGGCGCGAAGCCGCCTCTTTACTACGATGTGACGCATGCCTGCGGGAACCGCCCCACGCATGCCGCCCACGTCACATACACCCCTCCACCCCGCGCCACGCGCGCGGATCGTGGGAGGCGCAGCGCGCGAAAAATCTTACCACGGTAAAAACAGTCATGCCTGCCCGCGCACCGTTCTGGGCCTAGCCCAACAACGCGTCGCGCTTATGTGTGGCCCAAACCCGGGGGCTCCTGTCGGTGTACAAAAAGAGGGGTACACTTTTTGTACCCCTATGACCGTGCACGGGCAGTCTGAGCCACGGGCACCACCACACCGAGCAAGGCAAGGGAGGTGAGCCAGGGTGAGACCGAAGCTCGATGGAACTGAAGCCCAAAAGCCAAGACCACAAAGAGCAAAGGGACGAAGCGGGTCCCCCAGGCAAGATCCTTGTCGGGGCCGGCTTTAGCAGCCCCGGCAAGACCCTTGTCGCGACAGCTCGCCCCACGCCTACGGAGCGAGTCACCCTTGAGTCCACTGCCCCCATGGGGCAAGGATTTGGGAGACATCCCCGTAGTGGCATGCAGATCTTTGTGAAGACATTCAAGATCATATACACACTAAGAAGACGACGACCCTTGGCGGGATCCCATCCAAGGAAGACCACAAGGCCTCCGGCAAGTACCTTGTCGGGGATGACAGCAGGCGCCGCGGCAAGACCCTTGTCGGGGCCCCGGCAAGGCCCTTGCCGGGGACATCAGCAGGGCCACCATCAGGACCGCACCAACTAAACTTCCACCGCCATATGCAGTTGCCGACCCAACCAGCTGGGCAGGCACCTACGTGGCGGCATGCAGATCTTCGTGGAAGACCCACCATTGCGCCACCTCAGCTGCCTGCCTGCCTACATGGCATCTGAGGCATCGCTGGCCAAGGTGCGTGTCGACACAAGAAGGAGCGGCGACGGACAAGATGGATATCTCCCCCGTCCCCAATAAAGCAAGGACACCTAAGCAAGACGCATTAAATGCGCCTTGTCTTGTAATGTGAGGGATAACCTCGCATTACTGTACCCTTTCCACCTCCTGTGTGCCACTGTGGCGACCCCTTTTTCCCTATAAAAGGAGGCCCGAGGCGACCAGGAGGAGGATTCGGCTTTTTGGAGCTCTTCACGCCCCGTAGCTAGCTGAAGAACACAAAAATACAGTCCACCAAAGCAGGAGTAGGGTTTTACGCATCCTCGCGGCCCGAACCTGGATAAACGAACCGTGTGCTATCTGTTGGATCCGCTCTTCTCTCAACCCCGCGCCCCGCAACCGTAGTAGGGATTCTTGTGATCCCATAGGTGTCGTTCCCAATACACCGACAACTTGTCACGGACGTGATGCTTATATATAATGATCATGCCTAGATATTCTCATAACTATGCGCTTTTCTATCAATTGCTCAACAGTAATTTGTTCACCCACCGCAGAATTCTGCTATCATGAGAGAAGCCACTAGTGAAACCTATGGCCCCCGGGTCTATCATTATCATATTACTTTCCCTTCGATTTCTTTTGTCGTTGCTTATTTGCTTTATTTAATTTCTGTTCTTATACCAAAAATACCAAAAATATCATACTATCCTATCTATCAGATCTCACTTTCGTAAGTGACCGTAAAGGGATTAACAACCCCTTATCGCGTTGGCTGCGAAGTTCTTGTTTGTTTGTGCAGGTGCGAGGGACTCACACGTGGTCTCCTACTAGATTGATACATTGGTTCTCAAAAATTGAGGGAAATACTTATGCTACTGTGCTGCATCACCCTTTCCTCGCCGAGGAAATACAACGCAAGCTCGAGAAGTAGCAATCGCTCGGGTTCAGTAACGCGTAGCCTGTAGTGCAATCGCTCGAGTTCAGTCGCTTTGGTTCTTTTAGAGCCCAACGCCTCGCACACACGCGCGTACGTGTATGAGAGAAATGTGCAATCCCTTCGTGCATCGCTCGGCCTCGACCACCCACCGTAACCGGGAACTACCCAATATTTTCCTTGCCCTTGCTTATACCATGGTTCTTTCCATCATGGACCGTCCAAAGAATGTCATGCAGCTGCGTCTCCGGCCCGCCCAGGACGAAAAGCCCATAATATGTCATGATTTTTTTTTCATAGAAGTAGGATCCCACTACATCTATGATGATACGGGTTTTTGTCACAATTATCATCATAGAAGTATCATAAGCATGACAAAAAAATCGTTCGGCCCAAAATGTCACGGATGTGTCTTTTTTGTAGTGCACTCTGGTGCGGTACGTGTTCTGGTCGACCTTCGAGGTTTAGTAGTAACTTGATCCATAGTTTCATGATCATCATCATTATCTTCTTCTCTAGTTAACGTGGGCATGACAGGAACGGTTTTCTCTGATGTGCTATTTTCCAATTCGAGAGAAGGTACAACTACTCCATCAAGTTCTACTTTCCTCCCACTCACTTCTTTTGAGAGAAACCCCTTCTCTAGAAAGGATCCATTCTTAGCAACAAAGATCTTGACTTCGGATCTATGGTAGAAGGTATATCCAATAGTTTCTTTAGGGTATCGTATGAAGACGCACTTCTTCGCTTTGGGTTCGAGCTTATCAGGCTGAAGCCCTTTGACATAAGCGTCGCATCCCCAAACTTTAAGAAACGATAGCTTAGTTTTCTTGCCAAACTATAGTTCATACGATGTCATCTCAACGAATTTAGACGGTGCCCTATTTAATGTGAATGCGGCTGTCTCTAATGCATAACCCCAAAATGATAAAGGCAAATTGGTAAGAGACATAATAGAACACACCATATCTAATAAAGTACGGTTATGACGTTCGAACACACCATAACGTTGTGGTGTTCCAGGTGGCATTAGTTGTGAAACAATTCCACATTGTTTTAAATGAAGACCAACTCGTAACTCAAATATTTGCCTCCGCGATCAGATCATAGAAACTTTATTTTGTTGTTACGGTGATTCTCCACTTCACTATGAAATTCTTTGAACTTTTCAAATGTTTTAGATTTGTGTTTCATCAAGTAGATATATCCATACCTACTTAAATCATATGTGAAGGTTACAAAATAACGATACCCGCCGCGTGCTTCAATACTCATCAGACCACTTACATAGGTATGTATTATTTCCAGTAAGTCATTAGCCCGCTCCATTGTTCCGGAGAACAGAGTTTTAGTAATCTTAACCGTGAGGCATGGTTTGCAAGTATCAAATGATTCATAATCAAATGATTCCAAAAATCCATTCACATGGAGTTTCTTCATGCGCTTTACACCAATATGACCTAAACGGCACTGCCACAAGTATGTTGAACTATCATTATCAACTTTGTAACTTTTGGCATCAATATTATGAATATGTGTATCACTACGATCGAGATTCAATAAACCATTTACATTGGGTGTATGACCATAGAACGTTTTATTAATGTAAACAGAACAATAATTATTCTCTGACTTAAATGAATAACAGTATTGCAATAAGCACGATCTAATCTTGTTCATGCTCAACGCAAACACCAAATAACATTTATTTAGGCTCAACACTAATCCCGAAAGTAGAGGGAGTGTGCGATGATGGTCATATCAATCTTGGAACCACTTCCAACACACATCGTCACCTCGCCCTTAACTAGTCTCTGTTTATTCTGGAACTCCTATCTCGTGTTATTAATCTTAGCAACTGGACTAGTATCAAATACCCAAGGGCTACTACGAGCACCAGTAAGGTACACATCAATAACATGTATGTCAAATATACCTTCGTTTACTTTGCCATCCTTCTTATCTGCCAAGTATTTGGGGCAGTTCCGCTTCCAGTGACCATTTCCTTTGCAGTAGAAGCACTCAGTTTCAGGCTTTGGGCTTCTTCATGGGAGCGGCAACTTGTTTGTTGTTCTTCTTGAAGTTCCCTTTCTTTCCCTTGCCCTTTTTTTTAAAACTTGTGGTCTTGGTAACCGTCAACACTTGATGCTCTTTCTTGATTTCGACCTCCGCTGATTTCAACATCGCGAATAGCTTTGGGAATCGTTTTTGTCATCCCTTGCATATTTATAGTTCATCATGAAGCTCTTGTAGCTTGGTGATAGTGACTGGAGAAATCTGTCAATCACTATCCTATCTGGAAGATTAACTCCCACTTGATTCAAGCGATTGTAGTACCCACGTATTCTGAGCACATGCTCACTGGCTGAGCTATTCTCCTCCATCTTGTAGGTAAAGTACTTCTCAGAGGTCTCATACCTCTCAACACGGGCATGAACCTGAAATACCAATTTCAGCTCTTGGAACCTCTCATATGTTCCATGGTGTTCAATACGTCTTTGGAGCCCCAATTATAAGCCATAAAGCATGGCGCACTAAACTATCAAGTAGTCATCAAATTGAGCTTGCCAAACGTTCATAACATCTGCATTAGCTCCTGTGACACGTCTGTCACCTAGCGGTGCATCAAGGACATAATTCTTTTGTGCAGCAATGAGGATAATCCTCAAGTTACGGACCCAGTCCGTGTAGTTGCTACCATCATCTTTCAACTTAGCTTTCTCTAGGCAAACATTAAAATTCAAGGGAACGGTTGCACGGGCCATAGATCTACAACATAGATATGCAAAAACTATTAAGCCAAAGTTCATGATAAATTAATTTCAATTAATCAAATTACTAAAGAACTCCCACTTAACTCAACATCACTCAAGTTGTCTAAGTGATACGTGATCCAAATCAACTAAACCATGTCCGATTATCACATGAGATGGGGTAGTCATCAATGGTGAACATATCCATGTTTATCATATCTACTATATGACTCATGTTCGACCTTTCGGTCTCCAGTGTTCCGAGACCATGTTTGTACATGCTAGACTCGTCAAGTTTAACCCAAGTATTCCGCGTGTTTAAAACTGGCTTACACCCATTGTATGTGAACGTAGAATATATCACACCTGATCATCACGGGGTGCTTCGAAACGAAGAACTTTGGCAACGGTGCATACTCACAGAGAACACTTTTATTCTGAAATTAAATGAAGGGGTCATCTTATAATGCTACCGTCAATCTAAGCAAAATAATATGCATAAAGGATAAATAACACATGCAATCAAAATATGTGAAATGATATGGCCATCATCATATTGTGCTTTTGATCTCCATCTCAAAAGCAATGTCATGATCTCCATCGTCACCGGCTTGACACCTTGATCTCCATTGTTGCATCGGGGTCGTCTCACCAACTATTGCTTCTACAATTATTGCTAACGCATACCGATAAAGTAAAGCAATTACATGGCGCTTGCATTTCATACAATAATTAAGAAACAACCCTAAGGCTCCTGCCGGTTGTCGATATTACAACACATGATCATCTGATACAACAACGTATATCACATCACGTCTTGACCATATCACATCACAACATGCCCTGCAAAAACAAGTTAGACGTCCTCTACTTTGTTGTTGCAAGTTTTACGTGGCTTCTACGAGCAACTAGCAAGAACCGTTATTACCTACGCAAAACCATAATGGTGATTTATCAAGTTTTCTGTTTTAACCTTCTTCAAGGACCGGCCATAGTCAAATTTTATTCAACTAAAGTAGGAGAAAAAAAACACCCGCCAGCCACCTTTATGCAAAACAAGTTGCATGTTTGTCGGTGGAACCCATCTCATGTACGTGGACATGTAAGATTGGTCCGGGCCACTTCATCCCACAATGCCACCGAATCAAAATAAGATGTTGGTGGTAAGCAGTATGAACATCACCGCCCACAACTCCTTTGTGTTCTACTTGTGCATATCATCTGTGCATAGACCTGGCTCTGATACAACTATTAGGGAACATTGCATGGAAAAGAAAAAAATTCTACACAAACGTAAGATCTATCCATGGAGATGCATAGCTACGAGAGGGAGAGTGTGTCTATGTACCCTCATAGACCAATAAGCGGAAGCGTTTATCACGCGGTTGATGTAGTCGTACTCTTCGTGATCCGATCACGATCCAACCGATCTAGTGCCGAACGGATGACACCTTCGAGTTTAGCACACATGCGGCTCGATGATGTATCCTCCTTGTTGATCCAGCAAGTGGGAGAGGAGAAGTAGATGGTATCACAACCAACACGACGACATGGTGGTGATGGTGGTGGTGGATCACCGACAGTGCTTCGCTAAGCGTCGCCAGGACGAGGCGGTGGAACTACGGGGTAACGAGAGAGAGAGGGGCGCCAATGGCTTGGTGTGTCCTCTTGGGGCGCCCCCTCCCCTCTATATATAGGTGGAGGGGTGTGGGAAACCACCCCTCCAAGCCCTAGGGAGCAGCTAAGGGGGAGAGGACTTGGACAACAAGTCCAATCCTATTCCTACTAGGACTCCTTCCTTTTTGCCTTCCCTAGCCACATGGGATTTTGAGGACTTGTTGCGCCTAGCCCAATAAGGCCAGGGCGCCTCCCACATGGGCTATTTTGCCTTGGGTCCTGGTGGACCCACTTGTGGACTTCCGGACCCCTCTGAAACCTTCTGGAAGCTTCCCGGTATAATACCGAAAAAACTGCACCTTTTTTCGGAACCCAAAATATGACTTCCCATATATGAATCGCTACCTATCGACCGTTCCAAGACTCCTTGTGGCATCCGGGATCTCATCCAAGACTCCGAACAACATTTGGTTACCACTCATCAAATATCCCAATACTACTCTAGCGCCAACGAACGTTAAGCGTGCGACCCTGCCGGTTCGGGAATTACGTATTCATGACTGAGAAACCTCTCCGGTAAATAACTAATAGTGCGACCTGGATGCCCATATTGATTCCTACATATTCCACGAAGATCTTTTATCGGTTGAACTTTTATGACAACATACGTAATTCCTTTTGTATGTCGGTATGTTACTTGCCCGAGATTCGATCGTCGGTATCTCTATACCTAGCTCAAACTGATTTACCGGCAAGTCTCTTTACTTGTTCCATAATACATCATCTTGCAACTAACTCCTTAATCACTTTGCTTGCAAGCTTCTTGTGATGTGTATTACCGAGAGGGTCCAAAGATACCTCTCCTTCACACGGAGTGACAAATCTCAGTCTCGATCCATGCCAACCCAACAGATACCTTTGGAGATACCTGTAGAGTATCTTTATGATCACCCAGTTACGTTGTGATATTTGATAGCACACAAGATATTCCTCTGGTATCAGAGAGTTGCAGGATCTCATGGTCGAAGAAACATTTATATGATATTAAGAAAGCGGTAGCAGTAAACTGAACGATCATATGCTATGCTAACGGTTGGGTCTTGTCCATCACATCATTCTCCTAATGATGTGATCCCGTCATCAAATGACAACTCATGTCTATGGTTAGGAAACCTTAACCATGTTTGATCAATGAACTAGTCTAGTAGAGGCTCACTAGGGCACGGTATTTTTTATGTATCCACACATGTATTCAAGTTTCCGGTCAATACAATTCTAGCATGAATAATAAACCTTTATCGTGAATAAGGAAATATAAAATAGTAACAACTTTATTATTGCCTCTAAGGCATATTTCCATGAATAGGAGGGGAAAGAGAGGGATACAAGGGCCTCTAGCCCGGCTAGGCACACACAGGTACCCGATGTCCGAGCTGGGGGTGGATGCCTAGAGCTTTGCGGGGTGCCCGATGTCTGGGGTCGCGGCCGGATGTTCGGCCTTGGCACTGGTCGGGGTATTGGACTCCTTGGGCCGGATATCCAAGGCCCTACCGGATGTTCGGGGCTATCGGGTCGGATGTCCGGGCAGGGGTCGGATGTCTGACTCCTGGAGCTCTTCAGTCACTGTTTTGCTGGGCTGCTTCTGGACCGAAGCGTCGGATATCCAGGCCAGGGGCCGGATGTCTGGCTGTTGTAGCATTTCAGTGGTATCCTTCGTCGTGCTTCTTTGTTCGTGTACTTGGGGACTTGGTCTTCATTCCGAGCGTCTCCGATGTGGTCTTCTTCATACCTAATCACACATAGCATTGATACGTCTTCAACGTATCTATAATTTTGATTATTTCATGCTATTACGTTATCAATCTTGGATACTTTATTTGCATTTTTATGCTATTTTATATCATTCATTGGGACTAACCTGTTAACTCAGTGACTAGTGCCAATTCTTGTTTTCTGCTTGTTTTTGGCTTTTGAGACAATCAATATCAAACAAAGTCCAAACACGATTAAACTTTACGGCGATTCTTTATGTACCAAAAGGGCCATAGAAGCTTTGCGAAAATACCAGACGTGCTACAGAGAGCCATGAGCTCGTAGGGCACGCCCTGGGGGTAGAGCGCGCCCGTTGAGCTCGTGGGCACCATGTGGCTCCGCTTGACTTAATTTTGACTCCATACATTCCCAAATATTACCAAACCACTAGAAGGAGCCACCGAACACTTTTTACGCCGTTGCAGCCTTCTTTTCTTTCGCGATCCCATCTGGAGGCTTTTCGGTACTCTATCAGAGGGGAATTTGGTCACGGGGGGCTTCTACATCAACCTTGATGTCCTTTCGATGATGTGTGAGTAGTTTACCATAGACCTACAGGTCCATAGCTAGTAGCTAGATGGATTCCTCTCTCTCTCTCTTTCCCTCTCTCTCTCTCTCTCTCTCTCTCTCTCTCTCTCTCTCTCTCTCTCTCTATGTTCTTCAATACAATGTTCTCCTCGGCCTTCTTAGGGTTCTATCCGATGTAATCTCCTTTTGCGGTGTGTTTGTTGGGGTCTGATGAACTGTGTGTTTATGATCAGATTATTCGTTGAAAGTAATTGAGTCTTTTCTAAACTTTATTATGCATGATTGTTATAGCTTTGTATTTCTCTTCGATCTATCCGTTTGGTTTGGCCAACTAGATTGATTTATCTTCAATGGGAGAGGTGCCTTGTGATGGGTTCAATCTTGCGATCTCCTCACCTAGCACAGAAGGTGTAGCGAGGCGCGTATTGTACTGTTGCCATTAAGTGTAAAATGACGGGATATAATCATATTGCTTGAGTTTACTTTGTCTACATCAGGTCATCTTGCTTAAGGTGTTACTCCGTTTGTCATGAACTTAATGCCATAGATGCATGCTGGATAGCGGTCGATTGGTGGAGTAATAATAGTAGATGCAGGAAGGAGTCGGTCTACTTTTCATGGACATGATGCCTATATACACAATCATTGTTGTTAGAGATACGACGGGAAAATCAATCACGATGAAGAATGAAAACGAGCATGATACACAATATTTAACGTGGAAAACCCCTCCAACACAAAGGGGAAAAACCACGGGCGCCAGCCAACAAATCTTCACTATATTGAGGGAGGTTACAAATGCCTCGGATTTACAACTGATCAACTTATCCCGTGCGGCGGCTTACAACATGTATATATAAGTAGCAAGCATCTTCGATTGAGGTAGTAGCCATGTCTCACGTTGTTCATACGGAGGCTCATTAAGGAGAGATGTCACCTTGATCTCGATAGCTCTTGCATGTGTTCGTGTCATCGGTCCGTGTGGCACTTGGGGAGGCGAAGGTAGGTCCATGAGGATGACCATAGGATGCTCCGCATCATCTCCCCCTTCCCTTGGAAAAGATCCATCCTCGGATCGAAATCCTCACCACCATGGAAGGCAGATGTGTCCTTGATGTTGAAGATGTCACTCACGTTGTACTTATCGCACGGAAGGTCGGTCTTGTGGGCATTGTTGTTGTAGCGTGCTAGCACCTTGAAGGGTCCATCGACGCGAGGTAGTAGGTTGGACTTGCACTCTTTGGGGAAGCGATCTTTGCTTAGGTGTAGCCACACAAAATCTCCAGGGTTTAACACCATGCGGTGCTTGTTGATGTTGAGCTTGGTAGTGAAGAAGTGCACTTGGTTCACGATCGTGCGGCGTGTATTTTCATGCACCTTCTTGAGGTCGTTTGCTCTTGCGCTTGCGTCCATGTTGATACGATCTTATAGTGGTAGCGGTAGAATGTCCAATGGGGACAACAGTTTGAAGCCGTAGATGACCACGAAGGAGGACTTGCCGGTGGTAGAATGCCTTGCTCGATTGTTAGCGTACTCGAGGATATGCAAACATTCCTCCCACTCCTTGATGTTCTTCTTGATCAACACTCAGAGTAGTGTGGATAGCGTATGGCTGGTGAAATATGTTTGGCCGTTGGTTTGTGGATGGTACGCCGATGAGAAGAGCAGCTTGATTTCGAGCTTGGCACGAGCGTCTTTCAAAAGTAGCTAAGAAAGTTGATGTCGCGGTCTGATATAATCGTCTTGGACACTCCATGTAAACATAAGATTTTCCTGCAAAAGATATTTGCAACATGTGAAACATCTTTTTATCTTGTTGCATGGATTAAAATGTGACATCTTAGAGAAACGGTCGACAACGACAAATACCGAATCTTTTCCATTTTGAGTTCTAGGCAAACCAAGCACAATATTCATACTTTTATCAATTCATGATTTTTAAATCTATGAACTTTTTTCAATTTTCACAAACCATTTTAAGTGTCATGAACATTTTCAAAATTTTGAACTTTTGTGAAATTGGTGAAGTTATTTTCAAATTTCATGAACTTTTTCAAATTTAAGCACTTTGTAAAATTGGTGTTTTTTCCAGATTCATCAACTTTTTTGAAATCCATGAACAATGTTTTCAGTTCATGAACTTTCTTCAAATTCATGTATATTCTTCTTCAAATTCATGAACTTTTCTCAATTCATGCACTTTATATAGTTCATGGAAAGTTTACATATTCACGAGCTGTTTTTAAACTCACAAACATTTTTACTTAAAACCAATGACTGTTTTTTTTCAATGAACAAACACAGAAAAAAAGGATAATTGAGCAAAAAAAAGGAAATCAATAAAAAAACGCGAGCAAACTACGAGACGAGTGAGGCGTGCTGGGCGGCGGGCCATGGGGATACCTCGGCCATTACGAGCGGGGACCTATTATGTGTGCGGGTGGGTATAGGGTTGTACGAGACCTCGCTCAACGCGAGTTGGATGGTAGCCTCGCCTGAAGGAGGGCCATATTGGGCTGGCCCAGCTCGCGTAGGCTACAGTCTAGTTTTTTCATGTTTTTGTTTTTAATTCCAAAAATTCTAGTTAAAATATATTGCAAAAAACACTTTACAAAAGCATTTGAAGGCATGTTAAACAAGCATTTATTTTTTAAAAAATATTTATACAAAAAACGTTTCAAAATGTATACAAAAATTGTATAGAAAAAAAATACAAATGTGTATGGAAAAATGGGTCATATATTAGAAAAAATGATAATATAGCATTTGAATTTTTTTGAAAAAGTATTTAAAAATGTTAATTAAGCATTTGAAAAATGATAAATATTTTATTTGATAATGTTCAAAATGAATAAAATATGCTGACCATATGTTTAAAATATGTTAATTTTGTATTTCAAAAATGTTAATCAAGCATTTGAAAAATATTGGCCATGTACCAAAAAAAATTAAACTTGTATTTGAAAAATGTTAAACATCTATTATAAAATAGTATTAGATATAGACCAGATACGTACAATATGTACGGCAATAGTAGACATCAAGTTTTCGAAAAATGATAATCATCTATTTAAAAAATGTTGAACGTGTATATAAAAAATGTTTTTGATATATACGAAAAATGTTCATGTGTACTAAAAAAGGACACCGACTATAAGCGAGAAAGAATCAAACAAAACCTAAGAAAAAAAGGTAATGAACAACAAGTAAGAAACCATGAAAACCGAAGAAGAACAAAGAAAAAAGAAAGGATAGAAAAGAAAACCCTAGGAAAAGAGATAAAAGAAAAAAAGAAGCAGTTGAAATACTGAAGAAATAGGAACATAAAGACCATGGTTCGATCCCTAGCTTTCTCCTTTTTCTCTATTTTCTCTTGTTTTACCGGTGCGCTAATGGGTCGGCCCACTACTACGGACACAACAGACATGAGGTTCTTTCCTTCTCGTTATAAGCAATATATAGCTCCCGTGTTGCTGATAATGAAGATGGGGAGAGCTCCTATTGGACACCCGCGGTGCGTCCAATAACCAGGCTTTCGCTCGAGCATCACACAAAACGGGTCAGTACCATTCCCAGGAATCAGATGAAAACTGCCAGCAAAAAAAACTGCAAGTGACGGAGTCGAACCCACAACCAGGCCCGGCCCTGAGGGGAGGGGGGTGGCCGCCCCAGGCCCCCCAAGTTCGGGGGGCCCTCCCAGGTATGTAAGCCTACGTGTTGTGGCCAAGGAAAAGGTAGTGCATGGACACAGGTCACAAACATAGCAAGTAGATCCTAGCGATCAATTCTTCCTATGGAATCACTTAGCAATTATAGCTCTAGAGAATCATCACGTAGCAATCCCATATCCTACGCAGTCCTTCTCGTGATAACAAACATGCCATCATGCTCCTTTCTCCTAATTTCCTTCCTAATTCCAACCGCCAGTTCGTCGTCTCCTCGATTTCAGTTCCGGGGGCCTCGATCGCGGGACACCAGTCAGAATTCAATATGGGGCGCCCGCTTTACTCTCCCGCCTTCACGCGCTGGATGTGCACACACACATCGCCGATGTGCCGACGTAATTTCGTTTCTAATTCCCAGAGCAAGGCGAGTCCACATCGTGGCAATGGGTCATCGCAGATCGCTCTACCACCAAAGTTGATCCGATCATCCATGGTATTTATAGTTGTGGTCCCTACTCCCCTCTACCTACACGTTTAGTACTGATTATGTATCGACCAGACCTCAAACAGTCTGATCTCTGTGCATCAGTGTCATCCCTGGATCAGTAATGCTGACACGCACAGTACTTGAAGGATTTATAACAGAGTAGCAATCACACACTTATTACATCGATAGTCCAACGATAAATTTATTACAAATAATATGGCTGAAGGACATCTAACACGATAACAGCGGAAGGCCTGGAAGATAAGTGAGTCCATCAACTCCAGCGGCATCACTGACTATAAAACCACGACCTAAAAGGGGCATCTTACTCGTCGTCTGAAAAGTCTGCAACATGAAACGTTGCAGCCCGAAAACGGGTCAGCACATGGAATATGTTGGCAAGGTAACACTGATAGAGGTGAGGGGCCCGATCTTTCGATGAGATGGTAACTATCGATTTGGTGGAGACGACTTTGACGATCCGACTACAAACATGCACGACGTTGCGCCTTAGCAATCGCTAAACCAATCTCCAGGGGTTACTGACGATGCCAGAAGCACGATCAGCCTGACCACGAAGGTCTATTCCTGCATGCAATCGAAGAACAAGCAAGAATATGATAAAGTAATCTGAATGTTGCAAATATAGATGAAGTGTTGATAAAGATGGGAATCCGTAAACGGTCTTGGTCTGGTCATTGGACACAAACGAAGTACACGAAGTTGCAATGGCTAACTTTTGACTAAACAAATCCCAAAGAAAAAGCTACTAGATGGATCTACTTATATAGGAGCAAGGGGTGGCGGCCAAGGAGGTGGAAGGATGTCCCAAGGCAGCCTAAAACTAACCCTAGGTCATACAAGGCTCATGGGCCCAAGTGGAGTTGATGCAACACCTTTGGACTTGTAGTTTGACTCGGATTCTGCTGCAGGGTCAGATTGTTTCGTCGATATCTCAACGCTCCGGACGAATTTGAAGGTGAATCCAATTGGGTTGGAAAGTGTACGAAATCTAGTTTCCAACAAAAAAACACCCAATTCGGAGTCCGTATGAAGGAGTTCTTGCCGTTTTGAGTCAGTTATGTCTGTGCAGTCCGAATCTGGATGCATAACGTGAGAGACTTGGACTCTATCTTCTCTTGGCCGAAAAGTGACGTGAAAGAACTTTTTCAACAGCACCTAAACTTCTCTTTTTCCCTTATGTGCATATGTGGATTGTACAAATGTCCCATACACCTGGAATTAGACATGGCACAAAAGTCTGTGAAGTATTTTTGTCCTGGATGACATAAATAAATTGTTGCATAGTTTGCATTAGAAATCACCTCACAAATATACATGTATGCAATATTTTTGGTCGTATCCAAGGTAGTCATGTCCTCATCATCCTCCTTTTCTTGAAAATAAAGCCATCCTCGGCGTTGCTTAATCTGAAATGTGGGTAAGAAAATAGACAAGGTGTACATGTTGTATATGTATATGTCATCCATTTTTACTTCCCTTAATTTTCGCACATATGACACATGTATAGATGAGTAAATTTTGTAGTTCATAAAATATAAAGCCAAAATATTATCACAAGAAGTAGAAGGCATGAAAATATTGCAACTCAATTTGCACAAATAAGTGAAGCTCTTATTGAAATCAAAATATTGACAATGTTCATCATTAAACCATCCCAACATTGGTGAATAAACCTTACTTGCATGAAATTCACAGGCTACAACATGCTTAAATAAGAAAACATGCAATAAGTCATTTGACATAGAATCGTCACCAAGATTAGAGGTCATATCAAAATGATTAAACATTGGCACAATTATTTTCAAATGTATTTTATCCAAATCTGATTTATTCTCCGATTCACATGATTCTTTTGCATCAACAGTTAATTCAATGGGTGCACTCAAATTTTTTGACATTTCAGTTGTTTGATCACATGACACATTCATGACAGTAACATGATTATCTAAACTAGGTGGTGTGCTCAAATCAACAGGTAATTCAATACATGATGTATTAAAGTTAACTAGATATGCATCATCCTCATGTGAAGTTATATCATCATTGATTTTACTATTACCTTGTTGCAAAGACGTAGCTGATGTAGGTACGGACGATGACAATGTATCATACACTTTAGATGATATCACGCTCACAATCAGAGGTGTGGCTGCTCTAGTAGGTGCAATGGTGGAGGAACCAACCAGTGGTGGTGAGCACGAACTGGAATAGTAGTTGTTGTAGTCACACAATGCATCCTCCTGTATTTGTCTCTCAAAGGTACAAGCACGAACATACATACCAGTAATGCAACGAGGAATATACTGAAATCTTGCGCGAATATCATGGTTTAAACCACCAAAAAATATATTCATTGTATCATCCTCAAATTCTTCTATGTCACAATGATGCATATAAGATTTGAACTCTTGTTTTAATTGTTCCAATTTGCGAAGCAATTCACGGCGATAGTAAGGAGGAAAAAAATGTTTTCTCATTACAAGCTTCAAATCTTTCCAAGTTGTGGGTTGGTTATCAATATTTTTCTTACAATGCACACTCCACCAAACAGAAGCAAAACTAGTAAATACTCTAGTGACAGCTCGTACTCTCTCAAGTTCAGAAAAATGATGGTGACTACAAACTTTTTCTACTTCAAGCTCCCAAGCTAGATAAATACCAGGATTAAATCTACCCTCAAATGACGGTAAAGAAATAACCTGACCATGTGCTTGTGTGTGTTGTCCCACGTCTTGTGATGGTGAAGATGTATCCGTCGTCCAAGAACTTCTGTCTCCGGTACCTGTCATGATTAGTAGAAACAAGAAACAAAATTCAAGAATAATGTTCCTATGAACTACTAGGATGTGGTGGTAAAGCGCTCACAATAAAGCAAATATCAATATCTTACAAGTTCTTACCATGCAGCAGGTGGTGATAGGCAACCAGCGGTGTCAAATAACTCCAAAGATTGTGTAAAGCGATTGCCAGGTGAACGTACGTAAACACGGTGTAGAAATATGTGGAGCTGGGTTGGCTTTATATATGGTAGCAAAAGATTAGCAATAATCAATTCAGAGATGCAATGTTGAATAAACGCTCAACGACGGTACTGTGCTGGTCCTAGGCTAGACCGGACTAGAGACGCGATCCTAGAACACTAATGAGGTCACAGAGTAGCACAACTAGCATCAATAAAGGATACGAAGTAGCTTTGGACAGCAAGATATAAGTGAAGATCACAACGGCAGTAAGATAATGATGGAAACAACTGCTAAGCAGAATATACAACAACTCTCTCTCTCCAACTTTCCTTTTCTTTTTCTTTTATCTCACACTTTTTTTCTTTCTCTCCTCTTTTTTTTACTTTTTTTTCTCTGTCTTTTCTTTCTTTCTCCCTCTTTCCAAGACAAACTAGATAAGATGCAGATTGGATCAAGCAAAGATGTGAACGACTTCAAGTATGATTGTGACAATGAACGATGGGTAGCACAAGGTGGAAATTGATGGATGAGGTGGTGGACAGTGGAAGGGATAACGATGCAGCGGCGACGTGACTAATGTGAACAGAACTAGAAACTCTAACGAACTAGACACTAAAACCAGCAACTCGACATGACGATGCAACCGATAATTCAATAATGCAAACAATGAAAAGAAAATTGCAAAGGCTCAGACTGGCTAGGATAAAGGATGAATAGGTCTAACTTTTTTTGTGGCTTTTCCTTGGACAATAGGAAAGAAAACAAATCTAATCTAGGAATAACTGTAAATTCTCACCGAGAAACCAGAAAACTGATACCACTTGATAGAGGCGAGGGGCCCGATCTTTCGATGAGATGGTAACTATCGATTTGGTGGAGACGACTTTGACGATCCGACTACAAACGTGCACGACGTTGCGCCTTAGCAATCGCTAAACCAATCTCCAGGGGTTACTGACGATGCCAGAAGCACGATCAGCCTGACCACGAAGGTCTATTCCTGCATGCAATCGAAGAACAAGCAAGAATATGATAAAGTAATCTGAATGTTGCAAATATAGATGAAGTGTTGATAAAGATAGGAATCCGTAAGCGGTCTTGGTCTGGTCGTTGGACACAAACGAAGTACACGAAGTTGCAATGGCTAACTTTTGACTAAACAAATCCCAAAGAAAAAGCTACTAGATGGATCTACTTATATAGGAGCAAGGGGTGGCGGCCAAGGAGGTGGAAGGATGTCCCAAGGCAGCCTAAAACTAACCCTAGGTCGTACAAGGCTCATGGGCCCAAGTGGAGGTGATGCAACACCTTTGGACTTGTAGTTTGACTCGGATTCTGCAGCAGGGTCAGATTGTTTCGTCGATATCTCAACGCTCCGGACGAATTTGAAGGTGAATCCAATTGGGTTGGAAAGTGTATGAAATCTAGTTTCCAACAAAAAAAAACACCCAATTCGGAGTCCGTATGAAGGAGTTCTTGCCGTTTTGAGTCAGATATGTTTGTGCAGTCCGAATCTCGATGCAGAACGTGAGAGACTTGGACTCTATCTTCTCTTGGCCGAAAAGTGACGTGAAAGAACTTTTTGATCAGCACCTAAACTTCTCTTTTTCCCTTATCTTCATATGTGGATTGTACAAATGTCCCATACACCTGGAATTAGACATGGCACAAAAGTCTGTGAAGTATTTTTGTCCTGGATGACATAAATAAATTGTTGCATAGTTTGCATTAGAAATCACCTCACAAATATACATGTATGCAATATTTTTGGTCGTATCCAAGGTAGTCATGTCCTCATCAAACACAAGAGAATGCAATGGAAGTAAAGCTACACTATATGCAATATTTGGCTGGTGGAAAGCTCTATGGTTAAGTTTTTGCGTAAAGCCAATTTTTCCCTACTTCAAAGGAATAGATTTTAATTAACTATCATGGTAGTTGAAACATCGTTGAGAAGATAGACATCCTCTCAACCCCAATTAAAAATAGTCATTTAAACCCAACAAAATTAATTAGAGTAACATGATGAGATTCACATGATAATCCAAGTACTAGATACTCAAGACGTCCATAACCGGGGACACGGCTAATCATGATCAGTTTGTACACTCTGCAGAGGTTTGTGCACTTTTCCCCACAAGACTCGATCGCCTCCGTTTGGTTTCTCGCACTGCATGGTGTTTGAGAAACGGATGACCGAGACACAGTCTTTCCGAAGAGGTCCCCTTAACCAGATAGATAGGCCGGTACACCTACAAAACCCACTACATCTGCTAGCCCATCATGGAAAGGTTTCCCACAACTTACTCAACTATGCCAGAGCCCATATTGGCATGTGGCTGCACAAGGAAGTTTCTAGTATGAAAAATCTCATGATCCCTTTGAGCCTGGGTGGCGGTCCAAAAGAAAAACAGGCAATCACTGGAATACCCAGATGCCTCAATCCACCCAGATGTGTATTAATGTTGCCACCTTAAGTTGAACCATTAATTAACAAACTCACATCTGTCATGGAATTCACTCACCCAATCCACGTCTACGAGCATAGCATGTCCTAACAGCAAACGTAGAGTAACTCCCAAAGGTTTGAATGTAATGCAGGTAATAGGTACTACCTCAAACTACTTCCCAATCCCACAAGTTAACTGATCCTACTCATGCAATGTGTGAGGGTTGGACTAATGCAATGAAAACTGGGTAATTGGAAAGTATGATCAAAGTGTTACTTGCCTTGCTGATGATCCGCAAAACCTAGAGACTCAAAGTAGCAAGCGGCGCACTCCATGTACTCTATCGCAATCAAACTAACACACAATAATAACTTAACTAATGCACGGGTAAAACTCAAATAAGAGATCTAACCAGAAAGTTCAACTTAAGAACTCCGGTTTGCAAAAAATAATCAACTCGAAAGAAGCAACGAAACACAAACTGCGAAAGAAACGAGCTCCGGTTTACTAGTTGGCCTAAAGTCAAATTTTACAGTAGCCAAAACTTTGTTCAAGTTGATCTAACGTAAAGAGGGCGTCGAGACGAAGATCTGGGATTTTGAATCACCTGATTCCGACTCTCGAGCGAAAAGAAAAACGCGAAACAAGATCAGGGCAGAAATCGCGATCAGAATAACCGCGGATAAATACCCCGAAAAAAAGAAAACGGACGAACAGGCTAACGAACGAACGTTCGTTGTCTGCGGTTAACTAACGAAAACCGTTCATTAAAACGAACGTACGGACGCTAAATAACTAAACCGAAAAACCGAACCGATCTAATCTAATAAAAACGAATCTACGGTTTTTTACTAAACCGATCGGTTTCTAAAAAACGATATACCTCGACGACGAACTCCGGCGATGGCGGTCCGGTGGTGGGGTGCTCCGGCAGGGCGAGGTGGCGGCGCGGCGGCGGTTGCGGGGCGGCGGCGCGGCGGCAGGCGGCGGCAGCGAGCGGCGGTGGCGCGAGCGGCGGCGGCGCTAGGGCAGGCGGTGGCTAGGGCAGGGCGAGGCGAGGCGGGCTGGGGCGGTTGGGCCGGGGGCGCTAGCTTATAAAGCCAGAGTCCTGGGCCTTCACGACTCCAAGTCGGTTTCCTATTTTTTTTTCTAAATAGAGTCCTGGCGCAGAAAAACTAACGAAAGAAATACCAAACGGACTCCAAAATTCCCGAAATAAATTTTCACCGTCCTCTAATAATATTTAGGACAAAGTGAACATTTTTACCGGACCTAAATGCAATTTTGAAAAACGCGTATTTTTCCTATGCAAATAAATCCGCAAATAAATCCAGAAAAATACCAAAAGTGATTTTAACATTTTTCCTCCAATATTTCTGTTATTTTGGAGAGTCATATTATCTCCGCTCATATTTTGCATTTAGAAATATTTTTAGGAGAGAAAAATAATTAGAATCACACGGTCCTCGTACCGATATTCGAGCGAACTCAATTATGAAAACGGTAAAATTCCCAACTCTCTCTGTAGGTCCTTGAGTTGCTTAGAATTTCGAGGAACGCCCCAAACAAAAATGCAAAACATGAAATGCAATATGATCTATGTATAACATTCCAAATTGAAAATTTGGGATGTTACAAACCTACCCCCCCCCCTAGAATGAATCTCGCCCTCGAGATTCGACCTGGCTAGAGAACTGGTGTGGGTGGTCCTTGCGTAGATCATCTTCTCGTTCCCAGGTGGCTTCTTCCTCGGTGTGGTGACTCCACTGAACTTTGCAAAACTTAATAACCTTACTGCGAGTAACTCTGCTCGAAAATTCGAGAATCTTCACAGGCTTCTCCTCGTAAGTCAGATCACTGTCCAACTGAATTGCTTCCAGGGGTACTGTGTCTCTAAGCGGTATATCGGCCATCTCCGCATGACACTTCTTGAGCTGCAAAACGTGAAACACGTCGTGCACTCCTGACAATCCTTCTGGCAATTCCAACTTATATGCAACCTCTCCCATGCGTTCCAAAACACGGTAAGGTCCCACAAATCTCGGGGCTAACTTCCCTTTTACTCCGAAACGTTTAACTCCTCGCAAAAGCGATACTCTCAAGTACGCTCTATCTCCGATCTCATAGGCTATCTCCTTGCGCTTCGAGTCTGCATACATCTTCTATCTGGACTAAGCTACCTTCAGTCTATCTCGAATCAACCTCACTTTCTCCTCAGACTCTTTGATTAAGTCTGGTCCAAACAACTATCGGTCTCCAACTTCATCCCACGACAACGGTGTTCGGCATCTCCTTCCATACAATGCCTCGAACGGTGCCATCTTCAAACTGGCTTGGTAACTGTTGTTGTAGGAGAACTCAGCGTAGGGCAAGTTGTCATCCCAACTAGATCCATAATCTAATGCACAGGCTCTTAGCATATCCTCCAAAATCTGATTGACTCTCTCCGTCTGTCCATCTGTCTGTGGGTGAAAAGCTGTGCTAAACTCTAGTCTGGTACCCAAAGTTTGATGTAACTAATTCCAGAACTTTGAGGTAAACTGGGTTCCTCCATCTGATACGATGCTCCTCGGAACTCCATGCAGACATACAATTTTGGTCATGTATATCTTAGCCAACTTTGCACTGGTATAAGTGGTTTTCACAGGGATAAAGTGGGCTACCTTCATCAATCGGTCTACTACTACCCAGATTGAATCATATCCTGCTTTGGTCCTGGGAAATCCGGTGATAAAGTCCATGCCAAGCTTCTCCCACTTCCATTCGGGTATTGGCATAGGTTGTAACAATCCTGCGGGCTTCTGATGTTCTGCCTTTACTCTCTGGCATACATCACAAACTGCTACATACTCCGCAATATCCTTCTTCATACCGGTCCACCAGAAAATATCCTTCAAATCCAAATACATCTTAGTATTTCCTGGGTGGATCGAGTATGGCGAATCATGGGCCTCCTGTAAAATCAAATTCCTGATCTCCGGGTCATTTGGCACATAGATTCGATCCTCAAACCATAAGGTGTCGTGTTCATCCTCACGAAAACCTGTAGCTTTTCCTTCGCTCATCCTCTCCTTTACAGCGACAACCTCCTTGTCATCTTTCTGAGCTTCTCTGATTTTATCCATCAGGGTAGACTGGATTTCTAGTGTTGCTACATAGCCTCTCGGAACTATCTCCATATGTAGTTCTCGTAGGTCCTTGGCTAACTCCTTTGGAAATTCCTCCATCATTAGGGTATTGACATGGCTCTTACGGCTTAGCGCATCGGCTACTACGTTAGCCTTTCCGGGATGATAATGCAATCTCATGTCATAATCCTTAATGAGTTCCAGCCATCTCCTTTGCCTAAGATTCAACTCCTTCTGAGTGAATATATACTTCAAACTCTTGTGATCCGTGTATACTTCACAATGGTTCCCAATGAGAAAATGTCTCCACGTCTTCAATGCATGCACTATGGGTGCTAACTCCAAATCGTGGGTGGCATAGTTCAGCTCATGAGGTTTTAGTTGTCGTGAAGCATACGAAACAACTCTTCCTTCCTACATAAGAACTGCTCCAAGTCCTCGACGTGAAGCGTCGCAGTACACCTCATAGTCCTTATGTTGATCTGGCAGAATCAACACAGGGGATGAGACCAAACGTTTTTTTAATTCCTGAAAACTGGCCTCACATTCTTCGGTCCAACTGAACTTGGTGTCCTTCTTCAACAACTCCGTCATTGGCTTTGCAATCTTCGAGAAATTCTCAATGAATCTCCGGTAGTATCCTGCCAGTCCAAGAAAACTTCGGATCTCTCCAACTATTGTTGGTGCTTCCCAATGGGTCACAGTGTCTACCTTAGCGGGATCTACTGCTATTCCTTCTCCAGATATAATGTGTCCGAGAAATCCGACTTCCTTCAACCAAAACTCGCATTTGCTAAACTTGGCATATAACTGATGCTCTCTGAGTTTCTCCAATACCAAACGCAAATGCTCTGCATGCTCCTCTTCATCCTTCGAGAAGATCAATATATCATCTATGAACACTACGACGAACTTATCCAAATACTCCATAAACACTTTGTTCATCAGGTTCATAAAGTATGTCGGTGCGTTCGTCAGACCAAACGACATAACGGTATACTCGTACAACCCATACCTAGTGGTAAAGGCCGTCTTAGGTATATCCTGCTCTCGGATCTTCAGTTGGTGGTACCCTGATCGCAGATCGATCTTGGAAAATATCTTAGCTCCTTGCAATCTATCGAACAGATCATTGATCATCGACAATGGGTACTTATTCTTGATTGTTACTTCATTCAATCCTCGGTAATCAACAACCATTCTTAACGATCCATCCTTCTTCTCCACTAGAAGTACTGGCGAACCCCAAGGCGAAGAACTTGGGCGTATGAATCCTTTATCCAGTAACTCCTTAATCTGTTTCTTTATCTCCTCCAAATCCTTTGCGGGCATCCTATATGGTCTCTTAGAAATTGGCCCGGTGCCTGGCAAAAGTTCAATCAAAAACTCTATATCTCTATCCGGTGGCATGCCAGGTAGCTCCTCTGGAAACACATCCGGATAATCCTTCACTACTGGCACTTCCTCCTGAACAACTCCCGTGAGAGAATGCACTTGAATCCTTGTAGGCGAATGCCTAGATACATACTTAATCCTTTTTCCCTCCGGGGTGGTGAGCAAAATAGACTTACTGGCACAGTCTATGTTACCTCCATACTTCGATAGCCAATCCATACCTAATATCACATCCAATCCTTGTGACTCCAGAACTATTAGGTCAGAGGGAAAAGTATGGCGTCCTATGATCAATGGCGTCTGAAAACATCCTTGGTGTGCCATATAATCTGCTCCAGGTGAACTTACTAACATGGGGGTCTTAAGAACTCGGGTGGACATCCTATGTCTATTTACGAATCCCCTTGAAATATATGAATGCGATGCACCAATATCGAAAAGAACTATTGCGGTAAATGTCTTAACCAAAAACTTACCGACAACAGCATCTGGTTGCTCTTCTACCTCCTCCACGGTCACGTGGTTCACTTGTCCTTTGTTGAACGGGTTGGGCTTCTTCCCGACGCTTCCATTGCCGTTCCCATTCTTAACTTCTGGGCATTCATTGGCATAATGTCCATTCTTCCCGCACTTGTAACAAGTGACATGGCTAAAATCCCTCTTGGTAGGTGTGGACGGTGTAGGGCGGCTCTGGTTTCCATTAGCTCCATTCCCATTTCCATTGCCATTCTTGGTGCCATTGTGGTTGTGCGAGCTACCTCCTCCATGGGTATGTTGAAACTGTCCTACCGCTTTAGGGGTAAAGCGGGGCTTCTGTTGAGCTCCAGAATTATACTTTCCTTGCCCATACTTCCTCTTGCGACTTTCAATCTGTTGATGCTTCCTTTCAATCATTAGGGCGCGGTCAACCAACTCCTGGTAGTTATTGAAAGTTGCTACCATCAACTGTACACTCATCTCATCATTCAGCCCTTCCATGAATCTCTCCTGCTTCTTGGCATCTATGGCCACATCATCTGGGGCATAACGAGATAGGGTACTAAACTCATCCACGTACTGGGCCACAGTATGATTTCCTTGGCGCAAATTGCGAAACTCCTGCTTCTTCATACTCATGGCTCCATTTGAGACATGGGCAGTACGAAAAGCTTGTTGAAACTGATCCCAAGTCACATTGGCTACGGAGTAAGTGGCTGTGTAATTCTCCCACCATGCTGCGGCTGGTCCAGACAACTGGTGTGCGGCAAATCGCACCTTCTCAACATCCGAGCAATTGGCGGTGGTCAAATCCCGTCCAATCTTGCGTTCGATGCTGCTAGCAAACACCGGTGGTTGCAACCTTAAGAAACGTGTCAGGTTGTCCACGGGTGGTGGTGGTGGAGGGTTGTTGTTGTTGTTCTGGTTGTTCTGGACAAGAAGTTGCATCAGGGTGTTCTGCTGCTGGATCAACTGGGTGAGCTCAGGGGGAAACTCAAATTCACATCTTGGAGGCATCTGGTGGGTGTAGAGGGAAGAGATTAGAATAGAATTGAGGTCTAAGGGAATCACTACCCATATGCACATGAGACAAGCACACAATCATATCACACCAATCAATTTCAAACAAGGTCTTACAAATCTAACGATCGCTACAAAAGTGCTCTAAAACTAATATATGGGGTAAACTGCTAGTCACAGGGTGGTCATCTAAAAATATTGATCGGCAGAGGATTCCATAATATCTGCTCCAGCTTCATCTTCATAGTCTTCGTCCTTGCTATCCTCAGCTTCCGAATCCGTGTCATCTATGATGATATAATCTTCCGGTGGAATCTCTTTGGGTTCTTCTTCCTTGTCTTCTTCTCCCATGAGTATTCCTAACTTCCGGGTCAAATCATCATTCTTCTTCACAAGTATTTTCATCTCCTCCTCATATCTGTTGCGTGTAGACTTGAGCTCTTCTTCCAGCTCCAAATTCCTATTTAGGGCCTTCTTCAAATCTATCATCCCTGCACACATCTGGTGCTCCTGGAGACGAATGTGGTGGTTCAACTCCTGGATGAATGCTGCAATGGACCTACCCTTCCGGGTGCTGATCATATCCCAATTCTCATCTCGGCGTCCACAAATCTAGTAGATAGTGTCTTTTAGCTCCTGCTTGTAGACTTCTCCAATCCTTCCCATAGCAATGTGGGCTGCCATGCTCCTTCCTAGGCTCCATGTAGGCGCATTAAAGGAAAATGCTATGAGTGAGGTGACGGGTGCGAACGTCCTTCCTGGAACTTGGGCTTGAATCAACCAACGCTCCTTCTCAGGTAGAGTGGCATTGTAGGTTCCGATGAAACTTGGTAATCCAATATTGAGATATCTTGTGACTTCCTTCAGGTGTCGTCCAAAAGGTGTTTCTTCATCCGGTTGCATGAACTTGTGCTTTGCTTCCACCATCCTAAAGAGTAGAAAAGATGAGGAGTCAGAAAAGAGAAGAGTGAATTATGCTTTAGGGCTTGTCTTAGTGGTCGTGTCCTATAGTCAGCGTGTGCTCTGATACCATCTTGTAGCGACCAGACCTCAAACAGTCTGATCTCTGTGCATCAGTGTCATCCCTGGATCAGTAATGCTAACGCACACAGTACTTGAAGGATTTATAATAGAGTAGCAATCACACACTTATTACATCGATAGTCCAACGATGAATTTATTACAAATAATATGGCTGAAGGCCATCTAACACGATAACAGCGGAAGGCTTGGAAGATAAGTGAGTCCATCAACTCCAGCGGCATCACTGAGTATAGAACCACGACCTAAAAGGGGCATCTTACTCGTCGTCTGAAAAGTCTGCAACATGAAACGTTGCAGCCCGAAAACGGGTCAGCACATGGAATATGCTGGCAAGGTAACACAAGAGAATGCAATGGAAGTAAAGCTACACTATATGCAATATTTGGCTGGTGGAAAGCTCTATGGTTAAGTTTTTGCGTAAAGCCAATTTTTCCCTACTTCAAAGGAATAGATTTTAATTAACTATCATGGTAGTTGAAATATCGTTGAGAAGATAGACATCCTCTCAACCCCAATTAAAAATAGTCATTTAAACCCAACAAAATTAATTAGAGTAACATGATGAGATTCACATGATAATCCAAGTACTAGATACTCAAGACGTCCATAACCAGGGACACGGCTAATCATGATCAGTTTGTACACTCTGCAGAGGTTTATGCACTTTTCCCCATAAGACTTGATCGCCTCCGTTTGGTTTCTCGCACTGCATGGTGTTTGAGAAACGGATGACCGAGACACAGTCTTTCCGAAGAGGTCCCCTTAACCAGATAGATAGGTCGGTACACCTATAAAACCCACTGCATCTGCTAGCCCATCATTGAAAGGTTTCCCACAACTTACTCAACTATGCCAGAGCCCATATTGGCATGTGGCTGCACACGGAAGTTTCTAGTATGAAAAATCTCATGATCCCTTTGAGCCTGGGTGGCGGTCCAAAAGAAAAACAGGCAATCACTGGAATACCCAGATGCCTCAATCCACCCAGATGTGTATTAATATTGCCACCATAAGTTGAACCATTAATTAACAAACTCACATCTGTCATGGAATTCACTCACCCAATCCACGTCTACGAGCATAGCATGTCCTAACAGCAAACGTAGAGTAACTCCCAAAGGTTTGAATGTAATGCAGGTAATAGGTACTACCTCAAACTACTTCCCAATCCCACAAGTTAATTGATCCTACTCATGCAATGTGTGAGGTTTGGACTAATGCAATGAAAACTGGGTAATTGGAAAGTATGATCAAAGTGTTACTTGCCTTGCTGATGATCCGCAAAACCTAGAGACTCAAAGTAGCAAGCGGCGCACTCCGGGTACTCTATCGCAATCAAACAAGCACACAATAAGTACTTAACTAATGCACGGTTAAAACTCAAATAAGATATCTAACCAGAAAGTTCAACTTAAGAATTCCGGTTTGCAAAAAGAATCAACTCGAAAGAAGCAACGAAACACAAACTGCGAAAGAAACGAGCTCCGGTTTACTAGTTGGCCTAAAGTCAAATTTTACAGTAGCCAAAACTTTGTTCAAGTTGATCTAACGTAAAGAGGTCGTCGAGACGAAGATCTGGGATTTTGAATCACCTGATTCCGACTCTCGAGCGAAAAGAAAAACGCGAAACAAGATCAGGGCAGAAATCGCGATCGGAATAACCGCGGATAAATACCCCGAAAAAAAGAAAACGGACGAATAGGCTAACGAACGAACGTTCGCTGTCTGCGGTTAACTAACAAAAACCGTTCATTAAAACGAATGTACGGACAAACATCCGCTAAATAACTAAACCGAAAAACCGAACCGATCTAATCTAATAAAAACGAATCTACTGTTTTTTTACTAAACCGATCGGTTTCTAAAAAAACCGATATACCTCGACGACAAACTCCGGCGATGGCGGTCCGGCGGCGGGGTGCTCCGGCGGGGCGAGGTGGCGGCGCGGCGGCGGCGCTGCGGCAGGCGGCGGCGCGGGCGACGGGCGGCGGCGGCGAGCGGCGAGCGAGCGAGCGGCGGTGGCGCGAGCGGCGGCGGCGCTGGCGGCGGCGGCGCTAGGGCAGGCGACGGCTAGGGTAGGGCGAGGCGAGGCGGGCTGGGGTGGTCGGGCCGGGGGCGCTAGCTTATAAAGCCCAGAGTCCTGGGCCTTCACGACTCCAAGTCGGTTTCCTTTTTTTTCTAAATAGAGTCCTGGCGCAGAAAAACTAACGAAAGAAATACCAAACTGACTCCGAAATTCCCGAAATAAATTTTCACCGTCGTCTAATAATATTTAGGACAAAGTGAACATGTTTCCCGGATCTAAATGCAATTTTTAAAAACGCGTATTTTTCCTATGCAAATAAATCCGCAAATAAATCCAGAAAAATACCAAAAGTGATTTTAACATTTTTCCTCCAATATTTCTGTTATTTTGGAGAAGTCATATTATCTCTGCTCATATTTTGCATTTAGAAATATTTTTAGGAGAGAAAAATAATTAGAATCACACTGTCCTCGTACCGATATTCGAGCGAACTCAATTATGAAAACGGTAAAATTCCCAACTCTTTCCGTAGGTCCTTGAGTTGCTTAGAATTTCGAGGAATGCCCCAAACAAAAATGCAAAACATGAAATGCAATATGATCTATGTATAACATCCAAATTGAAAATTTGGGATGTTACAGATTAAGTAATTTATCCTTCACATACATCATGCATATCTCGCATCTATCAACCTTTGATGTTATTATTTAGTTTAGTACGATTAAAGAAGATACAATGTGTGGATGATGCAATCAGAGAGGCGCTCTTGCTAACAAAAATCAAGAGAGATACTAGTGCTTCATTGAACCCCAAATGGTGATTTGGCAATAGTTGTTTTGGTGGAAGATGAAGGAATTGATCAGAATTCTGAATCTGATAAAAAGGGAAATGTTGACATCAACATCGGTGATAAAAAATGTAAGTGGTCTTGAGAGTAAAGTTACTTCAATAGGTGCACATGCACAATCTGCTAGTGTTGATGAACATCCAGTTTTGAATTTTTCTGAATTAAAAGTTATGAAATTAACTTTGTTAGATAGTGTAATGTCTACTATGGTGATTTTCGAGTGTGTCAGGAAAGTTGATATTTAACCTAATGGCTCTATTTCTTATCATCTTATTTATAGTGCGTATAACTCTCTCATCGGTAGAAATAAGCTTTTCATAGTTCAAAGTATTGAGTAGCTATTTGAGATCAACTATGACTCAAGAGAGTTTAAATGGTTTGATAACATTATGCGTTGAGAAGAAATTATTGGATGAGTTGACATCAACCTTCATAAGTTAATCTACGTGAAGGAATTTTAATTTTTTTAAGGTAAGATGTACAATTATTTCATATGTATATTGTTTTGGATGCATTTAAGTGATTATTGGTAACATTTTCATATCTATATATTTATTATTACTACTATATTATTTATGCTAAGGGCCCCGAGTTTTGGTTTCGCCTCGGGCCCCAAAATATCGGGACCGGCCCTGCCCACAACCTTACGCTAGATAGCATCGTTACCAGCCACAGGAGGTAGCGTCTGAGTATGGCTTAACTGCAGCGCTACCGTTTAAGTACTATGTACACAGGTAGATCCATTTTTGTTTTTCAATTTTCAACATTTCTTTGAAGAAACGTGAAAAACAAATCCTTCTATTATTTGGAAAATATTTGGAAACTGTGACCAAATTTTGAAATCCGAAGAATCTTTTTAATGTGAACAATTATTGAAAATATGAACAAAAGTTTTGAAATTACAAATGATGAACAATTTTAAAATATATACATTGAACATTATTCCAATATACACTAAACAAAAATACCCACTGAATTTTTTTGTGATATAAGTTGAACAAATATTTGAATAGACATTGAACATTTCTGTGATAATACACTCAACAAATATTTATATACACAATAACATTTTTATGATATAAGTCGAACAATTTCAAAATACATAATGAACATGTTTTAGAATATCTTGAACATTTTATTAATGTAGGATGAACATTTCCTCAAATATATGATGAATTTTTTTGTATAATACAAAAAAGGAAGACAAATAAAAAATAAAAAGGAAGAATGGAAAAGAAAAAAGAAACAGAAACAGAAAAAAACCAGAAAACCGAAGAACCAGTAGAGCGACCGGCCGAACCAAACTGGGGTATCGGGTGGGCAGGGCTCGATGAAGCCATGTTATTTTGTCACTTGCTAGTGTCATCTTGCGGTGTTGTGTATCGCTTGTTATCCAACACATTAACATACGCGACATGGGTGCCCGCTTGCGCAATCCACATGTCCCAGTTTTACTGTACCGAGATGAAAAGAAAAGAGGCTAGAGAAAAACACATTTGCATCTACTGTCCCGAGATAGCACATGCGCGAGGTAAACCTTTTGTCCTTTCCCTTCCCCACGAAGCCATTGTGCTCCTGCTGCTCGTCCTCACCACACAGCTTCCTTCGACACCCCACGCATAGAGCTCCACTCCTTTTACCTCCTTTCCTCCTCTCAAATTTCGTATATCCACCTACACAACCACACCTCTCGCCCCACCTCTCATCCCTCCACGGCCTCCTCCGGCGCCGCCGCCAACCGCTGCACTGATCCCTGAATCTACGGTTTCTAGTGCTGTTGTACGCGCGGTCGATGCTATGGAGGAGGGTCTGGGCCATCTTGTGGCAAGAGGGAGGCGCTTGCGAGTGCCAAGTGCGTAGTGGCCCACGGGTGCGTAGTGGCCCACGGCGGCAATGGGATCTGGCACTGGGCCGACCCGCCGACACGTGGCGAGCCAGCGCAGGTTAGGCACGTAGTGGCCCACGGGCGCGTATTGAAGGTGCTTCCTCGAGTGCGGCGACGATGAGGAGGGGAGCATCCTCTGCAAGGTCTGCGAGGAGAGACACATGATGGGCATGTATATCAACGATGGACCGCTTGCTCGGAGTTCTTTCCAGGTGACTTGCTTCTGAAATATACAGCGATGGCATCCACGACAAAGGTCACCATCACCCTCGGACGCAGAGGTCAGGTGAGTTGTCGCCTCTGATATCTTGGTTTTAACACTCATGGGATTCTTCTGTATTTTGATTGCTCGTCTGTGATTCGATTGTATCCTCGTGGCCAGTTTGGTTGATTAGAAATGGAACAGATGATCGGATGTACAACCTTAGTTAAGCCAGAGATGTAGCGCACACGGCGAGGTGCTCAATTATCAGTATTCATAGCTACAATTTTGATGCGTCAAGTGGTGCATTGTTTGCTTGAATTTTCATGTCCCATGAGCCCTGAAGGTTCTAAGTGAGTGTTGCATCAAACGGTGTTGCTGTGATTTCCAAGATGTATTGATTAGGGGTGAGTCAAGGTTACATGATTTAGTTCGTTATTGGCTGGAAGATTACAACAAAGAATGAATGGTGGCCAATTTTATATTCAATTGCACTTCACATGTTTGTTTTTGGGATAATTGTTGTTCTCTTTAATATGACTATTGATTGTTCCCTTTACCTGGAATATTTATGATGACAATCCTTACAATGCTAGGAGGGGGCACATATTACACTCAAGAGGGCCGAGAGAGCTCGCATTTTGGTTGACAAAGATTCTGGGTACTCCTTATTTTCAGATGATGTACTACTTATTTTCTGTTATCACATTATCTGATTGTAGTGGTTATATCGTCCTAGGTGTAAGGGCATATTTCTCCCTAATAGTTTAGGTGATTGATGACAATGCATTTGCGGACTAATCGTGTGCTCTAAGCTCTGTCATGTATATCTCACTTAGGCACAAGACGATTGTTTGCCCCTCGGATTCGATGGAAGACGGTGTTTCCATTTTGCTCCCTGTCGGTGGCTTTGAGTAATAGGAAAGCCGTACTATTAAGAGGGGGTCCGTGTTGGAAAGGTTTGGGTGGAATCAACACGTACACATCCTATTCTCGCACCACCTTTCCTTTGCTTCTCTGGAGCTCCGGCCGTTTCTTATTGTATATGCAAACCATGGATTCCTACTAGTACATCTGCCTGGCAAGCGGTAGTACCGCTCACATAAGCGGTAGTACCGCACAGCCACATGGTAGTACCGCCTACGGGCACGGTAGTACCGCACCAGCGGTAGTACCGCGGCTCTAGAACGGTAGTATCGTGTATCTGGCCCGGCACTGCACCAAGTGCGGAAGTAGGTGCGGAAGTAATTTTTTACTTCTGCATCCTACGCGGTAGTACCGCTTGTATAAAGCGGTAGTACCGTGCCATGTTTTGCTACTACCGTTTATCTGCGGATATACCTACGGATGTAATTTATTTCATCTGTGCTTGTCCTCAGCCTGCTTGTCTCTGTTGTGTGGTAGTACCGCAGGGGCGAGTGGTAGTACCGCTCAGGCAGTACTACCGCCCGTACGCCTTCGTGTAAGAGTGCAATCTGACTAGTGCTTCTACAGCGGTAGTACCGCACCCAGAGCGGTAGTACCGCTGGCCAAGCGGTAGTACCACAACTTACGTGCGGTAGTACCACTCTCTGCAGGCAGAAATATGGGATAACGGTTGGATTTGTTCTCCCACTACATATAGGGAGTCTTCTTCCCCAAGAAGACTTACCTCTTCCCCCACATACTCCATTGTTGCTCCAAAGCTCCATTTTCGCCCGATCTCTCTCCCTAGCCAATCAAACTTGTTGATTTGCTCAGGATTGCTTGAGAAGGCATCGATCTACACTTCCATCAAGAGATATTTGATTCCCCCCACTAATCCCTAGCGGATCTTGTTACTCTTGGGTGTTTGAGCACCCTAGACGGTTGAGGTCACCTCGAAGCCATATTCCATTGTGGTGAAGCTTCGTGGTATCATTGGGAGCCTCCAATTTAGTTGTGGAGATAGCCCCAACCTTGTTTGTAAAGGTTCGGTTGCCGCCTTCAAGGGCACCACTAGTGGAATCACGGCACCTTGCATCGTGTGAGGGCGTGAGGAGAATACGGTGGCCCTAGTGGCTTCTTGGGGAGCATTGTGCCTCCACACCGCTCCAACGGAGACGTACTTCCCCTCAAAGGGAAGGAACTTCGGCAACACATCCTCGTCTTCATCGGTTCCACTTGTGGTTATTTCTTTCCTTTACTTGTGCAAGCATTACTTGTTTAACTCTTATAGCTTGCTTGTGAGGTTGTTATCTTTACTTCCCATTAGTTGTCATCTTAGTAGCATATCTAGACAACTTACTTTGACGCTTAAATTAAAGTGGTTAAGAAAAGATAAAAATTGTTAGTTGCCTATTCACCCCCCTCTAGTCAACCATATCGATCCTTTCAATTGGTACCAGAGCCTCGTCTCTTTTTAAGGACTTTACCATCCAAAGAGTATGGGTGACAACGTAGTCGATACGGTGGATCATTCCGGTGGAACTCCGTCCTTGCCTACGTCCGATGGGGGAGCCTCGGTCTCTCGTGAGGAGTTCAATGTGGCCTTGACCACATTAAAAGAGTCACTAGCGACCGAGGTCAAAGGCATGTTTAAAGATTTGCTTGAGGGACTTAATTATCCACCGCACCGTTGGAAGTGGTTCGTCCCGCTACCAACGTGTCGGAGGCTAATCCCGACAAGGGAGAAGCTAGTAGTGAACAAGCCCCTGTTACTAAGAATGGGAGTGGGATCTTTTCCCACTCCGCTCCTCCTACTCACTATGGAGGACCCGTTCCTACACCGCATTTAAATTCCGTTGGGCGTCCTCCCAAGTTTATAAAAAATTCTGATTTTGCTACTTGGATGTTTCGCTTCAAACGTCATATAAATCATTGTTCTACTAATATTTGGAGAATCATTGAGCAAGGTTTTTATCCGCGTGATCCCGACAACATGACTCCAAGAGAAACTGCGGATCATCAATTCAACGAGTCTGCTCTTTGCATTCTTCAAGATGCTATTCCTCCAGAAGACATTGCACATCTTCGACCCTTCACTGTGGCCAAGGAAGCTTGGGAGCATGTTGGCACTATGTACAAGGGAAGCACTAGCATTCAACGCTCTAACTATGAAGTTGTGCAAGATGAAGCCGATGAGTTTGCTATGATCGAAGAAGATGATCCTCGTGAACTTTATCGGAGATTAACTACCCTTGCGGTCTCTCTTCGAGATCATGGCAGTAAGGACACGGATGACAATTGGATCAAGCGCAAGTTCCTCAAGGCCATGATGCCCTATCATAAGGCCATGTCCTCTGTCATTCGTCAGAAACCGGACTTCCACCACTTGTCATCAAATGAAGTGTTGGATGAGTTCGTTGCCATGAGGATCTTGGACATGACCGCCGACAATGCGGTCTTAAGAGCTCAACGATTGAAGAAGCCTAACCTCGCCCTGAAGGCCAAGGCTTGTGTGGAAGAAGAGGAGGTGGAGGATGATGATGAGTGTAGCCCCGAGGACACCAAATATGCCTATCATGAGCACATGGCTCTTGCTTCAAGGCAATTTTGGGGCAACAAGAAGAACACAAGACCCAACTTCAACAGGAACAACTCAAGTGGGAACAAGGGCAAGCAACGAGTGAGGACATGCTTCAACTGTGGAAATGTAAGCCACTTCGTTGCGGATTGCCCATATGAGAAAAGAGAAGACTTTGGAGGCAAGCTTATCCGGAAGGACAAGTCAAAGTCTTATCCCAACAAGAACAACTTCAACAAGAAGACTCCTCCTAAAGGGTTGGTGGCCCAAGAAGAATATGTTGAGGATGATGATAATGGTGAAGATGATGAGATGGTCACCAGGGCCACAATTGCTATTGCTACTACTCCGCACTCATATCTCTTCGACTCACCGAATGAGAACATCACCGCCAAGTGTCTCATGGCCAAGGCCACCAACAAGGTAACCTCAACCATCAATACTACTATCACTTCTAATCCTTCATTGACGGATTGTATTGATGAGAGTGAGGGAACTAAGGAGAGAGAGAATGAATTTGAGTTGTTCATGAACAAACTCAAGGGCAAACCCAAGAAGCATTTTGTTGCTCTCTTGGAACTACTCGGTGAGGCCAATGACATGATCGAGGCTCACGAGGAAACCATTACTAAAATGGAAGGACATAGTCGAGACTATGCCGATGAGATATCGGATCTCTCTAACGCCCTAGAGGAAGAGCGTGGTCTTCGTTTGGCTCTTGAGGAGTCACACAATGATGATCATGCTAAATTAAAGAAAGATCTTGATCATGCTTTAGTTGTCTCTCGTGTGCTTAATTCCGAGAAGGCAAAACTTGAGGTTGACCATGCTAAACTCAAAGAAGAGTTTGTCATACTCGACAAGGCTCACAAGGCCTTGAAAGGTATGCATGCTTCTCTCAAGGAATCTCATGATCAACTCCAAGTTTCGCTAACCAAGGAAAAGGCTATCTTTCCTCGCATGGTATTAATTGATAATGCAAATGCTACTAACCCATGTTGCGAGCATGTGCATCTTGTTGAAGAAAATGCCGAGTTGAAGAAGCAACTTGAGAAAGGCCTTGTGACATGTATACAAGGTGAGAAGAACCTCAACAACCTTTTGAGCAATCAAAAGGAGGTTGTGGCAAAGGAAGGAATTGGGTTTGTTCCTAAACCCAAGAAGAAGAAGAATGACAAGACCAAGCTACCACCCCCTCTCCGACAAACTTTTGTGAAAGAAGGAGAGGGCGCATCAAAGAAGAAGAAAACCATGAAAGGTGGTGGTGTCAAGAAAAACTCCACCATACCATCAAACTTGGCCGGCGACTTTAATCCTTCATATGTTTTATGTCGTGCTATTGATGGTCATGTGTTTGCTAAATTTGTTGGTTCGTCTTATGAGTACATTGAATGGTCCATTTGGGTTCCTAAGACCCTTGTTACTAACCTCAAAGGACCCATCACCAAATGGGTACCTAAATCCAAGCATTGATCTCTTGTAGGAGTTTGCTTCCGGTGGGGGATCATGGTTGCTCGATAGTGGAGCCACAAATCATATGACCGGAAGCAAAGACTTGGTGGTCGACGTGCATCTAGGTTCATCTATGGCCACCAACGTCGAGTGGGGTGATGCTTCATCTTCTAAGGTATTGGGGCTTGGCAAGGTTGTTGTCTCTCATGATCTCACGATCGAGAAAGTCATGCTTGTTGAGTCCCTTTCATACAATTTACTTTCTGTTCGCCAACTTGCACTCATGGGCTTTGCTACATTCTTTGATATTGATACCGTGTCCCTCTTGTGGAGCAAGACTCTTAAAGTAGCCTATGTTGGGCATGTCGAGAACGGTCTTTATGTGGTTAACTTCTCGAAGCAACCCACTAAGGTCGCGACATGCTTAATGGCTAAAGTTGATGTGGGATGGCTTTGGCATCGCCGTTTGGCCCATGTCAATATGAGATCTTTGCAAAGTCTTCTCAAGGGGGACCATGTCCGTGGACTAACAAATGTCAGCTTTGCCAAAGATCGTGCTTGCAGGGCTTGCATTGAAGGAAAGTTACATGAGACGGCTCACCCTCCCACGACTATCATCTATTCAAAGAGACCCCTAGAGCTCCTTCACATGGACCTCTTTGGGCCTCCATCTTTTGATAGTCTTGGGGGTAGAAAGTACTGCTTGGTAATTGTGGATGATTACTCAAGATACACCTGGGTATACTTCTTCAAGAAGAAGAGTGAGACCCAACAAACCGTCATCAACTTTGCAAATGAAGCTCAACGACAACATGAAGCAAAAAATTTGATGATCAAAAGTGACAACGGCACCGAGTTCAAGAACTACACCTTGGATGAGTTTCTCAGTGATGAGGGGATCCAACATCAATATGCAGCTCCCTATACCCCTCAACAAAACGGTGTAGCGGAGAGAAATAACCGGACTCTGATGGATGCGGCAAGGACCATGATGGCAGAATTCAAATCTCCATACAACTTTTGGGCCGAAGCCATCAACACCGCTTGCCATGCATCAAACCGGCTATATCTCCACAAAGGCTTGAACAAGACTCCATATGAGATACTTACCGGTAACAAGCCCAATCTCAAGTACTTCCGGGTGTTCGGGTGTAAGTGTTTCATCCTCAAGAAATGTGTTCGATTGTCTAAATTTGAATCTAGAGCTCACGAGGGCATATTTGTTGGTTATGCTACAAACTCTCATGCTTACCGTGTCCTCAACAAGTCCAATGGACTCATTGAGGAGACGAGTAACGTAGAGTTTGATGAAAATAACGGCTCCCAAATGGAGCAAAGTGGTACTTGTGATGTAGGTGATGAAATTCCTCCTCAAGCCATAAGAAGAATGGGTGTTGGATATATCCTACCCATTGAGGAACCCCTTGTGGCCAAAGGAGAAGGACAATGTTCCACTCAAGTTGAACCATCACCAACCCAAGACCCACACACTTCCGAAGAACAAAGTGAAGGCCCTCAACCGGACGAACAAGGCCAAGTGCAAGATCAATCACAAGATGGTGGGGAGCCACCAAATGATGCACAAGGCCAAGTTCTGTCCTCCGAGCAAGATCAAGGTCAAGAGGAAGCTCAAGATCAAGATCTAGTTCCTGACGACGCTCAAGATGATCAACTCAATGCTCCCCAGTTATCTCTTGAAGAGCAATTGGAGCGTCGTGCTGCAAAAGTTGCTTCCAGGCTTGCTTCCAGAGAACATCACATGGAGAACATTCTAGGAAGCATCAAAAGGGGGGTAAGAACTCGTAGACAATTAGCAAACTATTGTGCTCATCAAGCTTTTGTCTCCTGTGTTGAACCTCAGAAGGTATATGAGGCGCTCGAAGACCCTGATTGGCTCAATGCCATGCATGAAGAACTCCATAACTTCGAGCACAACAAGGTGTGGCGTCTGGTGCCAAGGCCAAAGGAGAACCATAATGTCATTGGAACCAAGTGGATCTTTAAGAACAAGCAAGATGCTATTGGCATTGTCATCCGCAATAAGGCGCGTCTGGTGGCTCAAGGCTACTCCCAAGTCGAGGGTATCGACTACGGTGAAACCTTTGCCCCCGTTGCTCGTCTTGAATCCATTCGTTTGTTGCTTGCCTATGCTTCCCATCATAACTTTAAATTGCAACAAATGGATGTGAAAAGTGCATTTCTTAATGGTCCTATTAATGAGTTGGTGTATGTTAAACAACCCCCGGGGTTTGAGGATCCTAAGCTCCCCAATGACGTGTACCAACTCGATAAGGCACTCTATGGCCTTAAACAAGCCCCACGTGCGTGGTATGAGCATCTTACCGAGTTGTTACAAGATCGTGGGTTTGAAATTGGGAAAATCGACCCCACTCTTTTCACTAAGAAGGTCAAAGGGGAGTTGTTTGTATGCCAACTATATGTTGATGATATTATCTTTGGTTCTCCTAACAAAGCTTTCAATGATGAGTTCGCCGCACTCATGACCACACATTTTGAGATGTCCATGATGGGAGAGTTGAAGTACTTCCTTGGGTTTGAGATCAAGCAAAGAAGAGAAGGGATCTTCATCAAACAATCCAAGTATACTCAAGACATGCTCAAGAGGTTCAATCTAAGTGATGTCAAGCTGGCTACTACTCCAATGCCAACCAAGTGCCAACTTGACATTGATCCCAATGGTAAAGCGGTGGATCAAAAGGTATATCGCTCTATGATCGGTTCCTTGCTTTACCTTTGTGCATCTAGACCGGATATTATGTTGAGTGTGGGAATCTATGCACGGTTTCAAGCCTCACCTAAGGAAAGTCACTTTGTGGCTGTCAACCGAATCTTTCGATATTTGGCTCATACCCCAAACTTTGGCTTATGGAACCCAAGAGGAGCAAACTTCAACCTTGTAGGCTTCTTTGATTCTGACTAGGCGGGAGACAAAGTGGATAGGAAGTCCACTTCTGGAGAGTGCCAATTTCTTGGTTGCTCTCTTGTTAGTTGGTCTTCCAAAAATCAAAGTTGTGTGTCTCTCTCGTCCACCGAAGCAGAGTATGTGGCAGCTGGCAGTTGTTGTGCTCAACTCTTATGGATGAGGCAAGCTTTAAAGGATTACGGTGTCACTTGTAACAAAGTGCCTCTTTGGTGTGACAATGAAAGTGCCATCAAGATTTCTCTCAACCCGGTGCAACACTTCAAGATGAATCATATAGAGATTTGGTATCACTTCATCCGGGATCACATAAGGCAAGGAGAGATCGAGCTTCACTATGTCAACACTCATGATAACTTTGCAGATATCTTCACAAAGCCGTGGGATGAAGCAAGATTTCACGAGTTAAGGCATGAGCTAAATATCATCGATTTGAGCAATATGGCTTGAGACTTTGCACACACTCCTCACACTCAATATAGTTATCTTGTCTAGATGTAGGCATGGACTTAGGGGGAGTATTGTTCTCTCAATGAACTACTCCTCCCCCCATTATGCATAAATTGATCAAGTCTTTGTCATTTGCCATACGTAGATGGTATAAGTGCTTCAAGACGAGTATTGGTCATGGGCCCAAGGATATTTCTTTGCGGTGCCATACCAAATAACTCAAACATAGGTGGCCTCGGCCACCGCCCTCCTCGTTGGAGTTGTGTTTTGTTGCCTTGCGTGTGCGTTTCTTTGCTTTTCTTCTCTCCTTTGCTAAAAGCCTCGTGTTGAAACGTGCATGTTCTTGGAGGAGCGGTACTACCGTGCTCAGTCACGGTACTACCGCAAAAGAGCCTACGGTACTACCACAAGTCTAGCACGGCAGTATTTTTTTACTGCCGCTGGTAGAGCGGTACTACCGCTTAGCGTGCGGTACTTCGGCCCAAGCGGTACTATCGCGATGACCGCGGTACTACCGCACGTATCCGAACGGGTGGAGGTTATAAGCGGGCAGGGGGAGTTCCAACTCCCCCATACCCATTCATCTCCTAACCCCCACGCCATCTCTCTCTCTCCCTCTCAAGAACGCCGTCGGAGGACCTCGCCGGATCTCCTCCCTCGGCCACTCTCCTCGCATTCCGACCGGTGGGATCGCTCCCCACCTCGACCTCTTGCCATGGATGAAGGTTTCTCCCCAAATCCCCCCTTTCCTTTTGCCTAGTTGTTGTTTTTAGGGTTTGGGGAGATGCTTGGTGTTTTGGTGTTCTTCGTGTTCGTATCCATGGAAGATTAGGATGTAGGAGAGTGTTTTTGCACTAGAAATGCTAGCATGTATGTTGCTACCAAGTTACTATGATCAGCCGTAGTACCGTTCTTTGATCTCCGCGTTCTAGTCTAGATCCGTTCTTTTCAGATCTGACCCGAGCGGTACTACCGCTGGCTAACCGCGGTACTGATGTCTACACACGCTTCTATTCTTGTAGACTATGTTGGGCCTCCAAGCGCAGAGGTTTGTAGGACAGCAGCAATTTCCCTCAAGTGGATGGCCTAAGGTTTATCGAACTCAGGGAAGTAGAGGTTGAAGATGGTCTCTCTCAAGCAACCCTGCAACTAAGATACAAGAAGTCTCTTGTGTCCCCAACACACCTAATACAACTAGGATTTGTATAGGTGCACTAGTTCGGCGAAGAGATGGTAAAATATGGATGATAGGAGTGGCAAAGCAAAGTAATATAAATCTGTAATAAAAGTGCAGCAAGCAAACAAGTGGTAAACGTGAGCACAAATGGTATTGCAATGGTGGAAACAAGGCCTAGGCTTCATACTTTCACTAGTGGCAACTCCCAACAACATTAACATAGTCTAATCACATGATATTTCCCATAAAACATGCAATGGAGACGCACTCGGAGGTCATTCCTTAGTGGTCAAGAGAGGACGAGAATTATGTAGGGCTACAAAAGCACACCTCAAAGTTCGTAGTTCTCAATCTATGGATTTCCCAATGTCAATGCGGCCATCCAAAGAGAGTACCACAATCACCACAACATATCTCAAGGATAGTCAAAGACAAGCACCAAGAGACTCTCAATCTTCAATCAACACACAAAAGAGGAAATCACTCATGAAAATATTCTTCTAATCCATGTCCAATAGACCGCTGTCACCTTGGTCTCGGGGATTATACTAGATAAAGACAAGTGAGTACATCAATTCAATACATAGAGGAAGGGGAAATATCATGGGATCACCCTAGATTAACATAGCCTATGATCACAACGAAGATCACATCATGGGAGAGAGAATTGACCACATAGCTACTGGTAGAAACCTCAGCCCCGAGGAGGAACTACTCCCGCATCATGGAGGGAGGAAGCAACGTCGATGGAGATGAATCCGGGGGCACTTCCCCGTCCCGGCAGGATGCCGGCAATGGAATTCTGGTCCCCCGAAACTTGGTGGCGATGGCGGCGGAGATCGGAATTGCTTCTGGAGAAAAGGGTTCTGGAATCAGGGTTTTCGCGATGGGGGAATAAATAGGAGGCCAAGTAGGGCACCAGAGGAGGTGGGAGCCCCCAAGGCGGCCCCCCGGCGCGGCCAGGGGTGGGGCCGCGCCATTAGGGCGCCTGGGGCCCCTCTGGCCCCCCTCTGGCCCCACTTCTGGCGCATGGAAGCTTCTGGAGCGCTGATTTTTTATATATTTTTCCCGGAATTTTTCTGGCAATTTAAGTAATGGGAAAACCTGAAATACAAAAACAGTAGAAAATAGAAACTGGCACTGGGGTGCACTGAGTTAATAGGTTAGTCCAAATATGATCAAAAGTGTATGAAAGTGTATCAGAAGCATAGCAATATCACCCAAAACATGCATGGAGCAAGCAAAAATTATAGATACATTTGGGACGTATCAACATCCCCAAGCTTAATTCCTGCTCGTCCTCGAGTAGGTAAATGATAACAAGCACAATTTCTGTGGTGACATGCTACGAAAGAGTCTTTCACAATCACATGACAAATGCTTATTGAGATAATGAATCTTTAGTAATTAAGTTGCCTCATGAGAATATCACAAAGAACTGAAAGTTTACAATATGATAGTGAAACACCCAATAGATTTGTAGTGAGCATGGTGTGCAAACATGACAAAGTGATACCTCGCTTGCCCCCTTTAGTGAAGTAAAACATAAATGCAGGAGCACCTCCGAAGTTTAAGTGACGACTAGATACAATGATTTCAGAATAAGCGATATCACAATCATGCAGAAGACAATGGTACTTTGGGACAATGCACATTACACTCAGAATGACAATCATGCTCTCAATAGTTGGTGCTTTGAAGAAAGAAGGTGGAGACTCTCGAACCGTGGATTTTGATGGCAAGGTTGAAAACCCGTGGTTGGAAGCAAAGACTAAACATGTACCAGAGCTCTTGGTTTTGAAAACAGAGGTAAAAATGATTTTGGGAGGTGCATATTTCGTCAACGAATGTTAGTAGACAACCCAATCACTTCTTACGCTAGACATGTTTCAAGGAACGGCTCCCAATATGGGGACGATCACATCCCCTTAATCTCCTTTGTTTATCACTACCAAAGTTTTCTGATTTCTCATAAACAAAGCGTGAAGGAGGGTTTGTTGGTTGTGATTATCTTTTGTGAGCTGGGCGCACTCATGCCAGTCCCTTCTCGTATTAGGGGTTTGCAGATTAGACATGCAATCCCGGGATAAAACATGTCCAACACAAGAAGATCATGAATTACGTACTACTTCCTCATGAGCTAAAATAGAGGCACAAAACAGGAGTAAATTTCAATAATTTCGAGATGGTACAAGAAAGTCTTCGTTAGGATGGCCGGTAAATACCACATAGGAAGGTATGGTGGACTCATATGGAATAGCTGGTTTGAAAGGATTTGGATGCATAAGCAGAATTCCGCTTAGTGCGAGCAAAGGCTAGCAAGAGACTGGGAAGCGACCAACTAAGAGAGCAATGACGGCCATAATCATGCAGAGCGACAAAGCAACATTGAATCGGGCATGGAAGTTATATCACTACTCAGAAATTAAAGATCATCAAGGCTTGATAGACTTTCTTTACAGTCTTAAATATGCGTGAGCATATGCCAAGTCAATCAAAATAAATTCTTGGAGGAAGATATCACTAAACCATACCACATCATAGGCAAACAAATCATGCTGGTACTTCAATAACACATTAAGAACCCCCAGCTATTTGAGACTAACCATAAGAAAACATGAACTACTAAGCACCATTATGCACATAGCATTTTTATCATAGACATATCAACCAGTGCCACAGAAGCCAACTCTCTTAACAAGATAAGCATGATAACTCAAGAGAGTTCCAGAAGCAACAACCTAAACAAAAGCTCTTAAAAAGATAAGCATGAAAACTAAGAGCTAAGCATGAGAGCAGCTATGAAAAGATAAAGAACACACACAAGAAGATACGCATGCAAGCCTATGTTGTGTTCTACAGTGGAGTGGAGCATGTTTCTCTCCCAAACAATGAAGGCTAGGATCCAACTTGTTAAGAAGAGCAAGTAAAACTGAATAAACTAAAAAGAAAAGAGCAAGACGCTCCAAGCATAGCACATAACGCATGAAGTGATAAAAATATAGTGGAACGAAGGACGAACTGATAATTGTTGATGAAGAAGGGGATGCACGGGGGCATCCCCAAGCTTAGATGCTTGAGTCTCCTTGGATATTTCTTGGGGGTGCATGGGGGCATCCCCAAGCTTGAGCGTTTGACACTCCTGAATCTTCTTTTATCATCTTCCCTCGCACACTTGAAAACTCCCTTCATACATAACTCATCATAATCTGATTAGAGAGGTTAGTACCCACAATAAAATATTTTTTCTCTACTGGAAACAAAGATATTCTTGAAGGTCTACTGTTTCTCAAGATCGCCAAAAAGTTTTTGCAAAGAAAAAGCAAGCTTAAGGTCTGCAAAACGAAGAAAAGGCAAAAGAGGGCAGAATCTGTGAAAAACAGACCAGCAGGTAGTAAATAATTTTTTTGGGGTACTTCTGCAACTCAAATCAAAAAACTCAGAACGGACGCTCGAAAGCCAGTTGTATAGAGCATGCTGTCAAAAACATTCAGATCAAAAAGATGATCTGGTGATTTTATTCGAATTTTTCTTTCCAAGGACAGAATCTGTTTTCTGGACAGCATGTCACAACTTTTAAACTTTCTTGCAATCAGAGGCTAAAATTGGCACAAAGCTGAAAAATAAAGATACAATGATGTTGCTACAGTAGTAACAAACATCAAGACCACTAAAAACTGAAAGAACAAACTGAAAGCAAAGATAACAAGGGTTGTCTCCCTAGAGCTCTTTCTTTATAGCCATAAAGATAGGCTTAAGGCTTTAATGATGCTCTCGTAGGAATAAGAGTTGAAGAACAAAAGAGAGCATCAAGAAGCAAATACCAAACACATTTAAGCCTAACATGCTTCCTATGCATAGGAATATTGCAATAGAATAATTCATTGAAGCACAAAGCAATAAGCATAGGAAGACAAAACAAGTGCAGCTTCAAAACCTTCAACATAAAGAGAGGGAACTCGATATTATTGAAGTATCTATAAGCATATGTTCCCTTATCATAATAATTTTCAGTGGGATCACGAATAAACTCAACAATATAAGCATCACATAAAGCATTGTTACCATGATCCACATGCAAAAAGGTACTCTTACTCTCCACATAAGCATAATCTTTCTCATTGGTAATAGTGGGAGTAGGACTATCATAAACAACTTGAACACTATAGATTAATTGTGTATTAGGAAGATGGTGTTCAACAAGGGAGTAATTCCCTCCATGATTATGACAAGTTTCATAAGGATAATTTCTCCTTATGTCATAGGTACCTTTATAATCACTATAGATTGGAGTTATAACATCATCATAGTAGAGAGCATTATCATTGCTAGCAACTATATTTGTAAACATGTTGTCTTTATTCTTACTAGCAAAAGAATTATCAATTATCACATCACTAGTGGGTAAAGGATTTGCAATCCTAACATCCCCAAGCTTAGAGCTTTCCATATCATCACTTTCAGAGTTGGTACCAAAAAGATTTTCAAGATCATAAGTAGCATTATCATCATTTTCCCAATCACAATAAGTAACATGCATATCATAATCAAAATCATCTTCAATAGTACCTACGGACGTATCATCAAGATGATAATTAAGGCAATAAACTTCACCTTCTTCTTTAAACTTACAACCGTTAGGATAAAAGTTGATGGGAGGAATATGCTTAGGCCAGGTTGATACCCATTCTTCTTTCTTCTTGCTCCTCTTCCTCCTCCTCTTCTTTTTCTTCTTCTTCACCTTAGGAGGGAGTGGTTGGAGATGAAGCTTCTCCACATATCCTGGTTTATCATTAGAAACAATAGGGGAAACTTGGGAGAAACTCTCCTTTTTATTAGCAGAAATATAAGAGACATTTTTATACTTTGGTAAAGTTCCCTCCTTTCTAATCTTACTTATGTAATCATTTTTATGACAATTAACAACACAATAGAGATGGCAATTTTGCAAAGTGTTTTTTATTCCTATGGCATTAACATCTAGCCAAGAAGTCTTTTCTGATAACTCTTCACACATCAAAAATAACATAAGCTCATCATAAAGATCAGGGGTGATCATGTTATCACACAACTGGTTAACAGTTATGTTTTGAAAGTGCATGCACTGAAAATTAAAGTGACCCTCTGTACAGCAAAGTTCACAAGTAAAAGGATAAAGGTCACACAATTCTCTAGCAATTTCATTTAAATCTTTGACCCAAGTGATTGTTCTTTCATGCTTATGTTGCTTACAATACTTCTCTTCTTCAATCATAGGCCTTTCACAAGGTCTATCCACTCCACAAAAATTAACATGCTTATATAAAACTTCATTTTTAGGAATTGGATCATGCATGTTGCCATCATCATGAAGAATTTCATTTTCTTTGCAAATCTCTTTAAAAGGTTCATGATGCTTGATCCAATCCTCCTTAGGCATATTAACATGTGAAGCAAAAGATTTGAGGAAATCAACAAGGAGTTGAGAATCAAGCCCAAACTTAGCACTAAACTTATTAAAACTTGTAGTCTCAACAAAGGACTTAATGCAATCATACTCATAAATTATACCTGACTCTTTACCTTTGTCGATCTCCCAATCTTCAGTGTTGCGTTGAATTCTTTCAAGGAGTTCCCATTTAGCATCAATCTTTTCATTTGTGAAAGAACCCATAGAGGAAGCATCGAGCAAATCTTTATCCTGTCGAGAGAGCCTCGCATAGAAATTAGTAATAATCATATCTTTGGGGAGCCCATGGTTAGGACATTTTAGCATTAACGTTTTCAGTCTCCCCCAAGCTTGAGCTATGCTCTCTCCGTCATGAGGATAGAAATTATAAACATAATTCCTATTCTCATGGACTTCATGAAGAGGATAAAACTTGGATTAAAAGAGAGACTGGATCTCTTCCCAATCCAGCAGGTGAGAGTCATCTAGTAGCCTATACCATTCCAATGCTTTTCCTTTCAGTGACAAGGCAAATAATTTCCTCATGACTCCATCTCTTGTCAAACCTGAAATCTTAAACAACTCACAAAGTTCTGTAAGTTTCAACAAATGAATACTAGGATTGACTGTCCCATCATAACAATCATTCCTAATTATTTCAATTATCCCAAGTGGTATTTGGAACGGGATACATTCAGTAGGTGGAGGAAACTTCTCTACCACGGGTGTGGTAAAGCGGCCTTCCCCAAGCAGCGAACTAAGAGTGCGGTTTTCCATAAACATAACTAGTGAAACTAAAAACAAGAAACGAAAAGATTTAATTGCAAGATCTAAAGATATACCTTCAAACACTTACTTCCCCGGAAACGGCGCCAGAAATAGCTTGATGTCTACGCACGCTTCTATTCTTGTAGACTATGTTGGGCCTCCAAGCGCAGAGGTTTGTAGGACAGCAGCAATTTCCCTCAAGTGGATGACCTAAGGTTTATCGAACTCAGGGAAGTAGAGGTTGAAGATGGTCTCTCTCAAGAAACCCTGCAACTAAGATACAAGAAGTCTCTTGTGTCCCCAACACACCTAATACAACTAGGAGTTGTATAGGTGCACTAGTTCGGCGAAGAGATGGTAAAATATGGATGATAGGAGTGGCAAAGCAAAGTAATATAAATCTGTAATAAAAAGTGCAGCAAGCAAACAAGTGGTAAACGTGAGCACAAATGGTATTGCAATGGTGGAAACAAGGCCTAGGCTTCATACTTTCACTAGTGGCAACTCCCAACAACATTAACATAGTCTAATCACATGATATTTCCCATAAAACATGCAATGGAGACGCACTCGGAGGTCATTCCTTTGTGGTCAAGAGAGGACGAGAATTATGTAGGGCTACAAAAGCACACCTCAAAGTTTGTAGTTCTCAATCTATGGATTTCCCAATGTCACTGTGGCCATCCAAAGAGAGTACCACAATCACCACAACATATCTCAAGGATAGTCAAAGACAAGCACCAAGAGACTCTCAATCTTCAATCAACACACAAAAGAGGAAATCACTCATGAAAATATTCTTCTAATCCATGTCCAATAGACCGCTGTCACCTTGGTCTCGGGGATTATACTAGATAAAGACAAGTGAGTACATCAATTCAATACATAGAGGAAGGGGAAATATCATGGGATCACCCTAGATTAACATAGCCTATGATCACAACGAAGATCACATCATGGGAGAGAGAATTGACCACATAGCTACTGGTAGAAACCTCAGCCCCGAGGAGGAACTACTCCCGCATCATGGAGGGAGGAAGCAACGTCGATGGAGATGAATCCGGGGGCACTTCCCCGTCCCGGCAGGATGCCGGCACAGGAATTCTGGTCCCCCGAAACTTGGTGGCGATGGCGGCGGAGATCGGAATTGCTTCTGGAGAAAAGGGTTCTGGAATCAGGGTTTTCGCGACGGGGGAATAAATAGGAGGCCAAGTAGGGCACAAGAGGAGGTGGGAGCCCCCCAGGCGCCCCCCGGCGCGGCCGGGGGTGGGGCCGCGCCATCAGGGCGCCTGGGGACCCTCTGGCCCCCCTCTGGCCCCACTTCTGGCGCATGGAAGCTTCTGGAGCGCTGATTTTTTATATATTTTTCCCTGAATTTTTCTGGCAATTTTAGTAATGGGAAAACCTGAAATACAAAAACAGCAGAGTGTATCAAAAGCATAGCAATGTCACCCAAAACATGCATGGAGCAAGCAGAAATTATAGATACGTTTGGGACATATCAGGTACTACCGCTCGTTCTTGTCTAGATCCGTTTTTTTCCGGATCTGACCCGAGCGGTACTACCGCTGGCCAACCGCGGTACTTCCGCTCTGCCGCGTAACTCCGCGGAAGTAAAATTTTATTACCGCATACTGAGCGGTACTACCGCTCCCTAAGCGGTACTAATTTTTTACTTTCGTCTTCGTCGCGGAAGTAAACTTTTACTACCGCATACTGTGCGGTACTACCGCATCCCTCAAGCGGTACTACCGCTCACTAAGCGGTACTAATTTTTTACTTCCGCGTCCATCGGGCAGTACTACCGCTTGTATCATAGTTCCTTCGTAGCACCTACTTATTACCCTTTATACTCGTTTCTTGTGCTTTTTGAGGCTTTTGCATTGATTCTCTTTGTGCTTTCGTCGTGCTCTTGTGTTTTTGTCTTAGGTGGTGGCTCCGGTGCCGATGTTCGTCGTACCAATCCCGTCCGTGACACCGGGTCCAAGCGTCTGCGCAACCCCAGTGATGTGCCAGAGGGCTCCAATCCCCAACGCAAGTTCAAAACCACCGCCAACAAGCAAAAGTAATCTTCTATGACTATGGAAGAAATGCCAGCTAATGAGTTCATGGCACGGAGGAAGCACAACCGTTATGGAGAACCCCGAGCTCAGTTTCATGGGGATGAACTTTTCTGGACCAAGCAGCAGTATCGCATCTACACAAAGGTGCTCAAGAGCAAGACCAATCTGTACGTGGATGCTCATTGGGTGGACATGGCCCACATGCGGAGGGCCGATAACCTGGCTTACTTTGCCGAGGCTCTGGATCTGGTAGAGCAGTTTGGGCTTGAGCACGTCATGACTTTTCAGAATGACTTTGATCCAGAAATCATTGCTCAGTTTTATGCTTCGGTCCACTTCCACACCAAGGAAGATCGCCCAATGACTTGGATGACAAATGGTCACAAGATGACGTCAACTTGGAAGGAATTCATGGATCTTATACAGCTTGCTGATGAGGGACTCCACAACCCAATTGGAGCACGACCTCATGCCAATCAAGAAGCTGCAAACAAAGATAAGTTGTTACCATTCTATGTGGAGAAGACTCTTGCAAGTGGCAAGAAGACATGGGTGCTGAACCCCTTTTTGGACATCATGCATCGGATCTTCCGCAACACCTTGTTTCCTCGAGTTGGGGACAAGGACAAGATCCATGCATACCTAGTCGACATGCTGCTGATGTGTGAAGCGGCTCGCATGGCGCAGTCTCCACCACTTGACATATCCCATATCATGTGGTGTGAGCTCTGCTTTGCGATCTACACTCGCAAGGTACCCATCTATGGTCCGTTCATGTTTCTGCTCATCTCCAAGACTTGGGAGAAGCTTTACCCTGATGAGGAGTTCGAGGCCGAGTGTATCCGCCATGACCCCGTTCGTCTTTGCATCAAGACTCGTTGGGCCAACACTACCACTCGTACACAAGCTGCTGCAGCTCAGATGGGTACTGACGAGGAGCATGTGGAGGAGGCAGCTGAGGAGAGTCCTGGAGGATATGCTCCTCCCTCTTCTGAGCCCTCTTGGGCTAAGAAGCTGAAGAAGAAGATGAAGGCCCTTTTCTGCATGCAAGCTCAAGGTCAGTATAGGGCTCATGTCACTCACAAGGAGTCTCGCCAGCGTGACAATAAGGTCATGAGGATCTTCGGTGAGAATGTGTCCAACGGATCCGAGGACAACATCACCCCTGAGGCAGCATGGATGGCCCGACAGGGGTAAAAGTGGTCTGAGTCTGACGAGGAGCAGCAGGAGGAGCAGCAGGAGTTCGATGAAGAGCATGATGACTGAGATCTTCTGCCAGGGCTACCACCTCTCCTAGTGTCCTCTTTCCCTTTGTGGTGTCTCGATGCCAAAGGGGGAGAGAGTGATTTGCGTCTTGTGTTGTTTCTTCGTGTTGTTTTTCGCTGGTCGAACTTTGTTTGCTTGTTTGCTTTTGTGTCGTGTGCGTAAGACTATCGTATGGTGTAAGACATATGCTCCTCTACCGTTAAACTCGTTGTTATGTCTTTACGTTTATGTCGTGAGCAGTTAGTTTACTTTCCCTTGTTTATGTGCTCACCTTATCCTCCTTACTACTGTCAGTAGACTCTTATTCTTTGTATGTAAGGATTATATTATTTGTAGAATATAGGGGGAGCATTGATCCCAGTATGTGTGTTGTGCAGTCCAAAGCACTCTCTCGTGTAGGCACACATCTAGGGGGAGCTCACCTATATTCTAGCATTTATTAGGATTGCATACTCTCTTATATATCCTTGTGCAAATCTCGTATTGTCATCAATACACCAAAAAGGGGGAGATTGTAAGGGCATATTTCTCCCTAATAGTTTTGGTGATTGATGACAATGCATTTGCGGACTAATCGTGTGCTCTAAGCTCTTTCAGGTATATCTCACTTAGGCACAAGACGATTGTTTGCCCCTCGGATCCGATGGAAGATGGTGTTTCCTTTTTGCTCCCTGTCGGTGGCTTTGAGTAATAGGAAAGCCGTACTATTAAGAGGGGGTCCGTGCCGGAAAGGTTTGGCTGGAATCAACACGTACACATCCTACTCTCGCACCACCTTTCCTTTGCTTCTCTGGAGCTCCGGCCGTTTCTTATCGTATATGCAAACCATGGCTTCCTACTAGTACATCTGCCTGGCAAGCGGTAGTACCGCTCACATAAGCGGTAGTACCGCTCACATAAGCGGTAGTACCGCACAGCCACACGGTAGTACCGCCTACGGGCACGGTACTACCGCGGCTCTAGAACGGTAGTACCGTGTATCTGGCCCGGCACTGCACCAAGTGCGGAAGTAGGTGCGGAAGTAATTTTTTACTTCCGCATCCTACGCGGTAGTACCGCTTGTATCAAGCGGTAGTACCGTGCCGTGTTTTGCTACTACCGTTTTTCTGCGGATATAGCTACGGATGTAATTTATTTCATCCGTGCTTGTCCTCAGCCTGCTTGTCTCTACCGTGCGGTAGTACCGCAGGGGCGAGCGGTAGTACCGCTCAGGCAGTATTACCGCCCGTACGCCTTCGTGTCAGAGTGCAATCTGGCTAGTGCTGCTACAGCGGTAGTACCGCACCCAGAGCGGTAGTACCGCTGGCCAAGCGGTAGTACCGCAACTTACGTGCGGTAGTACCGCTCTCTGCGGGCAGAAACGTGGGATAACGGTTGGATTTGTTCTCCCACTATATATAGGGAGTCTTCTTCCCCAAGAAGACTTACCTCTTCCCCCACATACTCCATTGTTGCTCCAAAGCTCCATTTTCGCCCGATCTCTCTCCCTAGCCAATCAAACTTGTTGATTTGCTCGGGATTGCTTGAGAAGGCATCGATCTACACTTCCACCAAGAGATATTTGATTCCCCCCACTAATCCTTAGCGGATCTTGTTACTCTTGGGTGTTTGAGCACCCTAGACGGTTGAGGTCACCTCGAAGCCATATTCCATTGTGGTGAAGCTTCATGGTATCATTGGGAGCCTCCAATTTAGTTGTGGAGATAGCCCCAACCTTGTTTGTAAAGGTTTGGTTGCCGCCTTCAAGGGCACCACTAGTGGAATCACGGCACCTTGGATCGTGTGAGGGCGTGAGGAGAATACGGTGGCCCTAGTGGCTTCTTGGGGAGCATTGTGCCTCCACACCGCTCCAACGGAGACGTACTTCCCCTCAAAGGGAAGGCACTTCGGCAACACATCCTCATCTTCACTGGTTCCACTTGTGGTTATTTCTTTCCTTTACTTGTGCAAGCATTACTTGTTTAACTCTTATAGCTTGCTTGTGAGGTTGTTATCTTTACTTCCCATTAGTTGTCATCTTAGTAGCATATCTAGACAACTTACTTTGACGCTTAAATTAAAGTGGTTAAGAAAAGATAAAAATTGTTAGTTGCCTATTCACCCCCCTCTAGTCAACCATATCGATCCTTTCAATTGGTACCAGAGCCTCGTCTCTTTTTAAGGACTTTACCATCCAAAGAGATACTATCCAAGGAGAGAATTAGTGCTGAGGTAGTTACCTTTTGCGAAACACATTAAGTAGTACAGTTATGTTGCTAACATTATTTTTAACTACATCCATTAGTATTTTCTTGTTATCCACTAATATTTGTTATCAGGTGATCAACCGTCATTCAATTATACCACTGATAGGCTGCTATCAACGCATCTGTTAGGAAAACAAACAAATTGGTAACCGTTGAAGAAGGCTTTCCACAATATAGGGGCTGGTGCTAAAATATGGTCTCTCTCTCTCATATGTTTGGGTGTTGATTTCTGATACGTCTCCAACGTATCTATAATTTTGATTGTTCCATGCTATTATTTATGATGTCTTGGATGTTTAATGGGCTTTGTCATACACTTTTATATTATTTTTGGGACTAACCTACTAACCCAAAGGCCTAGTCCAGATTGCTGTTTTTTGCATGTTTCAGGGTTTTTTAGAAAAGGAATATCAAATGGAGTCCAAACGGAATGAAACCTTCGGGAGAGATATTTTTGGAGAAAATCACACACGCGAGACTTGAGAACCACGGAGTAGGGGCCACAAGGTGCCCACGAGGGTGGGGGTGCGCCCCCCTTCCCACGGCGCGCCCCCTGCCTCGTGGACCACTCGTAAGTCCCTCAGTGTCCTCCTTCCTCCTATATAAGCCTACGTACCCCGAAACTATCAGCAACAGAGAGAAAACCCTAATTCCACCGCCGTAACCTTCTGTTCCCATGAGATCCCATCTTGGAGCCTGTTCCGGAGCTCCGCCGGAGGGGGGATCCATCACGGAGTGCTTCTACATCATCATCATCGCTCTCACCATGAGTTGTGAGTAGTTTACCACAGACCTTCGGGTCCATAGCTAGTATCTAGATGGCTTCTTCTCTCTCTGTGGATCTCAATACAAAGTTCTACTAGGTCTTCGAGGAGATCTATTCGATGTAATCTCTTTTTGCGGTGTGTTTGTCGGGATCCGATGAATTGTGAGTTTATGATCAAGATTATCTATGAGAAATATTTGGTTATTTTCTGAACTCTTTATGTGTGCTCATAATATCCTTGCAAGTCTCTTCAAATTATTGGTTTGGTTTGGCCTACTAGATCTATAGTTCTTGCAATGGGAGAAGTGCTTGGCTTTGGGTTCAATCTTGCGCTGTCCTTTCCCAGTGACAGTAGGGGCAGCAAGGCACGTATTGTATTGTTGCCATCGAGGATAAAAAGATGGGGTTTATATCATATTGCTTGAGTTTATCCCTCTACATCATGTCATCTTCCTTAAGGTGTTACTCTATTCTTATGAACTCAATACACTAGATGCATGCTGGATAGCGGTCGATGTGTGGAGTAATAGTAGTAGATGCAGGCAGGAATCGGTCTACTTGTCTCAGACGTGATGCCTATATACAATGATCATGCCTAGGTAGTCTCATAATTATTCACTTTTCTATCAATTGCTTGACAGTAATTTGTTTACCCGCCGTAGAATATTGCTATCATGAGAGAAGCCACTAGAGAACACTATGGCCCCCGGGTCTATTCTCAACATATCAATCTACATCTACTTTACTTTTTCCGCTTTTACTTTTTGTTCTTATAAACAAAAATACCAAAAATATAAACTATCATCTCTATCAGATCTCACTTTCGTAAGTGACGTAAAGGGATTGACAACCCCTTATCGCGTTGGCTGCGAAGTTCTTATTTGTTTGTGCAGGTGCGAGGGACTCGCGCGTGGTCTCCTACTGGATTGATACCTTGGTTCTCAAAAACTGAGGGAAATACTTACGCTACTGTGCTGCATCTCCCTTTCCTCTTTGAGGGAATACAACGCAAGCTCGAGAAGTAGCAAGAAGAATTTCTGGCGCCGTTACCGGGGAGGCTTATGCAAAATTCATATACCAAGTACCTATCACAAACCCTTATCCTTCGCATTACATTTTTTGCCTCTCGTTTTCCTCTCCCCCACTTCACCCTTACCGTTTTATTTGCCCTTATTCTGCCGTGTGTTTACCGTTCGCTTGCCTCTCGTTTGCTTGTGTGCAATGTGCCTTCTATGTGCTTGCATCTTTGCTTGCTAAAAATCTATTGTTATGGATCACCTTAAAGTGTTCTACTTGGATCATCTTCGATCCTTATGCGCTCGTGCTGAAACTCCAACTAGCCTAGTTGATGGGAAATCTTTAGATGAGCATGCTCATTTTGTGCGTCACCATTTGTCTGAAAAGGGGATACTCTTATGGGATCAGGTAAACAGATTGTTGTGTTATGCTAGGAATCTTTGTGAAATTTGTGATTTTACTTGTTGCTCTAAGAACCGTGAAAAACACCTCCCCTACCTATGTGAGTTTAATGATAATGAAATCTTATCTTCTTATGCAAAGGGTGTTTATAGTTACTATGATATCGAACAAATTGAAGAATTCGTTGCTTTTAAGAGTGCTTATGAAGTTGCTTCTTTGATTGAAAAGTATGATATTACTCTCTATGAATCTGAAAATTTTGACATACTTAAATATTGCTATGAAAACTATGCTCATAATGCCAATGTCAAAGAATTTATTGAAGGAATGACCGCTGCTTTGAAGGAAAATAATGATATGCATGAATCTATAGATAATTCTGATTTTGATGATTTGATTGAAACATCCCTTGATGAACATGACACTTGCTATTCTTGTGGCCATGATGCCAATATTTATGAAGATGAATTTGCTATAGTTTCTTATGTTAAACATGAGATCGTTGCTATTGCACCCATACTGGATAGTTCCTTCGATGAAAAGCATGATTGCAATGATGTTATTATAAATTCTCTTAATGTTAATTGTGTTAATGACATGCAAAACCTCAAGCTTGGGGATGCTAGTTTTGCTATGACTTCTATTTGTTGCAATGATCATGATTGGGGTGATTCTTCTTATGTTGTTGAAAATTTATTTAAGCCCCATGATGAATATGAGATTGATAATAATGTTTGCAATAATATTGAAAGTGGGTTTGGAATATTGTCAACTTTAGATCCCACATATTTGGAGAACGTTCAATCTTATGAAATTTTTGATAAAAGTGGGTTTGGAGAGGTCGTGACTTTAGTTAATGTTGATCCCACTATTTTGGAAGAGTGTCAACTTCGTATGCATGTGGATCGTGTTGAGAATATGCTATGTGATAGCTATATTGTTCAATTTGATCATGATCCTACATGCAATTATTATGAGAGAGGGAAATATGGTTGTAGAAATTTTCATGTTACTAAATTACCTCTCGTTATGTTGAGATTGCTATTGTTTATTTCTCCTTCCTTGCATATGTTAGATCTTGCTTGTCTTGGTAATTTGTTTGCTTATAAAATGCCTATGCATAGGAAGTATGTTAGACTTAGATGTGTTTGTCACATGTTTTATGATGCTCTCTTTTGTGCTTCAATTCTTATCTTTCATGTGAGCATCATTGAATTCTCAAGCCTATCTTAATAGCTATAAAGAAAGATCTTGTTGGGAGGCAACCCAATTTTATATTTTTGTTTTTGCTGCTGTTAGGGAATAAATATTGCATCTAGCTTCTGTTTAGATGTGGTTTCATGTTTTGTTTAGTGTTTGTGCCATGTAGAACCTTTGGGAAGACTTGTGTGAAGTTTATATGATCTTGCCGTGAAAAACAGAATCGTTAGCGCTCGCTAGAATGGTCGTCATATTTTACTGGAGCATGCTATTTAGTTGATTCTTTCTGCAGATGATTAATAGACAAATTCCTCACGTTTACCAATTTATTTTAAATTTTTTGGAGTTATAGAAGTATGCAAAACCTGCAGATTACTACAGACTGTTCTGTTTTTGATAGATTCCGTTTTTCGTGTGTTGTTTGCTTATTTCAATGCATCTATGAGTAATATTGGAAGGTATGAACCATAGAGAAGTTGGAATACAGTAGGTTTAACACCAATATAAACAAAGAATGAATTCATTGCAGTACCTTTGAGTAGTGACTTGCTTTCTTATACTAACGGAGCTCACGAGAATTTTTGTCTAAGTTTTGTGTTGTGAAGTTTTCAAGTTTTGAGTATTGCTTTGATGGACTATGGAACAAAGAGTAGCAAGGGACTAAGCTTGGGGATGCCTATGGCACCCCAAGTAAAATTCAAGGACAATCAAAAGCTGCTTGGGGATGCCCCGGGAAGGCATCCCCTCTTTCGTCTTCATCCATCGGTAACTATACTTGGAGCTATATTTTTATTCACCACATGATATGTGTTTTGCTTGGAGTGTCTTGTATAATTTGAGTCTTTGCTTGTTAGCTTGCCACAATTATCCTTGCTGGACACACCTATTTGAGAGAGTTAAATATGGCCTAGGAATTGTTAGAACACTCTATGTGCTTCACTTATATCTTTTGAGTTGATTAGTTTTTGCTCTAGTGCTTCACTTATATCTTTTAGAGCACGGTGGTGATAATATTTTGAAGAAATTTTTGAACTCTCATGCTTCACTTATATCCTTTTGAGAGTCTATTAAAACAACATGGTAATGTGTTTAGGCTATAAAACTAGTCTTCACATGATAGACATCCAATATCAATGTAGTAAAAACTTTCACACTAAGTGCATTGAATATGATGAGATGTTGGATGCTTGATAATTGTTTTGAGATATGAGGATAGTGATATTAGAGTCATGCTAGTGGAGTTATTATGAAATTGAGAAATACTTGTGTTAAGGTTAGTGATTCCCGTTGCATGCACGTATGGTGAACCGCTATGTGACGAAGTTAGAGCATGAGGTATTTGTAAAGTGTCAACCTTTGTGTGGAGGTCGGGGGCGCGCGATGGTTAACTCCTACCAACCTCCCCCCTAGGATCATGTGTTGATTGCTTTGTTTTGATGACTCGTAGATTTTTGCAATAAGTATATGAGTTCTTATGACTAATGTTGAGTCCATGGATTATACGCACTCTCACCCTTCCACCATTGCTAGCCTCTCTTGTACCACGCAACTTTCGTCGGTACCATACACCCACTATATATCCTTCCTCAAAACAGCCACCATATTATTCCTCAAAACAGCCACCATACCTACCCATCATGGCATTTCCATAGCCATTCCGAGTTATATTGCCATGCAACTTTCCACTGTTCCGTTCAAATCACACGTATCATATTGTCATATTGTCATTGCATGATCATGTAGTTGACATCGTGTTTGTGGCAAGGCCACCATGCATAACTTTTCATACATGTGACTCTTGTTTCATTGCACATCCCGGTACACCGCCGGAGGCATTCATATAGAGTCATACTTTTTTGTAATATCGAGTTGTAATGAAAGTGTGATGATCATCATTATTAGAGAATTGTCCCATGGGAGGAAAGGCTAAATCAATAAAGCCCCTCCGCAAAAAAAGAGAAAGGCCAAAGAAAAAAAAGAAAGGCCCAAAAAAAGAAAAAAAAAAGGAAAAAGAAAAAGAAAAAGAAAAATGGACAATTGCTACTATCGTTTTTCCACACTTGTGCTTCAAAGTAGCACCATGTTCTTCATTGTAGAGAGTCTCATGCTTAGTCACTTTATATACTAGTGGGAATTTTCGTTATAGAACTTGGCTTGTATATTCCAACGATGGGCTTCCTCAAATGCCCTAGGTCTTCGTGAGCAAGCAAGTTGGATGCACACCCACTAGTTTCTTTTGTTGAGCTTTCATACATATTTAGCTCTATTGCATCCGTTGCATGGCAATCCCTACTCACTCACATTGACATCTATTGATGGGCATCTCCATAGCCCGTTGATACGCCTAGTTGATGTGAGACTATCTCCCTCCTTTTTGTCTTCTCCACAACCACCTCTTTATTCCACCCATAGTGTTATGTCCATGGCTCACGCTCATGTATTGCGTGAAAGTTGAAAGGTTTGAAAGAATAGAGTATGTAAACAAGTGCTTGGGTGAAACCGGGGTTGTGCATGATATGAATATTTTGTGTGATGAAGAGGGAGCATAGCCAGACTATATGATTTTGTAGGGATAACTTTCTTTAGCCATAGTATTTTGAGAAGACATGATTGCTTTGTTAGTATGCTTGAAGTATTATTATTTCTTATGTAATATAGACTTTTATCTTGAATCTTTCAGATCTGAACATTCATGCCACAATTAAGAGAATTACATTGAAAAACTATGTTGGTTAGCATTCCACATCAAAAATTCTGTTTTTATCATTTACCTACTCGAGGACGAGCAGGAATTAAGCTTGGGGATGCTTTATGCGTCTCCAACGTATCTATAATTTTTTATTGTTCCATGCTATTATTTATGATGTCCTGGATGTTTAATGGGCTTTGTCATACACTTTTATATCATTTTTTGGACTAACCTACTAACCCAAAGGCCCAATCCAGATTGCTGTTTTTTTGCCTGTTTCAGGGTTTTGCAGAAAAGGAATATCAAACGGAGTCCAAACGAAATGAAACCTTCGGGAGAGACATTTTTGGAGAAAATCACGCACGGGAGACTTGACAACAACGGAGTAGGGGGCCCCCGGTGTCCTCCTTCCTCCTATATAAGCCTACGTACCCCAGAACCATCAGCAACAGAGAGAAAACCCTAATTCCACCGCTGTAACCTTCTGTTCCCGTGAGATCCCATCTTTGAGCCTGTTCCGGAGCTCCGCCGGAGGGGGGATCCATCACGGAGTGCTTCTACATCATCATCATCGTCCTCACTATGAGTTGTGAGTAGTTTACCATAGACCTTCGGGTCCATAACTAGTATCTAGATGGCTTCTTCTCTCTCTCTGGATCTCAATACAAAGTTCTCCTCGGTCTTCGAGGAGATCTATTCGATGTAATCTCTTTTTGCAGTGTGTTTGTCGAGATCGGATGAATTGTGAGTTTATGATCAAGATTATCTATGAGAAATATTTGGTTCTTTTCTGAACTCTTTATGTGTGCTCATAATATCCTTGCAAGTCTCTTCGAATTATTGCTTTGGTTTGGCCTACTAGATCTATAATTCTTGCAATGGGAGAAGTGTTTAGTGGTGTCCTATCCCAGTGACAGTAGGGGAGCAAGGCATATATTGTATTGTTGCCATCGAGGATAAAAAGATGGGGTTTATATCATATTGCTTGAGTTTATCCCTCTACATCATGTCATCGTGCTTAAGGCGTTACTCTGTTCTTATGAACTCAATACACTAGATGCATTCTGGATAGCGGTCGATGTGTGGAGTAATAGTAGTAGATGCAGGCAGGAGTCGGTCTACTTGTCTCAGACGTGATGCCTATATACAATGATCATGCCTAGATAGTCTCATAATTATTCGCTTTTCTATCAATTGGTCGACAGTAATTTGTTTACCCGTCGTAGAATATCGCTATCATGAGAGAAGCCACTAGAGAACACTATGGCCCCCGGGTCTATTCTCAACATATCAATCTACATCTACTTTACTTTTTCCGCTTTTACTTTCTGTTCTTATAAACAAAAATACCAAAAATATAAACTATCATCTCTATCAGATCTCACTTTCGTAAGTGATCGTAAAGGGATTGACAACCCCTTATCGCGTTGGCTGCGAAGTTCTTATTTGTTTGTGCAGGTGCGAGGGACTCGTGCATGGTCTCCTACTGGATTGATACCTTGGTTCTCAAAAACTGAGGGAAATACTTACGCTACTGTGCTGCATCTCCCTTTCCTCTTTGAGGGAATACAACGCAAACTCGAGAAGTAGCAATTTCTGAAATACATCTTTATTGCAGCATGTCCGTCATGGAGGACAACTTTACTAACCTCAAAAGATTGGCAGCTCCATAGGTCTAAACTTGCTTCTTCTTTTACATTAATCCAAAACTTAGGGGGGGTCCCATTTTTTATATATCTTATTAAGAAAGTCTGTCTCATCAATAATAGTATAGCATTTTTCATGAGTAGTCTCCCCCTTCCGCTCTTATCTTGTTTGTTAAGAAATTTCAATAAATAATTTACATGATTTTCTGAAATAAATTTGTTTGATGTAGGAAATTTGTATAACCAAAGTAAAAATAGAATCATTCTTTGGCAAAACTCATAGCTCCCACATACCCTAACAATAAGATATTATGAGTCACTTGATTTTGAAAAATCATTGAACTTTATATACCATGATTAGGATCTCATATGTTTTGCTTTTAGGATCTCTCACGTGTTCTTTTCTAGTTGTCATGCAATACTTTTTATGTTCAATATCACATTTTTAAAGATATAGTTGCTACTACGAACAGGTGGATTCCGGATGGACAACTTTGTGCTACTCTTCCAAACAGATTCAACTACATCCATTTGATTGAGGATCTCCTTTCTTCCGATCTCATACCAACTCAAGTTAGAAGGTGCCGGGTTTGGAGTTTGGACATAAGCACCTGTAGTAGCTCACCACATTTATTTAATAGGTAGCATGATCAAAACGGTGTTTGCAAGGGTCTTGGTTTAGCTAAATAATTTACATTGTTTGTAAAGCTTGTTTGTTTGTTCTTCTGATCTGATTGACATGGAAAATATTGACTCATTTCATGTTGTCATTTTTTATGTGTTGCTCAATAAAGCTTGAATTAACGTTGGCAACTATGATGTCTTGATTAGTGCGCACAATAACGCCTAATAACTGTAGATAAGTGTCATTAAAAATTAAACCAGATCGTAAGCAAGACAAGTGCGCATCGGACCGCCTCAAGTGACGCGCCCAGGCCGCGTCCCAGCCACTAGTGTGGCATCCTATGTCTCGCACTAACCGAGACGGTGGGAACGCTCACTGGCGTCGGTTGGGCCGGCCCAAGCGTGCGGAAACAGCAGCCTCATTGTTTTTCCATTTGATTCATTTTTTTTTGCTTTTTTAGCTTCTCGTTTATATTCTAAATATGCTAACTAAATAAATACAAAAATCACTCTACATAAAACATTTGTAAAATATTGGCCAAGCATTTGAAAAATGTTAAATATGTATAAAGAAAAAGTATATCATGGATGCAAATAAGGTTTCTGAAACAATTTGATTATTTTTTAAAAGTAGTCAATCATTTGAAAAACAATGTGAAACTAGTGTTTTGAAAATGTTAATCAAGCATTTTGAAAAGGTTATATGTGTATAGGAAAACTATTGATCATGTATTAAAAAATGATGAAAACATTGGGTCCAATACATAAACATGTTAATCAAGTATTTTTAAAAATGATGAATAATTATTTAAAAATGTTAATCACGCATTTGAAAAAAATGTGTGTAGAAAAACTGTTGACCACGTATTCAAAAAAGGACGGAAAAATTTGATCATGTATATAAAAATGTTAATCAAGCATTTGAAAAAATGTTGAACAACTACATGAAAAATGTTAATAAAGCATTTAAAAATGTTAAATGTGTTTAGAAAAAAATGTTGAAGATTTGTTCACAAAGTATTAATATTACATTTAAAACATGTGAATCAAGCATTTGATTTTTATTATTATGCATAAAAAATGTTGATTATGTGTTAGAAAATATAAATATTATATTCGAAAAATGTTAATCAAACATTTGAAATTTTTTAAAAGTGTATATAGGAAATTTTTTGACCATGTATTCAGATAATGTTAATCTTACATTTGAAAAATTTTGATCACGTATTTGAAAAATGTTTAAAATGTGTGTAGAAAAAATGTAGGCCATTTATTACAAAAATGTCAAAATTTTATTGGAAAATTTTAGACGTGTATTAGAAAAAAATGTTGACATATACAAAAAATGTAGAACAAAATCCGAATGAATAAAGAAAACAGAAAAAGAAACAAAATAAATTAAAATTAGAACTGAAGAAATAAACACAAAAAAGATTGAAAAGAACCGAGATGAAAAAAATAAAAGAAACAATAGAAAAATAAGAAGAAAAAATCCCTGAATAAAATAGCTCGAATATTCTCAAGTAAGACGCGCCCCCACTAATTACCTCAAATGTGACTTGGACGGACTGGCTAACAGTGCCCGTGATCTCCTCGGAGACGAGGGATAGATCGCCGATTCGCCCCGTTCCTCTACTCTTTTTACCATAGAACCTTCTACCAACTCGCGTAATGCTAGATATAGTCGCCGCTTGGGTATAGAGACCAAACACACAACCCCACCCCAGTAACGTGCCTGCCCGTCGGACAGTTTCTGTTCTTTTCTGTCTAATTCTTTTGCTGTTATTTTCTTTTTTGATTTTCTTTTATTTTATTTTTATTTTTACTTTTTCCTCTTCTTTCAAATTCTTGATTTTGTTCCGAATCACTAACCTTTTCTAAAATTCAAGGCATGAAATTTTTTCTAAGCCAAAATGGTTTTAAAATTAGTGAATATTGTTTCCAATTCCTTAAATCGTTTTAGAACACCGGAATTTTTAAATAAATTCAACTTTCTTGAATATATTTTTTGAAATCCCATGGTTATTTTTTAAAAACTTCAAAAAAGAAACCAGAAAAAGAGAGGAGAACAGTACGAAAAAAAATTGTGTCAAATTTTGCAACAGAATTTGGCTGAAGAACGGGCCAACATAATTTTGAAAAAGAAAAAAGAGAAGAAAACGGAACCAAAAACTTGTGCGCTCCTTTCCGAAATGGGCCTCCCACAGCGCACGCAGGGTGCACGTTTGCTCGTTGTTGCGTATCATGCTGAAAATCGAGAGCACCTATTCTGCGTTGAACTTCGAGTTTCGAATGTTGAAGCTCATACGATAGCTAGATATGGAGTCTCGCTCCCACAGGGTAGGCATATGTGGCTTGGCAGTCCACATGATCTGGATGTAATCCCTTTATCCCTAGATAAATAAAAACCTAGCTATCGTTTCTCAAAAAAAAAAAAACCTATTCTGCGTCAAAAAGTCATCCTTTCGCACAGGATTCGCGCGACTGGGTCGGCCCGTTAGGATTGAATTCGTGCGAGCAAAAATACGTAAAAATAAATCAGCGCCCGAGTAGGAATTCGAACTACAGAGCTCCCGTGTTCACACGCATCTTGCTAGCCACCACATCGACTGAGCCTTCATGGCATATATTTGACTCGAAGTTAAATAAACTATACATACCGGCGTACATTGAGCATCTTTTAAAAACTGCAAACACTTTTTTGAAATTACAGCACAAAATTTTGAATTATATAAAAAATTGAAAAAGCAACATTTTTTGTAAAGCGCAAACAAATTTTCAAATTTCAGAACATTTTTGGGAAAAGCAATCATTTTTAAATTGGTGAACATATTTTGAAAACAGGTACAACTTTTGAAATGCAGAACAAAATTTTGAACCTGGGAACAGTTAAAAATCTTGAAGATTTTTCTGTACATGAACAAAAAATTGAAAACGGGAATATTTTTTGTAAGATGCGAACGAATTTTTAAATTCCACACCATTTTTGGAAAACACAAACATTTTCAAGTAGGTGAACATATTTTGAAAACAGGTACAACTTTTGGAATTACAGAACAAAATTTTGAATCATAGAACAAATTGAAAACCCTGAAGCTTTTTTGTGTATGTGAACAAAATATTGAAAATGGAAACATTTATTGTAAAGCAGAAACAAATTTTCAAATTTCAGAAATTTTTTCTAAAACGCAAACATTTTAAAATTGGTGAACATATTTTGAAAAGAGGTACAACTTCGAAATGGAGAACAAAATTTTGAACCTGAGGAAAATTTGAAAATCCTGAAGATTTCTTGTACGTGAACTAAAAATTGAGAACGGTGTAAAACGCGAACAAATTTTCAAATTCCAGAACATTTTAGAATTGGTGAACATATATTGATAGCTGGTACAACTTTTGAAATGAAGAATAAATTTTGAACCCGAGAATAATTTTAAAATACCAAATCATATTTGTATATGTTAACTAAATATTGAAAATGGAAATATTTTTCGATAACTTCAAACATTTTTAGTATAACACGAAAAAACCAATTCCAGATTTTTTTTAAAATGCAAACATTTTATAAATTGCCGAGTAAATTTGAAAATTTGGTACAAAATTTCAAATGTAGAACAAATTTGTAATCTGATAAAATATGAAAATCCCGATGATTTTTGTACACACGAGTTTTCATAAAAGTAGACACATTATTCTAAAATTTAAAAAAAAAATTTGTATAACAGGAACATTTTTTAAAATACTGAAAGAAAAATTGGAAACGAGAATAAAATAAAATATTTGGAACGATTTTGAAATTATACAATTAAAAGAAACAAAAAAGAGGAAACAGAAAAAGGAAAAAAGAAAAAGAAGAAAGGAAAAAAAGAATAAGAAAAAAAGGAAATGGGGCCGGTTTAGGAACCTTCTAGAAGGACCCCAGAACTGAGAAAACCGGCTAGGAATCTTCTGGAAGGTTCCCAAAACCGGAACTGCCAGCTATACGTGCATGTGTAGATGGGCCGGCCCAATCAATCACGCCCCTGTGCGTTCGGTCGACACTTTGACGCAGAGAGCGTCAAATAGGGAATTCCCTGAAAATCCTATGTGTTGCATTTTGCAACAGAATTTAGTTCTTTCGCACGGGTGCACCTATGTCTTGTTTAAAGAGAGATGTAGGTTGCGTTTGCGTTAGGGGCCCAGCTCAGGACGCCATAAGGCAATTGCCTAGATTTTTTTCTTACAAGTTTTTTCTTTTTTCTTTCTTTTCTATTTTTACTTTGAATTCCAAATATTATATGTGCACAGAGAATATATATATATATATAAATATATATATATAACCAAAAAAAACTTTACATAAGGCATGCTGTAAATTTTTTAATCATCCATTTGAATGTCTTTAAATGTGCACAGAGAAAATGTTCTCATTTATATAAAAAATACATGAAAAATGTTGATCCTGTTAAGAAAAACCTAATAAGCATTTGAAAACAGGTTAATCAACTATTTGAATTTTATATTCAAGAATTTGAAAAATGTTAAATTTGTATAGGAAAATCGTTGTCATGTATAAGAAAAATATATACAAAACAAAAACAATGTGTATGCAAAAATGTTGATCATGTGTTTTAAACATGTTAAATGTGTATGGAGACAATATTTCACACGTATATGAAAAAAAGTTAACAAAAATATACAGTTCTTTGGTAGATATATTTTTGTGTATAGATAAGACCGTTCACAATTTCTTGATGCTCCCAGCCTTAGGGTACTCCCAGTGCTCCAACATCAAAAAACTTTTCTAAATGTTTCCAAAAATTCCGGAAAAAAATGTGAACATTCACAAGGAATGTCTCTACACACCCTAAAAATTTCAGGTCCAAAATCAAAATGTACATTGTGAAACAAAAAAGAGAAATCCAGATCTGAATAGTGTTAATGTTGCTTTTGTCTCTTCCTTACACTATTCATGCTAGATTTCACATTTTTGTTTCTCAATGTGTGATCTGAGTTTGGACCTAATTTTTTTAGGGCTACTAGTCACATTCATTGTGAACATTCAGAATTTTCTGTAGCATGTAATTTTCTTTTTGACATTGGAGTACCTGGGAGTACCCCAATGTTGGGAGCACTCGA
>LR738715.1:509531911-509597813 GCA_902687465.1 Secale cereale
ATAAAAAAGGTAGGTGGCTAGGTTTAGGGGGTTTTGGGGCCGTTTCAGAGCTTTAGATCTCGATCCGACGGTTCTGGAGCGGAGGGGGGATAGGAGAGGCCTAGTGGACTGGTTGTGGGCTATGTAGAAGGCCTCGGGCTGCGGGAGAGAAGAGAGAGAGAGAGAGGCCCGACGGGGGTTTCGGAGACCGAAAACGTCCGACGATTTAACCGGCAACGGTGCCGCTATAGTTTAACGGTTGGGCTATCAAACGAGCTCCGAATGCGACGAAATTTGGCAGGCCGTCTATCTACACTATAATAAGACCACACATCAACTTTCATCCCATTTCGAGAACATTTTTTGGCCACTTATAAAATAATATTTCGGAGGTGCCGCGGGCGCGTGCAAGTGTGGCTGGGCTCAGAACGGACAACAGAGAGAACTGGGAGACCCGGACGGATGCAAGTTTTGAAAAACATGAGGATGCAATGCACATGATGACATGTCAAAGTGCAACATGCAAGCAGATGACATGGAAACGACATCGAATAACTGGAAAACACCTGGCGCATCAGTCTCGGGGTGTCACAGAACGCTACCCAACATAATTATAAAGTAATCTTCTTTATTGTGGCATGAATATTCGATCCATATGATTCAAAACAAAAATTCATTGATATCAAAACAATAATACTTCAAGCATACTAGAAAGAAAAAAAAATGAACCTTCAAAAATAACATGGCTAAAGAAAGTTATCCCTACAAAATCATATAGTCTTGTTATGCCCCCTCTTCTTAACACAAAGTATAAATCATGCCCACTCCGGTGTCAGCCAAGCAATTGTATTCATACTTTTACATTCTCAAACCTTTTCAACTCTTCGTGTAATACATGAGTGTGAGCCATGGGCATAGCACTATAGGTGGAATAGAAGGTGGTAGTAGAAAAAAGTATGGAGAAAGTCTCACATCAACTAGGAAAATCAATGTACTATGGAGATGTCCATCAATTGATATCAATGTGAGTGAGTAGGGATTGCCATGTAACAGATGCACTAGAGCTATAAGTGTATGAGACCTCAAAAAGAAAATTAAGTGGGTGTGCATCCAACTTGCTTGCTCATGAAGACCTAGGGCGTTTGAGGAAGCCCATCGTTAGAATATACAAGCTAAGTTTGAAAGCACAAGTGCTCCCTGGGTGATTTTGGTAATTAATGTCAACATATCTCTTGTTAGACTAATATTTCTATCTAGTATATTTCAGACAATTTCAATAGATGGAGTGACATGGACTAGAGGATGTGGAACCCTTTCAAGATGTTAAGGACAAAGGATTGGCTCAAGCTCAAAGCTAAGGACTCTACATTTTCTATTTCAGTGATCCAAGATCACATTGAGTCCATAGGAAAGCCAATACTGTTAAAAGGGGATGAGGTGTTGATTAATGGCTTGCTTGCTCAAGATGCTTAGTGATATGCTCCAAAAACCCTCAACCACTTTCCCACATCCACATATGTCCCAAACCAAAAGTCAAACTCGGCCCCACCGAAAATATCTATCCGGCGCCACCGAGTTCATTTGACATAGTCACTACCAGAAACCGTAATCATTTCGGTCTCACCGAAACGGATCTCGGTCTCACCGAGATGGGATTGCAAACTCTCTATTGCCTGTTGCAATATTTTCGGTGTAATCGAGATGTACAATCGGTCCCACCGAGTCTGTAATGCAAACTCTGGGTTGCCTCTTTGTAACATTTCGGTCTCACCGAAATGAGCGAATCGGTCCCATCGAGTTTGCCTGACCAACTCTCTGTGTGCTTATTACCAAAATCGTTCTCACCGAGTTTGTGTAATTGGTCCCACTGAGATTACGTTATGCCCTAACCCTAATGAAATCGGTCCCACCGAGTTGATCATATCGGTCCCACCGAAATACCTAACGGTCACACTATGAACACTCTTCACGCGTGGAGAAAACCATCAGAACACACCTACACTTACATCATTCATGTTCCGAGAGAGAACCACCTACTCAAGTGTTGAGATCACGATATTCCACTCCTACCATATGAATCTTGTTCTCTAGCCTTCCCAAGTTGCTTTCCACTCAAATCAATCTTCCACCATATCGAAATCTATGAGGAGCTGTTTGAGCGTTGGGGAGACTATCATTTGAAGCATTTGAGCAAGGAGTTCATCATCGACACATCGTCTATTACCTTTTGGAGACTGGTGTCTCCTAGATTGGTTAAGTGTCACTTGGGAGCCTCCGACAAGATTGTGGGGTTGAACCAAGGAGTTTGTAAGGGCAAGGAGATCGCCTACTTCGTGAAGATCTACCGCTAGTGAGGCAATTCCTTCGTGGGCGATGACCATGGTGGGATAGACAAGGTTGCTTCTTCGTGGACCCTTCGTGGGTGGAGCCTTCCCTGGACTCGCGCAGCCGTTACCCTTTGTGGGTTGAAGTCTCCATCAACTTGGATGTACGATAGCACCACCTATCGGAACCAAGACAAAAACATCATTGTCTTCACTTGCGTTTGCTCCCTCCAAACTCCTGCCTTTACCTTCATATGCAATTGTTTACTTTCCACTGCTATACTCTTAGAATTGCATGTGTAGGTTGATTGCTTGACTTGTGCTAAGTTGCTAAAATCTGCCAAGAACTAAAATTGGGAAAAGGCTAGATTTTGCTTTGATCAAGTGGTCAAAGTTGCATGCTTTACTTCACAATACCTATATACTCTTGTCATGCATGCTTGTTGTGTATTGTGAAAGTTAAACATGTGCTAAATCTCCATTCAAACATCAAGTATATTAAAAGCCGCCACTTTTCTTGCTAGAGTCTATTCACCCCCCCTCTAGACACATACTCTTCTCGATCCTTTCAATTGGTATCAGAGCATTGGTCTCCATTGCTTTGGTTTACTCACCATTGGAGGAAGATGGATGAGTCTACGTTGGGGAGTATTAGACGTAGAGTGCCTATGCTTGATGGAGAATATTTTCATGAATGGAAGATGAGATGCTTGAGATCTTCAATGAATATCATTTGAACAAGTACATTGACAATCCTTCTTTGCCCCCATTGATGCTTCGAATCCTACCTTCAATGAGAAACTTGACATGGTTCGAAATCTTAGAACGGTTAATCTTATCACTAAAGGATTGCCTAGAAACTTGCTTGTATGTTTGCCAACTCTTGAATGTGCTTATACTATATGGAGATTTCCAAAGAAACGATTCCCAAATTATTCCTTGAAAAATCTGGATGAGATTCTCCATAAGTCTATTGCCTTAAATAAGATGAGTACTAGTGATCCTAAGTTTGGTGATTGTTTGTTTGAGCTTCGTGAACTTATGCTTGCCAAAGGAGATGTTGGAATAGTTAGCAATATCATTTCTGAAGTCATTAGAATTCATAGAGATGAACATTATCACAGTCATACTTCTAATGAATCACTCTCTCTAGGTGTTGACCAATCACATGACGATGAGGAACATGGATACTATGATGAGGAAGACGATAGTGAACTTGATGAACAAATGAGACATTTTGGTCTTATGGCAAATCTTCGTGGTTACGCAGTTGGAGGAAAGGAATGGGTGCTTCATAGTTGTTGCACGGATCACATGACCAGAGATAAGGACATGTTTGATGACTTGCTAGAAATGATGGTCCATGAAAGTATGTTACCTTTGGTGACAACTCTAAGGGTAAAGTTGTTGGCCTTGGTAAGGTGGCCATATCCAATGATAGCTTAATTAAGAATGTCATTCTTGTAGAATCCCTTGGATATAATGTTCTCTCCGTGTCTAGATTAACTGATTTTGGTTTAAATGTGCTATTTACTCATGTTGATTGCTAAGTCTTCTGTAGAGATGATCACAACATGGTCTTTACCAGCATACGTAGAGGTGACCTATACATTGTTGACTTCACTAGGAAAGCCCAACCCCGCACTTGCTTTATTGCTAAATCTTCTAAGGGTTGGTTATGGCATAGAAGGTTAGGTCATGTCAGTATGCGAAATCTTGATAAGCTAATTAAAGGTGATCATATCCTTGGTGTTAAAGATGTTATATTTGACAAGGATAGACTTTGTAGTGCTTGTCAAGCAGGAAAACAAGTTGGAGGAAGTCATCCCGTGAAGAACATCATGACTACTAGAAGACCACTTGAGCTACTTCATATGGATCTTTTTGGTCCCAACGCTTACAAAAGCCTCGGTAGTAACTCTTTTGTATTAGTCATTGTTGATGATTTTTCAAGATTTATGTGGGTGTTCTTTCTTGATGATAAAGCACAGGTCCAAAATATCTTCAAAAACTTTGCTAGGAAGGCCCAAAACCAATTTGAAGTGAAGATCAAGAAGCCTCACAGCGACAACGGAACGGAGTTGAAGAACACAAATGTGGATACCTTTCTTGACGAAGAAGGGATTTCACATGAGTTCTCGGCTACGTACACGCCTCAACAGAATGGAGTCGTTGAGAGGAAGAACCGGACACTCATCGAAATGGTAAGGACAATGCTTGACGAATACAAGACGCCAAGACACTTTTGGGCGGAAGCGGTTGAGACAGATTGTCATGCAACAAATCGCTTGTATCTTCACAAGCTTCTCGGCAAGACGGCATACGAGCTTCTCACCGGTAACAAACCCCAAGTTGGATACCTTTGAGTATTCATCTCAAAGTGCTACATTCTTGATAAGCATCGTCGTTCTAAACTTGCTCCTAAATCTCATAAAGGTTTCCTACTTGGTTACGGCTCGAACTCTCACACTTACCGTATCTACAACAATTTCACCCGAAAGGTTGAAGAGATATTAGATGCGAAGTTTGATGAATCTAACGACTCGCAAGTAGAGCAATTGCCAATTGATGTAGGAGATAAAGATCCTTCCGAAGCAATCCAAGACTTGTCTATTGGCAAAATCCGTCCAACGGAGGTGAAAGAGAGTACTTGGTCCGTCCATGTGGAAGCCCCTACATCTCGACAAGGTGAACCCCAAGTTGACTTGGAGGCATCCACAAGTGGGACACACCATGACAAAGGAAACGAGGATGTGCATCAATATGAACCTCATCGACCTCCTTCTCCACCTCCACAAGGGGACAACAACACCAACAACAATGAAGAAGGACAAGAAGAGGAAGAAGACGATGAAGAGGATGTTCCACCCCGACCCAAGCAAAAGATTTCACGAGTTAGAGCAAGAATTGCTAGAGATCATCCCTTAGAGCAAATCTACAATGACATCCAAACCAGTAGAATCACTCGCTCTAAATCTCGTTTAGCTAACTTTTGTGAACATTACTCTTTCATATCTAACCTTGAACCTATGAAGGTTGAAGATGCTCTTGATGATCCAGATTGGGTGAACGCCATGCATGAAGAGCTACACAACTTTGAGAGAAACCAAGTGTGGACATTAGTCGAGAAGCCTGACAACAACCACAACATCATTGGTACCAAATGGGTGTTTCGCAACAAGCAATACGAAGATGGTCAAGCCGTCCGCAACAAAGCATGTCTCGTCGCCCAAGGCTACACTCAAGTCGAAGGTATGGAGACATACGCCCACGTTGCTAGACTTGAATCCATTCGCATCTTGCTTGCCTATGATAATCACCATGATATCACCTTGTACCAAATGGACATTAAAAGTGCTTTTCTCAACGGTGAAATCGAGGAGGAATTTTATGTTAAACAATCTCCCGGCTTTGTTAATCCCAAGAAACCCAATCACGTTTAAAAAATACACAAAGCCCTCTATGGTCTTAAACAAGCTCCTAGAGCTTGGTATAAGTGTTTGACAAAGTTCCTAATTGAAAAAGGCTTTGAAATTGGAAAAATATAGTCCACTCTATTTACTAAAAGGGTTAATGGTGAATTATTTGTGTGCCAAATCTATGTTGATGATATTATATTTGGCTCTACTAATCCCCATTTTAGTGAAAGGTTTGGAAAGCTAATGTCCGAAAAGTTTGAGATGTCTATGATGAGTGAACTCAAGTTGTTTCTTGGTTTGCAAATCAAGCAAACTAAGGAGGGTACCTTTGTTTCTCAAACAAAGTATACCAAGGACTTGTTCAAGAAGTTCAACATGCAAGAATGCAAAGGTACGACTATGCCCATGCCTACTAGTGGACATCTTGACTTAACTAAGGATGGCGAACCGGTTGATCAAAAGGTTTACAGCTCTATGATTGTTTCATTGTTATATTTATGTGCCTCCCGTCCCGATATTATGCTAAGTGTGTGCATGTGTGCACGATACCAAGCGGCTCCTAAAGAATGTCATCTTAAAGCCGTGAAAAGGATAGTGAGATACCTAATTCATACTCCAAATTTTGGCATTTGGTATCCTAAGAGGTCCTCTTTTGATCTTGTTGGCTACTCCGACTCGGACTATGCAGGTGACAAGGTTGATCGAAAGTCTACTTCGGGTACTTATCAATTTCTTGGTAGATCTCTTGTGTCTTGGTCATCCAAGAAACAAAACTTGGTATCCTTATCCACCGCCGAAGCGGAATACATTGCCGCTGGTTCATGTTGTGCTCAATTGCTTTGGATGACTCAAACTCTTAAAGATTATGTGATATATGTGAAACATGTACCATTGCTTTGCGACAATGAAAGTGCTATTAAGATTGCGCATAATCCTGTGCAACACTCTCGAACTAAACATATTGAAGTTCATCATCATTTCATTCGAGATCATGTTGCTAATGATGATATTAATCTTAAACATGTTCGCACCAATAAGCAATTAGTGGATATATTTACTAAACCACTTTATGAGAAAGTGTTTTGCAGGTTGAGAGGCGAATTGAGCATTATTGATGCCTCAAACTTGGAGTAGGAACTCCATTCGATACATGCAAGGCATAAGTCTTTGACTAATCCTTGACTTTTCCCTTTATGATCTTATGTCTTGGATATATTTGTACCCTTGCATGCTATCTAACTCTTGTAGGCACTTGGATGCATCTAAATCCATGAGATTGTGACTCACTCATATATTGAGCAATCTCTACATCACCAAGCCCCTACACCGTGGTGGTTGAAGACAAGGAAGCATGAAACTCTTTAACATATCCTTTGACAATTTCTATATATCAAATTTCATTTGGTATCAAGTTGTCATGATTGTTATTGTGGATACACAAGTGCTCTTCCTTGCAAATCTAACCCATGTAGGTAGATGAACTCAAACTACAAGTGGTGCTCCCAATCCTGGATGAGCTTCATCAACCTTGAGCAACCCACACAAGTTCAACTACATGATCAAGACCAACACCACTACCCAAGGTATGGTATTCCATCTTAGAGAAGCTTTGCCACAAGTCATGGGTCAAAGCAGCTCAACAAGATGTGAATACATCAAAATGCTTAAAGGAAAAATGGCAACCCCATTCTGAGCTTAACGATGAGTATGACCTATGATCAAGTGTCTTGACTTGACTCCTAAGTCAATATACTCTAACATAGGTGACTTTGTTGCCGACCAATTATAGATGAAGTTCTCTAAGTATTTCTTTGTGTTCCTTGCATTTGTTACTTGCATTTTGTTCCCCTTCTCTTATTTCAAAAAAAAAAACTTCAGCTAGATTTTCTTTTCTCTATTTTATTCTACATTTTCCTGCATCCAATTCATTGCAAACCTTTCAGTTAATTCCTTGCAAATCCTTGTGAAATCTTATTTGCCTAGAGAGCTGAGATGGAAAATTGCTCTCTCAGTGTTGAACTCGGACCCACCGATTTACCTCTTTCGGTTGAACTGAACCATCTCGGTGCCACCGAAGAAGACTACTCGGTGCTACCGGTTTCAATACCGAGGAGACAATTTGTCATTTGCATCCTGCATATATGTTCCAGCTCCACTCAATGATACTTGTCCTCTACCAGCATCTCATGTGTATACATCTCTGCTTTGTGACTCAAGGACCAAACCTATTTTGGCTCACACTCCAGAAGATCCCTTCTTGGAAATTGATGTCAAAGGGGGAGAGATCAGGGAGAGAGAAAGAGAGCTCAAAGCTTAAGGGAGATAAATCACTTGCCCCAGATGACTGGTGTTCAAGACAAGAGTAGTTACATGTCTTTATGAGGGGAAAGGCATGTCTATGTTATTGATCTGATCTATTTTGCTCTGATTATGTTTCCTACTTTCTTCCATTATCCAATATAAGATTCAAGGGGAGAAAGATTGTTAGGGAAGGAAGTCTTTGAATTAATTGCATATCTTTTACCTTTGGGAACATGTCTATATTCAAGAGTACCTAGTACTCACTCTCTACATGTTATCCCAATCTTGGTACCCTTGTGGCTCTTGTGTTACTCTGTCTAGTAGATGTACCTGTGTTATCTAACCTTGTTTACTCAGGTTCATTCCTTTATAAGTCAGCTCAAGATCACAAGGTAAGTATATGCATCACACTCATGAGCATGAAGATTTCTTGCTAATGTACATATTGTTTGCAAGAAGGAATCATGAACATGAGGATACACTTCATATATTCACATCATTTACTATGATGCATATAGTGAAGATACATGTAAGTCATTGCTTGCTCTGTCATGCCTATGCTTTCATATGTTCTTATATTCCACATTCACATGATTGCATACATGTAGGGGGAGCCTATGCATGTTACATGTTCTTCCAAAGCTTTAACTGCTATTATTCGTATCTTTATCTAAATCTTTGATGTATGTTGTCATCAATTACCAAAAAGGGGGAGTTGAAAGCACAAGTGCTCCCTGGGTGATTTTGGTAATTAATGTCAACATATCTCTTGTTGGACTAATATTTCCATCTAGTATATTTTAGACAAGTTCAACAGATGGAGTGGCATGGACTAGAGGATGTGGAACCCTTTCAATATGTTAAGGACAAAGGATTGGCTCAAGCTCAAAGCTAAGGACTCTACATTTTCTATTTCCGTGATCCAAGATCACATTGAGTCCATAGGAAAGCCAATACTATTAAAAGGGGATGAGGTGTTGCTTAATGGCTTGCTTGCTCAAGATGCTTAGTGATATGCTCCAAAAACCCTCAACCACTTTCCCAGATCCACATATGTCCCGAACCAAAAGTCAAACTCGGCCCCACCGAAAATATCTATCCGGAGCCACCGAGTTCATTTGACATAGCCACTGCCAGAAACCCTAATCATTTCGGTCTCAACGAAAGGGATCTCGGTCTCACCGAGATGGGATTGCAAACTCTCTGTTGCCTATTGCAAAATTTTCAGTCTAACCGAGATGTGCAATTGGTCCCACCGAGTCTGTAATGCAAACTCTCTATTGCCTCTTCGTAACATTTCGGTCTCACCGAAATGAGCGAATCGGTCCCACCGAGTTTGCCTGACCAACTCTCTGTGTGCTTATTACCAAAATCGGTCTCACCGAGTTTGTGTAATCGGTCCCACCGAGATTACGTTATGCCCTAACCCTAATGAAATCGGCCCCACCGAGATTATGTTATGCCCTAACCCTAATGAAATCGGTCCCACCGAGTTGATCATATCGGTCCCACCGAAATACCTAACGCTCACATTATGAACTAAATCGGTCTGACCGAGTTCTTTGAATCGGTCCCACCGAGTTAGGTAAATTGTGTGTAACGGTTAGATTTTTTGTGGAGGCTGTATATACCCCTCCACCCACTCTTCACTCATGGAGAAAGCCATCAGAACACACCTACACTTCCATCATTCACGTTCTGAGAGAGAACCACCTACTCAAGTGTTGAGATCAAGATATTCCACTCCTACCATATGAATCTTGTTCTCTAGCCTTCCCAAGTTGCTTTCCACTCAAATCCTTCTTCCACCATATCCAAATCTGTGAGGAGCTATTTGAGTGTTGGGGAGACTATCATTTGAAGCATTTGAGCAAGGAGTTCATCATCAACACACCGTTCATTACCTTTTGGAGAGTGGTGTCTTCTAGATTGGTTAGGTGTCACTTGGGAGCCTCCGACAAGATTGTGGAGTTGAACCAAGGAGTTTGTAAGGGCAAGGAGATCGCCTACTTCGTGAAGATCTAGTGCTAGTGAGGCAAGTCCTTCGTGGGCGATGGCCATGGTGGGATAGACAAGGTTCCTTCTTCGTGGACCCTTCGTGGGTGGAGCCCTCCGTGGACTCGCGCAGGCGTTACCCTTCGTGGGTTGAAGTCTCCATCAACTTGGATGTACGATAGCACCACCTATCGGAACCAAGACAAAAAACATCATTGTCTTCACTTGCGTTTGCTCCCTCCAAACTCCTCCCTTTACCTTCATATGCAATTGTTTACTTTCCGCTGCTATATTCTTAGAATTGCATGTGTAGGTTGATTGCTTGACTTGTGCTAAGTTACTAAAATCTGCCAAGAACTAAAATTGGGAAAAGGCTAGATTTTGCTTTGGTCAAGTGGTCAAAGTTGCACGCTTCACTTCACAATACCTATATACTCTTGTCATGCATGCTTGTTGTGTATTGTGAAAGTTAAACATGTGCTAAATCTCCATTCAAACATCAAGTATGTTAAGAGCTGCCACTTTTCTTGCTAGAGTTTATTAACCCCCCCTCTAGACACATACTCTTCTCGACCCTTTCAAAGTTCTATAATAAAAATTTCCCACTAGTAATATATGAAAGTGACAAAATAGGAGACTCTTTTTTTCGAGACTCTCTTCTCTTTTTTTGGAGACACTTTGAAATCTCTCCTCTCTTTTTTATAACCTCACATGGGACAATGTTCTAATAATGAAGATCATCACAGTTTTATTTACTTACAACTCAAAATTACAAATCGATGGTGAACTCAACATGATGACGGAACGGTGGAGTTACATGCCAATATATCTCGGAATGGCTATGAAAATGCCATGATAGGTAGGTATGGTGGCTGTTTTGAGGAAAGGTGTAAGGTGGGTTTGATGCACCGGCGAAAGTTGCGCGGTACTAGAGTGGCTAGCAAGGTGGAATGGTGGGAGTCCGTATAATCCATGGACTCAACATTATTCATAAAGAACTCACATACTTATTGCAAAAAGTTTATGAGCCCTCAAAGCAAAGTACTACTACGCATGCTCCTAGGGGAGAGGTTAGTAGGAGTTAACCATCGCGCACCCCCGACTTTCACACAAAGGTAGACAATTAAGGATAAATTGTGCTCCAACTTCATCACATAACTAGAACACCATACGTGCATGCTATGAGAATCACAACCCTTACACACAAGTATTTCTTTAACCACACAACTTACTACTGGCATGGCTCCAATATCACCACCTTAATATCTCAAAACAATTGCAAGGAATCAAACTTCTCATATATTCAATGTTCTTTATGGAAGTTTTTATTATACCCCCCTTCGATGCCTATCAAATTAGGAGTAAATTAGTAACCTAAGAAAATTACCATGTTGTTTAGAGACTCACAAAATAATATAAGTGAAGCATGAGAGTTCATCAATTTCTTCAAAATAAACATCACCGCCGTGCTCAAAAAGATATAAGTGAAGCACTAGAGCAACTACCCTAGCTCAAAAGATATAAGTGAAGTACAAAGAGTATCCTAATAAATTCACGATTAATGCGTGTCCCTCTCAAAAGGTGTGTACAACAAGGATTATTGTGGCAAACTAAAAAGTAAATACTCAAATAATACAATACGCTCCAAGCAGAACACATATCATGTGGTGAATAAAAATATAGCCTCAAGTAAATTTACGGATGGATTGAAGACGAAAGAGGGGCTGCCATCCGGGGCATCCCCAAGCTTAGATGCTCGTTGTCCTTGATATTACCTTGGGGTGCCTTGGGCATACCCAAGCTTAGGCTCTTGCCACTCCTTATTCCATAGTCCACCAAATCTTTACCCAAAACTTGAAAACTTCACAACACAAAACTCAACAGAAAACTCGTGAGATCCGTTAGTAAAACAAATTCACTCCTTACTTGTAGGTATTATTGTCAACTCATTCTTATTTTATATTGGTGTAATATCTATTGTATTCCAACTTTTCCATGGTTCATACCCCCCGATACTAGCCATAGATGCATCAAAATAAGCAAACAACACAATGAAAACATAATATGTCAAAAACAGAACAACCTGCAAAGATGCGAATTAAGGTGAAACCTCTGTACCTAATTTTTTTTGAAAAATTAGGACAACGTGGGAAATGTGTAGATCCGAAACTTGTAAAAAATTCAGAGTTATTTCACGTTCCAGCAATCAGGAAGAATTCTGACACTTGACGCAAAAGTTTCTGTTTTCCAGAAAAACCAATCTACTATCTTCCAAATCATCAATAAAGTCTTACTTGGCACAAACACTAAATTGAAACATAAAAATACATCTAATCAGAGGCTAGATGATAAATTTATTCAAGAACAACAAGAAAAAGGTAAAAAACCAAAATAAAATTGGGTTGCCTCCCAACAAGCGTTATTGTTTAACACCCTTAGCTAGGCAAAAAGCAACAATCTAAGGCTGTGTTTGGTTGGGCTTTTTGTACCAACTTCTGCTTTGAAGAAGCTAAAAGCTAACCAAAGGGGTAAATTTTGACATCAGCTTTTGAGAATCCGTAACTTCTTCCTAGTGAAAATTTCACAGCCGGGGGTACCCCAACTTCTCAGCTTGTAAACAAACCGTTTTTAGCCGTCCCCTTGAAATCGAGTAGTATTTACCCACCAATGCCACTGGTAAGGTGTACCCTTCATTGCGTTTCTCCCTTCACAGCAAAGAAACGAGCGAGAGGAAAGAAGTTCGTCGCCGCCTACCACGCACGGCTAGGGTTCGCCGCCACCGCCACCCACCGCGGCCTCCCGCCTCCTGCCGCAAAACTCCGCCACCCGCCGCCCGGCGACCCTACACCCTCCTCCTTTCTTCTTCCTCCCTCCTTCCTTCCTCTTCCTTGCCTGGTCACGGCGACACTGCTCCGGCCGGCCAGTCGGCGGCGGCGCCGGACCAGCCATCAGGTATCCTCCTCCCATCGTTCTCCCTCGCCTCCTCCTTCCATTCCTACTCCCTCTCCCCTCCTCCCTCCTCCCTCATCCATCATCCCCCACTGGTACGCGTCAGTGCTATACAAACGGTTTTTAACCCCTTTCCGCGACGGCATTTGGAACCGTGGCCAAGTGAGTGTGGGCGATAGGGGGGTCCTTTCCACATGACCCAGAAACCATAGGGGATAGGGAGCCTCGATGCATACAGTTGTCCCTATATAACTATTTCCGATATCTCGAATGTCCCAAACTCTTCATCCTTGCTACTCGTTTGTGCTCGCCTTGTCATTGCAGTCGGAGTTTTGTGGTTTTACCTAAATCTAGGCATATTCTAGGCTGGGTAGTTTCCGAGGCAGATTCCAGGCACGGGAGTTTTACGATGCCTGGCACATCACAAACAGTTCATGATTATAAACCGTGTACGATGGGTAGACAATCACACACATTTAGTTTCCCCGCATCGTATGTGATAGTGTCTGACATCACACACGCTTTGCAAACGGCAACTGTGTGCATGCTTGCACACGTTTCCTCTTTGTGAACCGTCTCGGATTATGGTGTATATCACAAACGTTTGTGTTTTACCAACCGTGTGTGCCGTAATGACATGCACAACGTAATTTCCAACCGTGTGTGCCATAATGACATGCACAACGTAATTTCGCCCTAATTTAATTACTGCTATTTAAAATTGTACCTAATTCAAACTTGAAAGTAGGCTATAACTTTATTCATATCCATCAGCCATCAGGTTCAAACAACCAATGCATTATTCGATTCACAGGTACACATGTTTAAGAATTACATAAGCACCAAATAAAGAATGATGTACCAGGGTTCTATACTTGTACTATTACAGATGGTAAAGAAAGAGGCGACAGACATTCCAGTTGCTGAACAAGGTGAAGCGTAATGGCCCTATTGTGCTCTCCTGGATGCAGAAGGCATGTAGGACTCTAGTCCAACCCCTTGTGATGCCCGTCTGCCAATCATATAGTTTGAGAGGTAATCTTGAGTAAACTGCTTCAGGTACCACTGCAAAAGAAAATATATTCAGATATTGTCATCTAACACAACTCATTACTGGCAGTAAAAAGAAGGCTATAGGGTTCTTACTTAAAGATTCAGATATTGTCATCTAACACAACTCATTACGGGCAGTAAAAAGAAGGCTACAGGATTCTTACTTACCATCCTGCAGTTCACTGTTGTCTTGCATAAAGTGTAAACAAATAGTTCGGTTGACATCTTTTGAGCCATTTTAATAACAGTCTTTATCAGTTTCCTCACTTGATGCTGGTTCATGTATATCTCATTGCCCCATACGCAGAAAGGGTCGAAGTGTGGATCTTTGGCAATGATATATGTACCTAAAAGCACCAAGTTAATATTAGAAGCTAAACAACAATTGAAAGATGATGTAGTACAACACTCCATCCATCCCATTATATAAGATTTTATTACATGTATATCTAGACTCCCTAGACATCATCAGAACATTAAGGTAACACTCTTCCTTGTTGCTATGTAGCCTGGGATTGCATATTTAGTCATTCGGTACAATGCATGTTGCTAAACAACAATTGAAAAACGAAAAGGCATGTTAACTGCAATATCCTTAACAACAACCAAATATTGTAATTCATAGTGGTATTGCTGAAATTGTTATTGATGAACTTGAACTGCACGACAAATAGTTGCACATATAGAGCATCACATTGTGAAGAACTGAAATAAACAAGTCATAAGGACATCTCTAGGCGATCCTTAAAAATTTAAAGGACTAAAACCCTTAGTGGATATATATATACTCTAGCAATTTTTGGCATTTTCTAGTCGATCCTCTAAACTTAAGGTTGTAAACTTCAAGTTGATCAAGTTCAAAGCAGGTTCAACTGAAAGTAGCATGCATTCAAACATAGACATATATAGTTTTGCATAACCGAACATAAAACATAAATTTAAACTAAGCTAAACTACTTTCGATCGAAGTAGAGGTCAAGCCAATCCTTCCTCGTCATGTACGGTGTGCCGCGAGCCGGGTCCGGGCCAGTACCGTCGTCGGGGTCATTGGGTAAGGCACTCCTCCACTCGTCAACGTCGATTTGCTCGTCCTCGGGGCCCACCTCGACGCCCTCCATGCCGCCGTCGCCACCGCCTTCGACCTCATCATCAGAGGAGAGCGCGATAACCTGGCCGCCCTCCGCATCGCCGTCCTCGCCGCTTTCGACCTCGTCATCGGAGGAGAGCACGATAACCTGGCCGCCCTTCGCGCCGGCAAAGATTGCCCGCTCCGTCTCCACGAGCTCCGAGTGCTGTAGGCGGAGCTGTTGCATGTAGGCCTCGTCGGCAGCCTCGGCCTCGAGGCGCTCCCACGCCTCGTGGTCCTTCCGCGCCATAGCCGAGCTCACCAACCGTGGCTCCGGCGGAACGAGGTGGACCGGACGTGTGCCGAAGGGAAAATTGAGCCTAGCCGCCGCACCATGGTAGCGGACCTGCCAGCGGTCGTACTCCATGGCCGCGATCTCGGCCGTGTGGAAGCTACCGAGCCACCGGCGAGTGTGGGTCTCTCGATCTGTAATCTCGGCGACCCACGTCCCCAACCGGCGCTGCCAGACCCCGAGGTAGGACTTCGTCGGCTGCCGGGTCTGTGGGAGGACGGGGAAGTCCTCGAATCGGCGTAGGGGCACGGCAGCGGGCGGATCAGGGGACTGGCGATGGCGGATCAGGCCCGCAGAGGACGACGGGGACACCTCGGCGGCCACCTCGCCAGCGTCGGGCGAATAGGCTGCGATAAACCTCCTTTTGGCCATTGGCTCCTCGAACTCCCCGGTACACAGACAGAGGTTCATCATGGAGGCGTCGGCGATGGCGGCAACCTACCAATGGTTTCGAGGGTTGTGTGTGTCTGTGTGAGCGGAGGTTTGTTGGAGATATGCCCTAGAGGCAATAATAAAAGCATTATTATTATATCTCCTTGTTCATGATAATTGTCTGTTATTCATGCTTGAATTGTATTGTACGGAAACAGCGATACATGTGTGAATACACAGACCACAATAAGTCCCTGGTAAGCCTCTAGTTACCAGCTCGTTGATCAACAGATGGTCACGGTTTCCTGACCATGGACATGAGATGTCAGTGATAATAGGATCACATCATTAGGAGAATGATGTGATGGACAAGACCCAAACTTGAGCATAACACGAGATCGTATAGTTCGTAATGCATAAGCTTTTCGGTGTCAAGTATTTATTCCTTAGACCATGAGGTTGTACAACTCCCGGATACCGTAGGAGTACTTTGGGTGTGCCAACCGTCACAACGTAACTGGGTGGCTATAAAGGTACGCATCGGGTATCTCCGAAAGTGTCTGTTGAGTTGGTACGAACCGAGACTGGGATGTTGTCACTCCGTATGACGGAGAGGTACCTCTGGGCCCACTCGGTAAGACATCATCATAATGAGCTCAATGTGACTAAGTAGTTAGTCACGGGATGATGGATTACGGATCGAGTAAAGAGACTTGCCATGACAAGATTGAACAAGGTATCGGGAATACCGACGATCTAATCTCGGGCAAGTACCGTACCGATGGACAAAGGGAATAACATACGGGATTGAGTGAATCCTTGACACGGTGGTTCATCCGATGAAGATCATCGAGGAACACGTGGGAACCAACATGGGTATCCAGATCCCGCTGTCGGTTATTTACCGGAGAGTCGTTTCGGTCATGTCTACGTGTCTCCCGAACCCGTAGGGTCTACACACTTAAGGTTCGGTAACGCTAGGGTCGTAGAGATAAATGCACGTGGAAACCCGAAAGTTGTTCGGAGTCCCGGATGAGATCCCGGACGTCATGAGGAGTTCCGGAATGGTCCGGAGGTAAAGATTGATATATAGGAAGTCCAGTTTCGGCCAACGAGTGATCTCCGGGGGTCACCGGGAGTGTCCCGGGACCACCGGAGGGGCCCCGGGGGTCCACTGGGTGGGGCCACCCATCCCGGTGGGGCCCCTAGGCCGCAAGGGGAAGTGTCCAGCTCCTCTGGGCTGGCGCACCACTAGTGGCCCACCTCCCCATGCGCCTAGGGTTAAAACCCTAAGGGGAGGGGGGCCACCACTTGCCTTGGGGGGCAAGGACTCCCCCTGGCCGCCGCCCCCCTGCAGATTGGATCTGCAGGGGCCCTGGCGCACCCCTCTGGCCCCTATATATATGTGGGAGGGGAGAGGGCTGCCGCACCCTTGCCCTGGCGCCTCTCCCCCTCCCGTCACACCTCCATACTCCCACGCAGGGCGCCCGGCGAAGCCCTGCTGCGATCTCCACTGCATCCGTCATCACGCCGTCGTGCTGCCGGATCTCTGACGACTTCTCCTCCCCCCTTGCTGGATCAAGAAGGAGGTGACGTTGCTGCACCGGACGTGTGTTGAACGCGGAGGTGCCGTCCGTTCGGCGCTAGATCATCGGTGACGAAGAACGCGAAGAGTACGACTACTTCATCCACGCTTCTTCGAAATCTTCCGCTCGCGATCTACATAACGGTATGTAGATGCACTCTTACTTGCTCGTTGCTAGATGTCTCCATAGTTGGATCTTGGTGAAAGCGTAGAATTTTTTTGAATTCTGCTACGTTCCCCAACAGTGGTATCAGAGCCAGGTTTTATGCGTAGCATCTTGCACGAGTAGAACACAAACAGTTGTGGGCGTTTGGTTTTGTTCAACTTTCTTACCGTTACTAGTCAATCTTGATTCGGCGGTATTGTGGGATGAAGCGGCCCGGACCGACTTTACACGTACGCTTACGTGAGACTGGTTCCACCGACAGACATGCACTAGATGCATAAGGTGGCTGGCGGGTGTCTGTCTCTCCTACTTTAGTCGGATCGGATTCGATGAAAAGGGTCCTTATGAAGGGTAAATAGAAGTTGACAAATCACGTTGTGGTTTTGGCGTAGGTAAGAAACGTTCTTGCTAGAAATCCTATAGAAGCCACGTAAAACTTGCAACAACAATTAGAGGACGTCTAACTTGTTTTTGCAGCATGTGTTATGTGACGTGGTATGGCCAAAACGAAGATGTGATGAATGATATATGTGATGTATGAGATTGATCATGTTCTTGTAATAGGGAATCACGACTTGCATGTCGATGAACTTAACAACCGGCAGGAGCCATAGGAGTTGTCTTAATTATTGTATGACCTGCGTGTCACTGAATAACGCCATGTAATCACTTTACTTCATTGCTAAACGTTAGCTATAGTAGTAGAAGTAATAGTTGGCGTGACGACTTCTTCAAGACACGATGATGGAGATCATGATGATGAAGATCATGGTGTCGAGCCGGTGACAAGATGATCATGGTGCCCCGAAGATGGAGATCCAAGGAGCAAAATGATATTGGCCATATCATGTCACTTTAATTGATTGCATGTGATGTTTACCATGTTTATGCATCTTGTTTACTTAGAACGACGGTAGTAAATAAGATGATCTCTCACTAAAATTTCAAGTATTGTGTTTCCCCTAACTGTGCACCGTTGCTAAAGCTCGTTGCTCCGAAGCACCACGTGATGATCGGGTGTGATAGGTTCTAATGTTCACATACAACGGGTGTAAGACAGATTTACACACGCGATACACTTAGGGTTCACTTGACGAGCCTAGCATGTACAAACATGGCCTCGGAACACGGAAGACCGAAAGGTCGAACACGAGTCGTATAGAAGATACGATCAACATGAAGATGTTCACCGTTGATGACTAGTCCGTCTCACGTGATGATCGGACACGGGCTAGTCGATTCGGATCGTGTATCACTTAGATGACTAGAGAGATGTCATTCTGAGTGGGAGTTCATTAAAATTTGATTAAGATGAACTTAATTATCATGAACTTAGTCTAAATTCTTTACAATATCTCTTGTAGATCAAATGGCCCACGCTCCAGTTTCCCTCAACTTCAACGTGTTCCTAGAGAAAACCAAGCTGAAAGACGATGGTAGCAACTATACGGATTGGGTCCGTAACCTGAGGATTATCCTCATAGATGCCAAGAGATCATATGTCCTAGAAGCACCGCTAGGTGATGCACCTGCTCCCGATGCGGCCCAAGACGTTTTGAACGTCTGGCAGTCGCGTAGTGATGATTACTCCCTGGTTCAGTGCGGCATGCTTTACAGTTTAGAATCGGGGCTCCAAAAACGTTTTGAGCACCACGGAGCATATGAGATGTTCGAAGAGCTGAAAATGGTTTTCCAAGCTCATGCCCGAGTCAAGAGATATGATGTCTCCGACGCATTCTACAGCTGTAAGATGGAGGAGAACAGTTCTGTCAGTGAGCACATCCTCAAGATTTCAGGATTGCACAACCGCTTGTCTCAGCTGGGAATGAATCTCCCAGATGAAGCGGTCGTTGACAGAATCCTCCAGTCGCTCCCACCAAGCTTCAAGAGCTTCGTGTTGAACTTCAATATGCAGGGGATGGAGAAGTCCATTCCCGAGGTGTATTCAATGCTGAAATCAGCGGAGGTAGACATCAAGAAAGAACATCAAGTGTTGATGGTCAATAAAACCACTAAGTTCAAGAAAGGCAAGGGTAAGAAGAACTTCAAGAAGGACGGCAAGGGAGTTGCCGCGCCCGGCAAGCCTGTTGCCGGGAAGAAGCCAAAGTATGGACCCAAGCCTGAGACATAGTGCTTTTATTGCAAGGGAACTGGTCACTGGAAGCGGAACTGCCCCAAATACTTAGCAGACAAGAAGGCCGGCAACGTCAAAGGTATATATGATATACATGTTATTGATGTGTACCTTTCCAGCACTCGTAGTAGCTCCTGGGTATTTGATACCGGTGCAGTTGCTCACATTTGTAACTCAAAACAGGAGCTGCGGAATAAACGGAGACTGGCGAAGGATGAGGTGACGATGCGCGTCGGGAATGGTTGCAAGGTCGATGTGATCGCCGTCGGCACGCTACCTCTACATCTACCCTCGGGATTAGTTTTAAACCTCAATAATTGTTATTTAGTACCAGCTTTGAGCATGAACATTGTTTCTGGATCTCGTCTTATGCGAGATGGCTACTCTTTCAAATCAGAGAATAATGGTTGTTCTATTTATTTGAGAGATATGTTTTATGGTCATGCCCCGCTGGTCAATGGTTTATTTTTGATGAATCTCGAACGTAGTGATACACATATTCATAGTGTAGATGCCAAAAGATGTAAAGTTGATAATGATAGTCCCACATACTTGTGGCATTGCCGCCTTGGTCATATTGGTGTCAAACGTATGAAGAAGCTCCATTCAGATGGACTTCTAGAGTCTCTTGATAATGAATCATTTGACACGTGCGAACCATGCTTCTTGGGCAAGATGACCAAGACTCCGTTCTCCGGAACAATGGAGCGAGCAACCAACTTGTTGGAAATCATACATACCGATGTGTGCGGTCTGATGAGTGTTGAGGCACGCGGAGGCTATCGTTATGTTCTCACCCTCACGGATGACTTGAGTAGATATGGGTATATCTATTTGATGAAACACAAGTCTGAGACCTTTGAAAAGTTCAAGGAATTTCAGAATGAGGTTGAGAATCAATGTGACAGAAAAATAAAGTTCTTACGATCAGATCATGGGGGTGAATATTTAAGTCATGAATTTGGCACACACCTTAGGAGCTGTGGAATTGTTTCACAATTGACACCGCCCGGAACACCTCAACGTAACGGTGTGTCGGAACGTCGAAATCGTACTCTGTTGGACATGGTGCGATCTATGATGTCCCTCACCGATTTACCACTATCTTTTTGGGGTTATGCTTTAGAGACTGCCGCATTCACTTTAAATAGGGCTCCGTCGAAATCCGTTGAGACGACTCCGTATGAACTTTGGTTTGGCAAGAAACCGAAGCTGTCGTTTCTGAAAGTTTGGGGTTGCGATGCTTATGTCAAGAAACTTCAACCTGAAAAGCTCGAACCCAAATCAGAAAAATGCGTCTTCATAGGATACTCAAAGGAAATAATTGGGTACACCTTCTACCACAGATCCGAAGGCAAAGTCTTTGTTGCCAAGAATGGATGCTTTCTGGAGAAAGAGTTTCTCTCGAAAGAAGTGAGTGGGAGGAAAGTAGAACTTGATGAGGTGACAGTCACCCCTCCTGGACCGGAAAGTAGCGCAGCGCAGGAAACTGTTCCTGAGGTGCCTGCACCGACAAGGGAGGAAGTTGATGATGATGATCATGAAGAAACAGATCAAGTTACTACTGAACTTCGAAGGTCCACAAGGGCACGTTCCGCACCAGAGTGGTACGACAACCCTGTCCTGGAAATCATGTTGTTAGACAACGGTGAACCTTCGAACTATGAAGAAGCGATGGCGGGCCCAGATTCCAATAAATGGCTTGGAGCCATGAAATCCGAGATAGAATCCATGTATGAAAACAAAGTATGGACTTTGGTGGACTTGCCTGATGATAGGCACGCCATAGAAAACAAATGGATATTTAAGAAGAAGACAAACGCGGATGGTAATGTGACCATCTATAAGGCTCGGCTTGTCACTAAGGGTTATCGACAAGTTCAAGGGATTGACTACGACGAGACTTTCTCTCCCGTAGCGATGCTGAAGTCAGTCAGAATCATGTTAGCTATTGCCGCATTCTATGATTATGAGATATGGCAAATGGACGTCAAAACAGCATTCCTTAACGGCTTCCTCAAGGAAGAGTTGTATATGATACAACCGGAAGGTTTTGTCGATCCAGAGAACGCTAACAATGTATGCAAGCTCCAGCGCTCGATTTACGGGCTGGTGCAAGCATCTCGGAGTTGGAATATTCGCTTTGATGAAGTGATCAAAGCGTTTGGCTTTATACAGACTTATGGAGAAGCCTGTATTTACAAGAAAGTGAGTGGGAGCTCTGTGGCATTTCTCATATTATATGTGGATGACATATTGCTGATGGGAAATGATATAGAATTCTTGGAAAATGTAAAGGCCTACTTGAATAAAAGTTTTTCAATGAAGGACCTTGGAGAAGCTGCTTACATATTAGGCATCAAAATCTATAGAGATAGATCGAGACGCCTCATTGGTCTTTCACAAAGTACATACCTTGACAAAATATGGAAGAAGTTCAATATGGATCAGTCAAAGAAAGGATTCTTGCCTGTTTTGCAAGGTATGAGATTGAGCAAGGCTCAGTCGCCGACCACGGCAGAAGATAGAGAAAAGATGAGTGTCATTCCCTATGCCTCGGCCATAGGTTCTATCATGTATGCCATGCTGTGTACCAGACCTGATGTGAACCTTGCCATAAGTTTGGTAGGGAGGTACCAAAGTGATCCCGGTACGGAACACTGGACAGTGGTCAAGAACATCCTGAAGTACCTGAAAAGGACTAAGGATATGTTTCTCGTTTATGGAGGTGACGAAGAGCTCGTCGTAAAGGGTTACGTCGATGCTAGTTTCGACACAGATCTGGATGACTCTAAGTCACAAACCGGATACGTGTATATTTTGAATGGAGGGGCAGTCAGCTGGTGCAGTTGCAAACAGAGCGTGGTGGCAGCGTCTACATGTGAAGCGGAGTACATAGCTGCTTCTGAAGCAGCGCAGGAAGGAGTCTGGATGAAGGAGTTCATCACCGACCTAGGAGTCATTCCAAGCGCGTCAAGCCCGATGACTCTCTTCTGTGACAACACTGGTGCTATTGCTATTACCAAGGAGCCCAGGTTTCACAAGAAGACCAAGCACATCAAGCGCCGTTTCAACTCCATCCGGAATTATGTTCAGGATGGAGACATAGATATTTGTAAAGTGCATACGGATCTGAATGTCGCAGACCCGTTGACTAAACCTCTTTCACGAGCGAAACATGATCAACACCAGAACTCTATGGGTGTTCGATTCATCACAATGTAACTAGATTATTGACTCTAGTGCAAGTGGGAGACTGTTGGAGATATGCCCTAGAGGCAATAATAAAAGCATTATTATTATATCTCCTTGTTCATGATAATTGTCTGTTATTCATGCTTGAATTGTATTGTACGGAAATAGCGATACATGTGTGAATACACAGACCACAATAAGTCCTTGGTAGGCCTCTAGTTACCAGCTCGTTGATCAACAGATGGTCACGGTTTCCTGACCATGGACATGAGATGTCAGTGATAATGGGATCACATCATTAGGAGAATGATGTGATGGACAAGACCCAAACTTGAGCATAACACGAGATCGTATAGTTTGTAATGCATAAGCTTTTCGGTGTCAAGTATTTATTTCTTAGACCATGAGGTTGTACAACTCCCGGATACCGTAGGAGTACTTTGGGTGTGCAACCGCACAACGTAACTGGGTGGCTATAAAGGTACGCATCGGGTATCTCCGAAAGTGTCTGTTGAATTGGTACGAACCGAGACTGGGATGTTGTCACTCCGTATGACGGAGAGGTACCTCTGGGCCCACTCGGTAAGACATCATCATAATGAGCTCAATGTGACTAAGTAGTTAGTCACGGGATGATGGATTACGGATCGAGTAAAGAGACTTGCCATGACGAGATTGAACAAGGTATCGGGAATACCGACTATCGAATCTCGGGCAAGTACCGTACCGATGGACAAAGGGAATAACATACGGGATTGAGTGAATCCTTGACACGGTGGTTCATCCGATGAAGATCATCGAGGAACACATGGGAACCAACATGGGTATCCAGATCCCGCTGTTGGTTATTGACCGGAGAGTCGTCTCGGTCATGTCTACGTGTCTCCCGAACCCGTAGGGTCTACACACTTAAGGTTCGGTAATGCTAGGGTCGTAGAGATAAATGCACGTGGAAACCCGAAAGTTGTTCGGAGTCCCGGATGAGATCCCGGACGTCACGAGGAGTTCCGGAGGTAAAGATTGATATATAGGAAGTCCAGTTTCGGCCAACGGGTGATCTCCGGGGGTCACCGGGAGTGTCCCGGGACCACCGGAGGGGCCCCGGGGGTCCACCGGGTGGGGCCACCCATCCCGGTGGGGCCCCTAGGCCGCAAGGGGAAGTGTCCAGCCCCTCTGGGCTGGCGCACCACTAGTGGCCCACCTTCCCATGCGCCTAGGGTTAAAACCCTAAGGGGAGGGGGGCCACCACTTGCCTTGGGGGGCAAGGACTCCCCCCTGGCCGCCGCCCCCCCTGCAGATTGGATCTGCAGGGGCCCTGGCGCACCTCCTGGCCCCTATATATATGTGGGAGGGGAGAGGGCTGCCGCACCCTTGCCCTGGCGCCTCTCCCCCTCCCGTCACACCTCCATACTCCCACGCAGGGCGCCCGGCGAAGCCCTGCTGCGATCTCCACTGCATCCGTCATCACGCCGTCGTGCTGCCGGATCTCTGACGACTTCTCCTCCCCCCTTGCTGGATCAAGAAGGAGGTGACGTTGCTGCACCGGACGTGTGTTGAACGCGGAGGTGCCGTCCGTTCGGCGCTAGATCATCGGTGACGAAGAACGCGAAGAGTACGACTACTTCATCCACGCTTCTTCGAAAGCTTCCGCTCGCGATCTACATAACAGTATGTAGATGCACTCTTACTTGCTCGTTGCTAGATGTCTCCATAGTTGGATCTTGGTGAAAGCGTAGAAATTTTGTGAATTCTACTACGTTCCCCAACAAGGTTTTGGGGTGTGTGTGGTGGGGGGAGGGCAAGGTTGTGTTTGAGGAAATACTGCGGGAACTGAAAATTTTACTAGGTGGGAGTAACAACATGGGGCTACTGAAAATTTGGATCAAGGGCGAGCAGATATTTTTGAGATTGCGAGGGATGGAGAGGCGGGTGTAAAATGCCGGGGCTACTAAAAGTTTGAACCAAGGGACTGAAGCAGAGCAGGAGTAACAGACATCGCACACGGTCTGCACATACTAATCGTGTCCTATCAATCATTAAAACCTTCCAGGCGGTAGATATTTTTGAGATTGTGAGGGATGCAGAGGCGGGAGTTTTTGGGGAGTGAGCTAGTGTGCTTGACACGCCGGCTGTGGACTGTAACAGACACACCTTCTCGCATACTATACAAGACCACGACCTGACTAACCACACAAGACTCTAGTCCAGGTTTATCACCTATTCGGGTTCCATCCGCAAGGGAGTCCGGCCGAGGTTTCCATCACGGCCCCAAACGATGTGTGCAGGGTTCCCGAGCCCACCATCCGGGTGCCACTCGGTACACCGGGCCACGTGTGCCTAGTCTGTCCCAAGCCCACCCTGTCGGGTGCCACTTGGTAGAGAAATAACACTACCTACAAACACCAGAAACTAGTTTGCGACTCCTGGACAGAGATCAAGTTGATTAATAAGTCGAGAGGGGCACTTAAGCATTCCATTGCGTGGTAGTAGCTAGTCATTGGACAACATACACAAAACTCAGTGCTTAAGGACGGTCCCAGTGAGACAACGCACCGTGTACTCCTACATGGCCTCTCACCGCTACCTTTACCAAATTGTGTTCACACACTTAACGCTCAGCATCAGAACACATCACTGCACTCCAATTCATTCCCAATGAATCAGACCTGACATACTCTAAGCAATAGCAAGCAAGGCAAGGTAAGATCACAACATGGCTTCAATCAACTCCTACACATACTAGTGGGTTTCAACTATTTACTGTGGCAATGACAGGTCATGCAGAGGAATGGGTTCAACTACCGCAGCATAAAGTAGCAGTTGAATCGTTGTTGTCCTAATGCAATAACAGGGAGCAGGAGTGAGAGAGTAGGATTGTATCGGAATGAACAAAGGGGTTTGCTTGCCTGGTATAACAACGTGTAGAGCACTGCTCCTCTGACAGGTACTCTGGAACGGTCTCCGGAGCAGAACCTATCGAGAAGGACGGTGCCAGCAATCAAACACAAGCATGTGCAACAATATGATGCATGAATATGGCATGAATATATGATGTTATTGAGATAATGCAACTAGCATTTTATTTGGTTGAATTCCATTTGAACCAAGGGTTCAAATGCAACTCTAGAATAAGCATTTTGAAATGCCATTTATGTGTTTTCATATAAGCAGTAGGTATAACTTCATTTGTCATGCATGAAAATGGTACAGATGGATAGATTGAATTTTTCTGATAATTTTTCATATATAAATTATCTCATTCTGAGCTACGGTTGAATTTCTGTGATTTTTAGAAGTTTAAACCAATTTCTGAAATAAATAAATCATTTAAGATTTATTTAAATTCCAGAATTGGAATACTGCGTCAGCATGACCCAAGCATGACGTCAGCAGGTCAAAGGGCTGGTCCAGAGTCAAACCTGACAGTGGGGTCCACTGGTCAGTGACTCAGTTAATTAACACTGAACTAATCCTAACAGAAAGTCAGCAGGGCTGGGCCCACAAGTCAGTGGCTAAACTAATTAACAAAACTAATTAATTAACTTAATCTAGTCAACTAACTGGAGGGGTGGGGGCCCGCCTGCCATTGACCCAGGGGGTCAAATCCTGGTCAACCCCCGGCTAACACGCCGGCGTTTAGCCGCCGGCGGCAGCAAACGCGACGGAGGGCGTCGGGATCGTCGTTCCGGCGGTCATTTGGGCAGCGGAGACCATCTACGGGGAGCTGGAGCTCACCCGCATCCATTCCAGTCAGCGGCAGCAGCTAGGGCGGCCGGAGCTCGCCGGAAACGAGCTCGCGGTGGCGCCGGAGTTCGGCCCTCATCGAATATGGGGCTACAGGGCACGGGAAGGCCAACGGAGGGGTGCTACGGGCTCCTGGTGAAGTAGCGAGTGCGGTGGAGTGCTCTGTTTTGAGCATGCGTGGCTGTGGCCACAGCGGCGGCATCGCCGGCGGCGGTGAGCTTGCGGTCACGGAGGGATTCTGGGCTACAGCACGCGCGAGAGTGAGGGGACAGGGGGAAAAGAAAGAGGAGCTCACGGCGTGTCCAACGCGACGGACGGCGAGCTCGGGGAGGTCCTGGAGCGGTCGGGGCGGCGAGGGGGATCCACGGCGGCCGGCGGTGAAGATGAGGTCGAGGTCAAGGCCTCAGGGCATCCGGGGTCGATTTCTTCGGCTTGGAGACGCACGGCAGCAAGGCGGAGCTCGGGGGCTCGTCGGAGAGGCGAGGGGGAGGCGGTGGCTACGGTGGTTTCGATCGGCGGTGACGACGGCGGTCGGAACCGAGCGCGAGAGGAAGACAGAGGAGGGGAGGGGCGACGAGAGAGAGCCAGAGAGGTAAGAGGATGTGCGTGGCTTCGTCCGGAGCTTCGAGGCGGCGAGGGGGAGGACAGGCAGGCAGGAGGCGTGGCGCCCTCGCCGTGCGCGCGCGCCGGCCACGTGCCTCGCCTACTGGCGCGAGGTTGGTGGTGACTGGCTTGGCCAGTGGGCCGGGCCAGCTCTGCCTGGTTGGGTTGCAGGTAAAACCAGGTAAGCCTTTTCCCTTTTTATTTTTCTTTTCTAATTTTCTGACATTTGTTTGATTTAACTAAAACATTTGAAAACTTCTGACATTTTTGCAGGAGCTAAAAGGAGTAGTCCAAAGCCCCACACAAAATCCAGAGTTATTGGACACATATAAAATATATAATAAATATATATATCCAATGCAAATATTTATTGCATTAATTCCAAAAGCCCAAAATAAATATTTATGAGCTGCTAATAATATTGGTTTGATTTTTATCTCTAACCAATATTTTCAGAGAGCAACATGAACATTTTCTTGGCACCTTTTGGAGCAATTTTTATTTGGGTCATTTTTCAAAAGGGTTTTCTCCGGGTTTAACAAGTCCTCAAATCAAATTCATTTGAAATTTAAACATGATGCAAACATCAAGACTAGCCTAATGCATACCAGAACTAGGGTTGTGAAAACTCGCCCCCACTCGAAAGAATCTCGTCCCGAGATTCAGGAGTCGACGGAAAGAAGGTGGGGTACTCCAGTCGGAGACGATCTTCTCGCTCCCAAGTAGCTTCTCTCTCAGAATGATGAGACCACTGAACCTTGAGAAACTTGATGTTATGTCGTCGAGTGACACGCTCTGCTTGATCCAGAATACGAACGGGATGCTCTCGATATGTGAGGTTATCTTGAAGATCAAGCGTTTCGTGGTCCACTTCGCGGATGGGATCCGAGAAGCAACGCCTGAGTTGAGAGACGTGGAATACATCATGTACTCGAGAAAAATGTGGGGATAGTTCCAGCTGGTAGGCAACCTCTCCTCGTTTAGCGAGAATGCGAAAAGGACCAATGTAACGAGGAGCCAACTTGCCCTTGATACCGAAACGATGGGTACCCTTCAAAGGAGTAACCCGAAGATAAGCTTTGGCACCAACCTCATAAGCCACTTCCTTATGATGACGATCATACTGGCTCTTTTGACGAGACTGGGCTCTTTTCAAATTCTCTCGAATGATGCGAACTTGCTCTTCTGCCTCCTGGATCATATCCAGTCCAAAGAATTGTCTTTCACCGTTTTCTGACCAGTTCAAAGGTGTTCGACATCTTCGTCCATAGAGTATCTCGAAAGGAGCTTTCTTGAGACTGGATTGATAGCTATTGTTATAAGCAAACTCGGCGAAAGGAAGACATTTCTCCCAATCCATACCGAATGAGATAGCGCAAGCTCTAAGCATGTCCTCGAGAATTTGGTTGACCCGTTCCACCTGACCACTTGATTGAGGGTGGAAAGCGGTACTTAAGGAAAGATGGGTGCCCATGGCAGTCTGGAAACTCTCCCAGAAATGAGAAGTGAAAAGACTACCACGGTCTGAATTGATCTCTAGTGGAACACCATGAAGTGACACTATTCGAGAAAAATATAAGTCAGCGAGCTGACTAGCAGTGATACTCTCTCGAACAGGTAGAAAGTGAGCCACTTTGGACAGACGATCAATGACTACGAAGATAGCATTATTCCCTCTCTTGGTTCTGGGAAAGCCGGTGATGAAGTCCATACCAACTTTATCCCATTTCCACTCAGGAATAGCTAAGGGCTGAAGGGTGCCAGAAGGTCTTTGATGTTCCGCCTTAACGCGACGACAAACATCACATTTAGCAATGAACTCAGCAATTTCTCTCTTCATCCTAGTCCACCAGAACCTCTGGCGTAGGTCCTGATACATCTTAGTACTACCGGGATGAATCGTGAGAGGAGATTCATGAGCCTCTTTAAGGATCAATTGTCGCAGATGTTGATTCTTGGGAACCACCAGGCGATTCTCAAAGAAAACAACACCTCGATCATCCATAGAGAAACATCCGCCAACTCCCCTTTTAATGTTTCTCTTGATGCGGATAACACCCCTATCAAACTTCTGGTCAGAAATGATCTGATCCTCAAGGGTAGGTTTCGCCACCAAGGTAGAAAGGAATCCACGAGGAGCAATGTGAAGGTTAAGCTTACATAATTCCTCATGGAGAAGTGGTTGGCCCTGCTGCAACATGAGATTGTTGCAATAGGACTTACGACTTAGCGCATCAGCCATGACATTTCCCTTGCCTGGGGTGTAGGTAATTCCTAAGTCGTAATCTGAGATCAACTCCAACCAACGTCTTTGCCTAAGATTCAAATCTGGTTGGGTGAAGATATACTTGAGACTCTGGTGATCGGTGTAGATCTCGCAACGATTACCAAGGAGGTAATGCCGCCAGGTCTTAAGTGCATAGACTACGGCTGCAAGCTCTAGATCATGTGTAGGATAATTCTCCTCATGTGGAAGCAACTGTCGAGATGCATAGGCAATCACATGACGATCCTGCATAAGAATGCAACCTAGTCCCTGTCGTGAGGCATCACAATAGATAACAAAGTCCTTCGTGAAATCTGGTGGCACAAGTATGGGAGCAGAAGTCAGGCGTCTTTTCAGTTCCTGAAAACTATGCTCACACTGTGGGGACCACTCAAACTTGTTATCTTTCTTGAGAAGTTCCGTGAGAGGTTTGGCCACTTTCGAGAAGTTTTCAACAAAGCGGCGATAAAAGCTGGCTAGACCAAGGAAACTCCTAACTTGTTTAACTGTTTCAGGCGGAGTCCAATCAAGAACGGCCTGAACTCTCTCAGGATTGACAGCAATGCCCTTACCAGAAATTACGTGGCCGAGATAGGTCACTTCTGGCAACCAAAATTCGCACTTGGAGAACTTGGCATAAAGGCGGTGCTCTCTAAGTTTTTCTAGAACAAGTCTAAGATGTTCGGCATGCTCTTCCTCGTTCTTCGAGTAAATAAGAATATCATCGAGGTAAACCACGACAAACTTATCTAAGTACTCCATGAAGATCGAGTTCATCAAGCGGGAGAATGTGGCTGGAGCATTGGTTAGACCGAAAGACATGACGGCGTACTTGTACTGGCCATAACGAGTGACAAAAGCCGTCTTAGGAATGTCTCCGTTTCTGATCTTGATTTGATGGTAGCCTAACCTCAAATCCATTTTGGAGAAGACTGAGGATCCAGCGAGCTAATCATACAGGTCGTTGATCCTGGGGAGCGGATACTTGTTCTTTATCGTGACCAAATTAACGGGACGATAATCTACAACCATCCGTTCCGTGCCATCCTTCTTCTTGACGAAGAGGACGGGACAAGCCCAAGGAGAAGAACTAGGACGAATAAAACCCTTTTGCAAGGACTCATCAAGTTGTTTCTTAAGCTCAGCTAGTTCTAGGGGTGCCATCTTGTAAGGTCTCCTAGAAATTGGAACAGTTCCTGGAATAAGATCTATGACGAACTCTACATCCCTGTCAGGTGGAACACCTGGTAGTTCTTCTGGAAAGACAACCGGAAAGTCTCGGACTACCGGGATATCTTCAAGGTCTGGAAGGGGGCTGGCATTAAGAGAATAGAGTTGACGCTTTGCAACTCTAGTGGAGACAGTGACTATCTTGCCAGATGGGTGTGTAAGCTGAACAGACCTAGTGTAACAATCGATCTTGGCATGATGAGCTGTCATCCAGTCCATACCCAAGATGATGTTAATATCTGAAGACTTGAGGGCTATGAGTGAGGCAAGGAATACAAGTCTGTCAACAAGGATTCCATTACCATGGCTTATTCTGGTAGTTTGCCATCTAGACCCCGGGGTTTGGATTTCGAGTGGAGTTGGCATATCACAAAATGACATGTCGTGCAAACGAGCATAGCCTTCAGAGATGAAGGAGTGAGATGCTCCGGTATCGAACAGAACCGAAGCCGAATGGCAATTGACAAGGAGTGTACCAAGAACGACATTTGGATCATCTTGAGCGTCTTTAGCTGATACGTGATGCACACGTCCATGTTTAGTGGGAGCTGGATTGGCACTGATCGTCTTGCGTGGTGGCTTACTACGAAGAACGGACTTCTCGGGCTGGGGTGGAGCAAGACTGGCCTGAGAGCAGTCACGTGCATAGTGTCCTGGCTTTCCGCATGTAAAGCAAGTCCCTGAGGTAGGTCGTGGACCTGCATTGACAAGCGGTTTGCCAATAGACTTGGGTGGAACGTAAGACTGAGCTGGATGAGGCACCTCATAAGATGGCCTCGAAGGATATCTGGGTGGAAGAGCGGAGTTTGGAACCCAAATCCGGCGCTTCTGGGAACTAGTGCCGGAGCAAGAACCCAGTTCACGGGTGTGCTTACGAGACTCATCATAAGTGAGCTGGGCGGTCTCTGCATTGATGGCCTTGTTCACAAGAGCCTGGAATGTATCGCAATGATGCAAGTGGAGATCACGACGTAGTTTGGGGTTGAGACCCTTCCCGAACCTAGCCTGCTTCTTGGCGTCCGTGGACACTTCTTCTCTAGCATAGCGGGCGAGGTTCTCAAACTCTCGACTATAAGCATCAACATCCATCTTAGCCTGTGTAAGACTACAGAACTCTTCTCTCTTACGATCGATAAGGGCTTGAGGGATATGATGCTCACGAAAAACCTCGGTGAAATCTCTCCAGGTAGGAATCTGGCCAGCTGGAATCATGGCCTCATAGTTCTGCCACCAAAGACTAGCAGGACCTTCCAGGTGATAAGTGGCATAGATGACCTTGTCATCTTCAGCTACGTTCGCAGAACACAGCTTGTGAGTGATACTACGGAGCCAGTCATCTGCATCGAGTGGCTCAATGGGATGATGGAAAGTGGGTGGTTTCAGACGAATGAAGTCATGGATGGTTGCTGATTCCTTGCACTGATGTGCGGTGTTCTCCTCGATACGTGCCAACAAGCGGTTAGATTCACGCTTGTTTCTCTCCATCTCTAACATTAACTGTGCCATCGAAGGCTGATCAGGAGGATCCTCCTCATCCCTACCACCTCCGGGGTTCTGTCTACGAGCAGCTGAGCTTCGCTTAAGTGAAGACATCCTGAGAAGCGAAACCGAAGACGGAAACATCAACAGCTATAGGATGCATAAGGTAGAACAAGAAATTAGTATCTCTCGAACTACTAAGATAATTCCGGCAGCATAACGGCAGTAAGATGCTCAGAATGAGATATCCTGCTAACAAAGGGTAGTTCAACATCTCAACATCATCACTCAAGGTACTGTGATAGTACTAAACAAACTATACTGGAAGAACTTGAAAACAGGAATAGGACTCTGATCAACCAATCCTAAGGGACTACGGAGTAGTAACTCGTGATCCTCATAGACGGAAGAGAAAGCCTAGTTTCTTAACCCCGTAGGAAAAATAGGATGACTCAGATCAGAAGACATGAGGTATAAGGAGTAAAAAGAGCCTTACGTTCCCTTCCACAATCAATTCCCTTATATAACTAAAGAATTTCTAGACTCAACTTCGACCAGTTTGGCTTGGTAATCCTACAGGCAGTCAGGCTCTGATACCAACGCTGTCGGGACCCTGATCCTAAGTCACATCGATCTAGCATGTAACACACCATATCACTTTACGGCCTCACGCACGGTATCCCCACGGGTGCCACCTTACCTGGCCCTGGATCGTTTGCGCATTTTGGCTCACGTATATGATAGTGTCGCTAGCATCCATATGACAGAGAACCCGGGCCGACATGACCAGTTATAAACCAAAAGTGGCACTAAATTACAGAGACATGCATTCATGACCCAGCAACGAACGTGTCGGTCATCAACGTATGAACCCAAGTCGTAGCAAGCTACAAGGACTTAAAGGAACAACGCGTGACATTGCCCCTAAGGGACAGACACAGGAACGAAGAAGGACACATGCCGGTCAGCCTAAGTGTTCCGGAGCAGTAGCAAGCTACCAAGGCTCAGTGGAAGCACTAGGAGACATTTCCCTGTAAGATAGGCTACCAAGGGTAAACAACTAGGTGTCGGATCCCACACATACCAAGCATTTCAATAACATACACACAATATGCTCAATATGTGCAAATACAACATGGCATCACAACAAGACTCTAATAAACAAAATATATATTCATTAGGCTCCGAGGAGCTAGATATTACAAACATGGGTCTCATGACCCAACATTCAGAGCATAGAAGCAACAAGCGGAAGCACAACATGTCTGAGTATGGGCATCTACAAATGAAAAAGGCTGAAGAGCCTGACTATCTACGACACTCGTCCAAGAACGTAGCTGAGGTACAAGCTACTTGTCGAAGTCCAAGCGGAACTACTAGTGAGACATCAATCTCATCTCCAAAACATAAATTAAGCAAACATGAGTACAAAGGTACTCAGCAAGACTTACATCAGATCCTATCATACATGCACTTGTATCAAGATGGCAAAATCGGGTTTAGTTGCAGCAAGCCAGCTTTGACTCAGTGGCTACCCTATTCTACGATTGCTGGTAACTCTTTTGAGGTGGCGCACACGAGTCCACTAAGCACCACACAATACACCGCTATGGATTCATCCCCGTCTCCCTACGTGAAGGCCATCCATAGCACTCACACTTGTCTTGCGTATTTTAGAGTATCCACTTCAAGTTGTCTATGTACCACGTAAGCATCCAAGAAGTCCATAACCGTGGACCCGGCTATTCGAATAGATCATGATAAAACCCTGCAGGGGTGTACTTCTTCACACACGCTCTCGCCACTTACTGCCATGTACACGTCGTGTATCTCGGCAACCTTCAAGCGGAAGCCTGGCGAGGGTGTCGGCCACGACCTGACTAACCACACAAGACTCTAGTCCAGGTTTATTGCCTATTCGGGTTCCATCCGCAAGGGAGTCCGGCCGAGGTTTCCATCACGGCCCCAAACGATGTGTACAGGGTTCCCGAGCCCACCATCCGGGTGCCACTCGGTACACCGGGCCACGTGTGCCTAGTCTGTCCCAAGCCCACCCTGCCGGGTGCCACTTGGTAAAGAAATAACACTACCTACAAACACCAGAAACTAGTTTGCGACTCCTGGACAGAGATCAAGTTGATTAATAAGTCGAGAGGGGCACTTAAGCATTCCAATGCGTGGTAGTAGCTAGTCATTGGACAACATACACAGAACTCAGTGCTTAAGGATGGTTCCAGTGAGACAACCCACCATGTACTCCTACATGGCCTCTCACCGCTACCTTTACCAAATTGTGTTCACACACTTAACGCTCAGCATCAGAACACATCACTACACTCCAATTCATTCCCAATGAATCAGACCTGACATACTCTAAGCAATAGCAAGCAAGGCAAGGTAAGATCACAACATGGCTTCAATCAACTCCTGCACATACTAGTGGGTTTCAACTATTTACTGTGGCAATGACAGGTCATGCAGAGGAATGGGTTCAACTACCGCAGCATAAAGTAGTAGTTGAATCGTTGTTGTCCTAATGCAATAACAGGGAGCAGGAGTGAGAGAGTAGGATTGTATCGGAATGAACAAAGGGGTTTGCTTGCCTGGTATAACAACGTGTAGAGCACTGCTCCTCTGACAGGTACTCTGGAACGGTCTCCGGAGCAGAACCTATCGAGAAGGACGGTGCCAGCAATCAAACACAAGCATGTGCAACAATATGATGCATGAATATGGCATGAATATATGATGTTATTGAGCTAATGCAACTAGCATTTTATTTGGTTGAATTCCATTTGAACCAAGGGTTCAAATGCAACTCTAGAATAAGCATTTTTAAATGCCATTTATGTGTTTTCATATAAGCAGTAGGTATAACTTCATTTGTCATGCATGAAAATGGTACAGATGGATAGATTGAATTTTTCTGATAATTTTTCATATATAAATTATCTCATTCTGAGCTACGGTTGAATTTCTGTGATTTTTAGAAGTTTAAACCAATTTCTGAAATAAATAAATCATTTAAGATTTATTTAAATTCCAGAATTGGAATACTGCGTCAGCATGACCCAAGCATGACGTCAGCAGGTCAAAGGGCTGGTCCAGAGTCAAACCTGACAGTGGGGTCCACTGGTCAGTGACTCAGTTAATTAACACTGAACTAATCCTAACAGAAAGTCAGCAGGGCTGGGCCCACAAGTCAGTGGCTAAACTAATTAACAAAACTAATTAATTAACTTAATCTAGTCAACTAACTGGAGGGGGTGGGGGCCCACCTGCCATTGACCCAGGGGGTCAAATCCTGGTCAACCCCCGGCTAACACGCCGGCGTTTAGCCGCCGGCGGCAGCAAACGTGACGGAGGGCGTCGGGATCGCCGTTCCGGCGGTCATTTGGGCAGCGGAGACCATCTACGGGGAGCTGGAGCTCACCCGCATCCATTCCAGTCAGCGGCAGCAGCTAGGGCGGCCGGAGCTCGCCGGAAACGAGCTCGCGGCGGCGCCGGAGTTCGACCCTCGTCGAATATGGGGCTACAGGGCACGGGAAGGCCAACGGAGGGGTGCTACGGGCTCCTGGTGAAGTAGCGAGTGCGGTGGAGTGCTCGGTTTTGAGCATGCGTGGCTGTGGCCACAGCGGCGGCATCGCCGGCGGCGGTGAGCTTGCGGTCACGGAGGGATTCGGGGCTACAGCACGCGCGAGAGTGAGGGGACAGGGGGAAAAGAAAGAGGAGCTCACGGCGAGTCCAACGCGTCGGACGGCGAGCTCGAGGAGGTCCTGGAGCGGTCGGGGCGGCGAGGGGGATCCACGGCGGCCGGCGGTGAAGATGAGGTCGAGGTCAAGGCCTCAGGGCATCCGGGGTCGATTTCTTCGGCTTGGAGACGCACGGCAGCAAGGCGGAGCTCGGGGGCTCGTCGGAGAGGCGAGGGGGAGGCGGTGGCTACGGTGGTTTCGATCGGCGGTGACGACGGCGGTCGGAACCGAGCGCGAGAGGAAGACAGAGGAGGGGAGGGGCGACGAGAGAGAGCCAGAGAGGTAAGAGGATGTGCGTGGCTTCGTCCGGAGCTTCAAGGCGGCGAGGGGGAGGACAGGCAGGCAGGAGGCGTGGCACCCTCGCCGTGCGCGCGCGCCGGCCACGCGCCTCGCCTACTGGCGCGAGGTTGGTGGTGACTGGCTTGGCCAGTAGGCCGGGCCAGCTCTGCCTGGTTGGGCTGCAGGTAAAACCAGGTAAGCCTTTTCCCTTTTTATTTTTCTTTTCTAATTTTCTGACATTTGTTTGATTTAACTAAAACATTTGAAAACTTCTGACATTTTTGCAGGAGCTAAAAGGAGTAGTCCAAAGCCCCACACAAAATCCAGAATTATTGGACACATATAAAATATATAATAAATATATATATCCAATGCAAATATTTATTGCATTAATTCCAAAAGCCCAAAATAAATATTTATGAGCTGCTAATAATATTGGTTTGATTTTTATCTCTAACCAATATTTTCAGAGAGCAACATGAACATTTTCTTGGCACCTTTTGGAGCAATTTTTATTTGGGTCATTTTTCAAAAGGGTTTTCTGAGGGTTTCACAAGTCCTCAAATCAAATTCATTTGAAATTTAAACATGATGCAAACATCAAGACTAGCCTAATGCATACCAGAACTAGGGTTGTGACAATTATGTTCCTTGATTTTGCGTCCCTAACACGGTTGGGGTTTATGGGCCCCCCTCGATAACCCGCCTAGCGCTAAAGCTTTTCTAGCAAGGCCCGACATTGGTACTCCATTTGCCTAATAACTAAAACTTGCATAGGGACTAGCTATCCCGTGATCTTAATTAACAACCCCGGGCCAGTGCTCCACATGAGTGTTGGTCCAAACTGAGCAGATTGCGGGGCCGCCTTGGGGAAACCCGAGGTATTTGGTATACACCTGTAGGATGACTCATCCGGTCGTGGCCTGAGACTAGATACGCGCGGCTACTGTCAGGGTGTCGACACGCCGGGAGGTCTTGCTGGATTAGTTTTACCTTAGTCGGAATATCTTGAGCACGGGATTCCGAGAATACTCGGGTCTTCCCACCTTGGAGTTGCGACTCCGCAGATCGTGAGCTTGTGATGGGCTAAGTTGGGACACCCCTGAAGGGTTTGATCTTTCGAAAGCCGTGCCCGTGGTTATGTGGCAGATGGGAATTTGTTAATATTCGGTTGTAGAAAACTTGACACCATGTTCAGAATACACTACCAGCGTGAGTAACCGTGACGGTCATTTTCCAAAAGGGGCATGGGAAGTGAACACGCTGGGGTTATGTTTGACGTGCTTAGGTAGGATCACTTCGTGATCACTTTGTCGCTTGTGGCACTTCTCTTCTCGCTCTAAACACGTAAGCTAGTGCTAGTGCAGCTGCAACCTTATTCTTCAGCCTTGTTCCACACCCAAGGCTTAGATAGTTTTGCTACCCGGGAACGGGATTGCTAAGTCCTCCGTGGCTCACAGATTCTACACAACACCAGATGCAGGTATTATGGTGAACTACACAGGAGACGACACAGAGCTGTACTGGGAGTTCGTGGCACTTCTCTTTGTCGCTTGTGGCACTTCTCTTTTGCAATTTCATCCCTATTTTACATGAGTCGTGCAAAGATACCATACTTGAGATCATTCTAGTATGAGCTTATACCTCTAAGTCGTGCCTTGACACGTAGGAGTTATAATCTCATACTGGGCATTACACTACCCCAACCATGGAGGACACCATGATAGCATATGACATGGCCTTAAGCTCTAAAGCTAGAAAGTTGACCCCGAAGAGAAGGAAGTACTAGTGTTGTGCCCGATCTTCTCTATGCTTTTGGTTGTAATTTGACAAACTTAGCATCCTTTACTTTGAATGTAACATGGCAGCAAGTATTGTGTTATGCTTTTGGTTGTAACATGGCAGTTACAATGGCCTTCTGCTTTTGGTTGTAAAACATGGCAGAAATTATGGCCTTATGGAAGATGGTGTATGATCATGTTAACTGCTTTATTTCTCTATATATTGTTGTGATATTGTGTCATGGTGTATGAATATGTTCATCTGGAAATATATGTTTGCATTTTCTGTTCTGTGCATACATATCTTGAAAAGTGAAATAACATGCAAAATGCTGTCCAAATTGAGCCAATATGCTGTCCAAAATTTGAACTTTTTTTCGAACAACCTAGAAAAAATCGAATAAATTACAGTAAAACATTCATATATGTTTGACTAATCTGAGAAAGTTTCATGCAGTTTGGATCATTGGTTCAACGGGAAAATGCATCTCAACTTTCAGATTTACTAGTTTGACCACATTTTGACCGAAATTTAAAAGTTGTCAGAAAAAATTGAAAAAAAAATACAGTAAATCATTCATATATGTGTGACTAATCTGAGAAAGTTTCATGCAATTTGGATCATTGGTTCAACGAATCTATGCATTTCAACTAGTTTGAGCAAATTTGGATCAAAACTTGACGAGGAGCAGCAGGGGAAGGAGACTCTAGTAGTAGGGGCAACAGCGGCAGGGTAGAAGGTGCATGAGGGGAGCAAGAGGGGGTGGCAGCAGTAGGGAGGGAAGGGCCGGTGAGAAGCGGCAACGACCGGCGAGGAGCAGTAGGAAGGTGCAGGAGAGGAGTGGAGTACGAGTTCATCCATCCCCCCGTGTTAATGTTTGGATCAGAGAGGTACAAGGGTATAATAGTCCTCTATTTTGTTCACTTATGTTGTCTATTACTTACAAAGTTTGTTTTTGTGTTGAAAAGTGGCAAAAGATCAAAGTCCAAACAAAGAAGTGTCATGAGATCAAATACAAAGTAAAAAGTGGCAAATAGTCAATGTACCAGATAAGGGGTGGCAAATAATCAAATTGCCCCGAGTTATGAACAGAGATGGAGGCAAACTGACAAATAACTTGGTATTAGTAGTGTCCAATGGCCGGGGCCTACGTCAGGCCGTTCACGTGGCAGCGACACGAGTGGTTTGTTGCCTCAACCTGTGTACTTCGACCTATTTCTTTTACCCGCCCGGGTACACGTGACCAGGCTCAATCACGTGAGCTGGCTCGCAAAACACCCCGATATTCATGCTAAAGTAATCCCCCTAATGGTGCCATGTCATGACCTTTTTGCTAATCCAATTGTCACTTGATCAAAATTCAAGTCAAACTCAAATTTAGAATAATGTAAAATAATATTTATGCAAACAACAAAATAAAAATTTTCATTGTGTTGTAAATACTCACCAACTAATTTTCATGGAGAAACCAACATAATTTGCATTCCCCAAATGCCCCTAGACATATTTAAAGTGGCCCAATAACACTAAATTTATTTTGAAATAAACAAATAAATTATGCATTTAAAAAATATGCGAAACTTTGTGGGCAGCTCCAAAATATTGCATAGTAATTATGAGACAGTTTTCATGTTTAACAAAATTCAATTTTTGTGAAGAAAAAAGCAAAATAGGGATGAAAATAGAAAACAGAGGTGAAATGACAAAACATAAAGTTAAAAGAAAACTAAAAAAACTACTAGACACTTGAGTCCTAGTGCTACATGGGGAAGCCCAACCCACCTCCACATCTCCTGCTACCTCTCTCTACAGTAGGAGCAGGGGGATTGTGCCGGCCATCTACGCCTCCATGGTCACCTTGTCGCCGTGTCGACCATCCAGTGACGCCCCGATGCCTACAAGGCCTCCATGCTCCCTGACGAACCCTAACGCCTCACTCTTCCCCTCCCTCACGTCGCTCCTCTCTCCCGCATCACCTGACACCGCTGCCGCTGTGGTTTCCCTCGCCCACGCGCTCTCCATCACTCCCGCGCCCTAGGACCTTGTCCGACTCCTTTGTCGCCGCAAACCGCGTCGCCTGCTACCACCAGCTCAAGCCGACGACTGATGCAGAGCCAGGATCAAGTCTTCTTCCTCCGATTCGGCCTTGAGTTCCGCCGCATCGATCACGGCGCCCTGCTGCTCCTAAGCCTCTCACATAGCCTACCTTGCACTCCATGGTGAGCACCTGTAAATTCCCCTTCTCTTTTCCCCTTGGTCTCGCGCCATGGCCATCGTCCCCATCACGACCATGAGCCCTCGCCGTCGCGCCCTAGCCTCACACTCCGCTTGCACATGTAGCCACAACCGTATGCCCGCGCCTTCCCGTGACCGCGACTGGATCCCTTCTCGCGCGCGCTCGCGCGCCTCATTGCCTGCTGCAGCGCTGCACCGCTCCACCCGCTGCTCTTGGCCGCCATCTGGAAGCCTCCCACCCGCGCTCTGCTGCTGCTGCTGATTACAGCTGCGGCTGCCACCCGCTGACCGTGTTGCGCTGCTGCTGCCGCCTTCCTGCTAATCTGCTACCTCCTGCTGCGTTCGCAACCGCCCACACCTGACTTGCCCAGGAAGGGCCCTGAGCTCGCTCGCGCCGACCGCTCGCGGCGTCCTCGCACGGTGCTCGTCTCGCTCGCCGCGCCCAGGTCGGCACCATGGCATGTCACCGCGTGCCCATCCGCACTCCCGCCCACATCGACCGCCCCTGCCTCTGCCCGCTCGCACCGCCCATGCAGCCGCCCACCCCCGTGCGTGCCCACTCACCAACGGCCCCGCCACTCGACTCCGCCACTAGGCTGCCCCCGACTACCTCATCTCCTCCCGTGACTCCCTGGACGCACGCGAGCGAGGGCAACTAGCTGGTGCCCTCCATCGCCACCGGCAGCCGCTCCCCACGGCCCCAATTGACTGGTCAACTGTCGTAGTTGACCAATTGACTAGGCATTTGACACAAGTCAACGGGCCCCCACTGGTCAGCCTCTGGTGCACTGCTGGGGCCCACTGCATCGGCTGCACCTAGCAATTTCCGTTTAATTTTGAAGTATTAGCAATTCCGGAAAGTTCAGAAAATGATTAAAACCTTGAAAATTAATAGAAAATAAACCATAAATCGGGTGGAAGTAATTTATATGTGAGAAATGTTTAGAAAAATAAGATGAACCCGAATACGCCACCCGCATACCTGGCACATGTCTCTAACAGATCAAACATGGAATCTTCTGCTCCGGATTGTTTGTCCGATAACTACCTCAAGCCGGGAAAATATCCACCGATATTTTTCCGCTCCGTTTGTAACGCGTAGCACTGCGTTAGGTCATCCCTAGCACAACATATTACCATGTAATGCTTTGATATGCATTTGATTGCTTTATATTTATTGTTTCTTCCCCCTCCTCTCTCTACTAGACGCTGAGACTGATGCTGCTTTCGCGATTGACTACACTCCTGATGACTAGTCCTTTTTCACAGAGCGTACAGGTAAGCAAAACCCCCTTGATCATTCCTACATCGTTTGTACCTATGCTAATGCATAGCCTGATTTTGTAACCTGCTATTGTTATCTACATGCTTATCCTATATGCTTAGTATAGGTTGGTTAGTGATCCACCAGTGACGCCTCACCTTGTCCTTGTTGCCCCCGCTTTATGATCGATGTCTCGATCAACATTATCGTCGTCCAGGACCCAACACATCACCTCACACCCCCTAGTCGTACGGCTCCGCAGAGCTACTATCGAGTGCCGAGGGTGATACCTCGTACAACACTTGTAATGAGATCTCTGCAGCGTAGCTACTCGATCGTGGTCTATAGAGGGTGATTCCTCCGTCACCACTCCCGATGATGACTCGGTCGTGCAGCTCTTCAAATGTAAACCTACCGAGGGTGATTCCTCCAAGTTCACCTTGACGGTTACATCAAGTGGAATCCATCGAGAGTGATTCCTCAGATCCCCCTTTATGTTATGGACACACGGTTACTTTGACTTTACCCTAGAATAATGTGTAAGTCGGGTCAGCCCCGAGGGGTAGCCGCGAGAAATGTGAAGTCGGGTTGACCATGAGGGTACTTGCGGGAGTCACTGTTTCTACGAGACTGAAGGGACAGGCGGTACAAACCCAATAGAGGTGGACTTGAGTTCCCGGCGGTATTTTTGTTGGAAAAATGCCTTATAAGCCATAACATTTGTATTATTATATTTCTATATTCATAATTAGGAGTTTATATTTCATGCTGTAACTGTTATGATCCTGGAATATGCGATTCTATAGAAAACTCATATGCACGTGTGAAATGATAAAAGAATAAAATGAAGGTACCTAGTATCGCCTCTAAGACTAGCTCAAGTGTTGTTGGTGATCACATTTTCTAGATCTTAGGATACCATTAATTATAACGATGATCCTAAAACAACATTGAGATTATGACGTTGGAATAACGACCATATTGAATTAACCCAAACTTGTTTGTTATCAATTGAATTAATATTGTCTGTATTAAATTGTAATAACACAGAGTGTTAGCATGTGTTTTAGTTCCTTAGACCATGAGAGTGTCTCGGTCACTTCCTATCAGACGTTGGGCTTTGGGGTTGCTCAAACGTCATCTGTAACAAGATGATCATAACGATAACTTCCAGGCTCACCAGAAAGTTTGACAAATGACTGGACAACTCAAGAGTGGGATTTTCTCTTATGACAATGGAGAGATATTCTTAGGGCCCTCTCAGTGTGACATCATCCGCCATCGTCTGTCCAGACACAGGTTACTATGTCACGGGGATGCCGGAACACATTAACGAGAAAGAAGAACAAAACTGGTAATAGGAGCAACAATATAGTCAGCATGATGATGAGTTAGGGAGGATACCGATGCACACCGAGTTTTTTAAAGTATCGCGAAGCAAAGGGAACATCACATGATAACCAAAGGTTCACTGCAATATCATTCGTGTAATCATAGGGACCGATATGGATGTCCACGGTTCCGCTATCGGTCATTGAACGAAGGGGTTTCATTCATGTCTATGATTTACCAAACCTACGGTGTCACAAGCTTATGGTAATCACGATCTGTTGAGCGTTAGTGACACGAGAGTGATGAGAATATATTTTTTAAATTGTTTTCTTAACATCCGGAATAGTTCCGAGAGGTTCCAGAAGCGTTTCGGGGTCACCGGAAGGGTTTCCATGAATATCGGGTAATACCGGGTATTACCAAATAATATATATATATAGGTGGAAAATGTTTCCGGGGATATATATATATATATATATATATATATATATATATATATATATATATATATATATATATATATATAATGCTCTAAAAATGCTTAGAACAAATTTATATATAATTTAATATCAATGGGCCTAATAAGGCCAAGAGGTGGAAGGAAACTTGGGCCAAAAGACCCAAGTGGGAAAGTGCCTCCCTTCCCTAAGGAAGGGGGCCGAATTGGAGAGGGTGAGGAGTCCAACTCCTCCTACCTTGGCCGGCCAAAGGGGAGGGAATTTCCCTCCCCTTGTGGCGCCCCTACTCTCCCCTCCTAACCTATATATACTAGAGGATTTCCAGCCTATTGGAACACAAGTTTTCGAACCTCCTCTAGTTGATCTAGTTCTAGTTCTTGTTGGTCCACAAGTTTTCAAACCTCCTCTAGTTGATCTAGTTCTAGTTCTTGTTTGTCCTAGTTGACTAATTAGAGCTAGCCCTAGCCACCTATAATCCTCATAATTAGAAGACCCATGTGGTTCTAATCTCCTACCTCTAATTCTTGGGCCATGACTAGCTTTGGACGGTAAAGCGCCGCGGATCGTGAAGACCGTACGCTTGCAACCAAGTAGAGAGGTTGTTCTTTCGGTCTTCCGTTCGAGGGATCATTCATGGGCGGTTCGTAGGATCGTAATCAACATTCGAGGGACTCCAAGTACGATGTACACTGACTCATCTACTTCTGCTGCACTCATGTAGTCGGTAACGATCATTGATCACAACCCGTTATGCATCTTCATATTGATCTTGGGTGACCATAGGGCGAATTTTCCGTTTTCTACTACTTTTACCAATAGTGGTATCAGAGCAGGTTTTTGAGTAGATGTAGGTTGCGATCTAGATCACATTTGATATGTGAGGGTCGATGTTCTTGCTATGCTTCCCACGAGTGTTGCTTCGGTTCAGTTCATAGGCAGAATGATGTAGTTTTGCTACAAGGTTCTGACAATCGACCGGCTCTGGCTGTCGATGATCTACTAACAGTTCCTTGGGATACATCATAGTCAGGAATAGTGAACTGTCGTGTATACAAGAGGGTGCCAAAGATGGATGACCTTTTAGGGGGTCACACGTTGACAAAGTTTAGTGACTGTGGCCTAATGACCAACAAATTAATGAGGTTAAAATATGTGTTGAAATTATTTGTAGAAGTTATGATACTTTTTCATCAACATATTACCTCTGAATTTATTGTCATAATTCATTTTAGAATTTTGTACACTCTAGCCCATTGCAAAGAAATTGCGAGGAGGTTGTTCATAAGAGAATAATAGTTGTTCAATGTAATGAATAAAATGGCCATACTCCTATTGTGAATAGGATGAAAGTTATGAATATTGATGATAGAATTTAACATCTATAACACTAACCCTAAATGTCGCAAGACTAAAAGAATACCACATATGTGTGGCACTGCATTTTGTCACACTGGAGAAACCCGCATGGAGAAATTCCACAGTGATGGATTTTGGAGTCATATGATTACGAATCATTAGACACTTGCAACTTTCATCCAAATTGTGAAGTAAACTAAAATACGCTCGCATGCCATAAAGAACGAGCAACAAAATAATTGGAACATGCATATTGATTTGTGAGGTCCAATAAGTGTTGTTGCAAGCGGTGGATTTATCTATGTTCAAGGGTGACTCAAGTAGATATTTATATTCACTAGTTTATACATGATTATGGATCTTTTGAAATGGTTCAAAAGATTTTCAGAAAGAAACATAAATTATTGTAACTATAAAAATCATGTTTCTACAATTGGATTGTAGAAAAGAATATTTGAGTTACAAATTTAGCGAATGTCTGATGAGCTATAAAATGTTTTATAGCTTACACCTACTAGAGACACTACTAAGAGAATGTGTTTTGAGTAGATGTAATCAAACTATATATGACATAGTGAGATCAAAGATAACAATAACGAGTTTGCCAATATACTCTTAACGTTATGCTTTAGAGACTATGGCTTTTACACGAGAAAAGGATTGCCATCAAATCTGATAGATAAGTGCTACTTTGTATGTTATCCCAAATGGTTGGGTATTCCTCTATCACTACACCTAGGCAAAGTGTTTTGCCACAGAATGCGGACATTTTGAAGAAAATGTTTTCTGCAAAATACTAAGTGGGAAGACAATGCAAATTCGACGAGATTGCAGAATCTTCATGATCATGTCAAATAAAAGAAATGATATAAGAAGTGATTCTAGAATTTCTTACAACGACCGATTTGAAAGCCTCTACATGAGATATAGAGACTTCGGTCAAACTTGCAGCTGAACTATAGGTTGGCGATATTCGTGCAAAACTTCATGGTGTACAAACCAAATTTTGTTGAACAAACAATGAACCTATGATACACAGAGAAGTGTTGATGGGCCCTGACTCTGGAATTGTCTATGCGCCAGGAAAAGCAGAGATACACTGGTACATCGAGGTGCTATACAAACGGTTTTTAACCCCTTTTCACGACGACGTTCTAAACTGTCGCCTAGTGAGTGACTGCGATAGGGGGGGTCCTTCCCACATGACCCAGAAACCGTTGGGGATAGGCTCTCCTAGCACACACGCTCGACAAAATGAGGTCGTGTGCGACGAGCGAGCGATCAAATACGATTATACAGGCCCAACCGGTTCCGGTCATAAATACATCCCACACAGACAGTCCCAAACAAACATTTCTGTTTGTTGTGTACATTCCACATAGTCAATAATACGTTTATGTTCTTATGTACATCCCACACAGTCAATCCAGGGAAAATGTTTCCGTTCGTATGTACATCCCACACAGTCAATTCCGGGAAAACGTTTCCTTTCGTATGTACATCCTACATAGTTTAATGTATAGGATCATGTGTGATAGGTGTAACTATCACACACGCTCTGCCTCGGTTAACCATTTGCTTTTATTCAACTACATCACACACGATTTGATGAAGAAAACTATGTGGCATTGGGCTATCCATCACAAGTGCTTTTACTGCTATAACCGTTTGCAAAGTCCCATTACCCTTTTAGCAGGTTTATTAGTTTACAATTAATAATTCCAGTATTACGCAAATTTACATTTCATGTCGAACAACTATTTTCCAATTTCATATCAGGCACATAAATATATTTCAACATCACAGTAAGATAGCAACCTGAAAACAACACAGTACATCATATAGCTAGTCCAGCTTCATAAGAATAATATTAGAATAATATATTCATTTCCCTAATCTAGATCATCTAGGCTCGTCTTATCCACCTCTTCTTTCAGTTTAGTAAGAACTTGTTTTGCACTGGCCAACTGGGTAAAGTGCCTCCTCCTTCGCCAACACCATGTTAGCGAAGTCTGATTTAAAAACATTTGATCCCATTCTCCACCTTCCTCTTTTTATCCTGCATCTTCAAATATTCTTCAGCGTTGACAACACTTTCTCTAAGCCTACCTCTATGCTCTTCCTCATAAATTCTCCAGAGCTTTGCTAGGCACATCATCAAAGATCGTGGCCACTCTTGATCAACCCACTCCAGGTAAGAACACTTCCGGTCATCCTATAATATTTAAAACTAGATCAGTAACAATTGTAGGGGAAATGGGTTTATAGCAACATAGAAAATCATCAATACTTATTTTGAAAAACTGAAGAAACAGGTTGATTATGACATATCTTCTCAAAAAGATCAATGTGCAAATGAATTAATTGCTACTTAGACAACAACCAAATTCTGAAACATCAGAAGCTATAATTAACTACAACAATGCTACAAGTTCTTACTCATTTACTATAAATAACAAATTGAACATTTTATGAGGAAGATAAATATAGCTGCAACAGCATAGCGACAATGTTTGGATGACAATAAATTGATACTAACAGGTGTGTACATACATACATAAATTTAGTAAAATAGAACTAATAGAACTAAGACCGTCTACTATGCTTGCAAAAACCGTTCTAAAGACAAATGTTGCTACATTTCACACCGCTGCCCTGCATTGGCGAGCCGATGCAGCAAAAAAAAAAATCAGGGACCTGGACTCTGGAGCACCTAGTTGCTCCGATGCCCAGCTCCTTCGTGCCATAAAGATTTAGTAATTTACTGCTTGGCTGCTCGGATGTGTGGAACAAAGTTGGCTGCATAAACTGATGAAGTGGTGCCAAATAATTTTCTAATGGCACCGGTGATGAGATAGCAACATTTTTAGATACTATGTACAAACTATGACACCATCTTAGGATGCGTTTGGTTGAAGGTGTGGTATGAATGGGTTGGGACCGTGACAGTGTCTGAATTACATCTAACAAATGATTTGTAACAACGAAAGTGGGGCTAACCTTCTCTGCACATGCCAGAAACTTCCTTCCACTTTCCACAGATTGAACCGCAACTAGCTTCACGCATGGAGATTGATGGCGACAACGAGCAGATAGATCTTTAGCCACCCCGCTCCATTCGTTGCAACTAATGGTCCTAGGGAGCTACAAGAGGAAGAAATGACTCAAATTGACCGCCGGGTTAAAATCCTTCATTCCAAGTCATATCCCGAGAGAGAGAAGAGAGGCATACCCGAGTGGTGAAGGAGTCGTCGTTGTCATAGTAACTGCGGGAGAGGTCACTGAAGAAGACCATGGCAACCCCAATGGTATGATGCGAGACAACGAGAGCGAAGAAGCAAGCGAGGAAGCGGATATAGCTTAGGAAGGAAGGAAGGAAGGAGGAAACAAGGAAAATGTGACTTGTGGTCGGGGAGAAAAGGGAGTGGGGAAGGGGGGTAGATATTTCGGCGGTAGGGCAAAATTTTCAAAATGTGGAAGGAAACTTTGCGCGCGATGCCGTCGGACACCATTCACTCTAAACGATTGTGCGCATCGCAAATGATTCTTCTGCTCTACGCGCATGGGATCAGTTTGATAATTACAATTTTGGTGGAAATTTCCCTTGGTACTGTCCTCATCCACATCATTGCATAATTTCACAATCCTTGCTAATTCAGGCACACAAAAGAGCGTACAGTACACACACTACACTTACTGAATTGAGCAATTTTAGTAATTAAACAAAGCCAATTGACCTAAACATTGTTCTAACAAAAGACCAACATTAAAAACAAGGCCTAAGTACGCATAATTTTAACAAAGCCGCCGCCGCACCATCCTATGCATCGCCGGTGTGAGATGAGACGTCGATGACTTGTCCTGGAGACATGCCGCAGTTGGTGGACTCTGCGTCCTCCTGCTGAAGTTGTCAGCATCCTCGTCCTCGTCCTCGGCGCTGCCCTCAAGGTTGTAGTACTCGTAGTAGTGGCTGCGCCACAACCCGCGTTGGTACTCCACCACTGATTCCTCTATGGACATACTCTTCTCTACCTCGACCTCGTCTAGGCGCAACTCCTCCTCCCGGCGCTCCTCAATCTCCGCCGCCCCCTGCATCTCCAGCTCCCGCTCGGCGATATCATGAGGAAGCAGGTGCTCCATGGCCACCGCCGCCTTTTCGAACTTGAGTAGCATGCTGGATTCCGAGGTGGCCTAGAATATCATGGCGTGTGCATCCTCGATGTTGGCATGGATGGCCTTGACCAGGGCCAGGGCAAAATCGGCGGCACGAACGACAGCTCGAGCGCTCTCGGCGTTTGTAGTCGCCATCGCAGCAACAGCTGCAGCCGTCTCGGCTGCTGCAACTACCCTATCGGCTGCCGCAGATGCCCTCTTGGCGGATGTGGCCGCGCTCAATGCGGATGCGGCGGACGTGCTCTTGGCGAAGGCGGCGGTGCTCGGGGAGGACGCGGCCACTGTATGGGCCCTCACGAAGCATTTCCACGGTGTCATCTTGGCAAGAAGGGGTTGCGGGAATGGGGATCAAGATTCGTGGATTCCGGGGTTGCCGTCACTAGAGCACACGAGCTGGCAAAGCTTATGGAGGAAGACTTAAACAGACCCACGAATTTTCATCGCAAACGGTTCCTACAAAAAACTGTGTGATGTTGATATTTTTTATTAGGTGTGAAAGACGAATTTGGAGTAAAGTGGCAACAGATGGTGATTTACCAATTTTGGAATATTTCAGGGTCATCTGACCTTTTAATACATTTAAGTGATTTTCTAGCCATTTAATGACCGTAATTCAAATTTGAACTACAGGTACATGCAACAGCTAACCATAACAGTTTGAAAAGTCATATTTTGTGTACTTGTGTGCGAGTTAATTCCATGTACAGTAAATTGGAAGGAATTTTCAAACATATTGGTCTCACGGCTATGACACAATTAAGCATGGAGTGCCATGGCATTTAAATTCCAAAAAATGATCACAAACACATGAAACCTTGCTTGATGTAATGTCATGCCACCAAGATGATGTGGTAAAAAATTCGGCTTGTTTGATGAAAGTTTGGATACACACCCTTCACAAACCGAAGCAACTCACTAGAAGGCTCGTGGTTCCGAGAGGAAACAATGCATGTTTGATGACGAACGGGCGATAGCTTCCTCTTACGGGCTTCAAATAGTTTCTACAGTTAACGTGCACTAATAGAACCGTCGTGTCCAATTTTGGAAAATTTCTAGGGTCATTTGACCTTTTAAGACATTTAAGTGATTTTCTAGCCATTTAATGACCATAATACAAATTTGAACTGCATCTACATGCAACGACTAACCACAACGGTTTGAAAAGTCATATTTTGTATACTTGTGTGTGAGTTAATTCCTTGTGCCGTAAATTGGAAGGAATTTTCAAACATATTGGTCTCACGACTATGACACAATTAAGCATGGTGTGCCATGGCATTTAAATTCCAATTTTTTTAAAAAGATCATAAACACATGAAACCTTGCTTGATGTAATGTCATGCCACCAAGATGATGTGGTAATTTTTTTGACATGTTTGACGAAAGTTTGGACACACACCCCTCACAAAATGAAGCAATTCACTAGAAGGCTCGCGGTTTCGAGAGGGAACAATGCATGTTTGATGACGAACAGGCGATAGCATCCTCTTACGGGCTTCGAAAAAATTCTACAGTTAACTTGTACTAATACAACTGTCGTGTCAAAATTTGGAAAAATTCAGGGGTCATTTGACCTTTTTAAGACTTTTAAGTGATTTTCTAACCATTTAAATACCGTAATCCAAATTTGAACTACATCTACATGCAACGGCTAACCATAATCATTTGAAAAATCATATTTGTGTACTTGTGTGCGAGTTAATTCCATGTGCATTACTAGGAAACATGCCCGTGCGTTGCAACGGAAAAAAAAACCTATTCTTGGATCCTCCTTCTAATAGAACAGAACACATCGAAATTGATGTATCGAACTGATTTTTTTATAATGAGTAAACAAGGCAATCTTTCATTCCTCTATAGTAGCGTATTTTGGAGCGTGTGAAGCATGTCTTATGCATTATCAACCAAACTAACATAAAAGTAAAGCAAATTATTATTTACCAGACCGCATATGCATGGAGCCGTCTGGAAAGAGAAAATTCATAAAATAGAAGTAAAGCAAATTAAACATGATTCAAACCATATCATCCATGAGATAACAAAGGTGAATTATCAAGAATGCCCAAATGTTATCACATCCAGCAAGAACAGAAAAAAATAGAGTTGGACACATTACTAACTCTGCAAACAAAAAAGTCAAAAACAACATGATAGAATTGTTTAGAACAGCTAATAAAAATTAAGGATCATAGAATTCAATTTAGCCATCAAAGGTATTGAATTTTTTTCCTGTCAAATTTGCAAGATGATGTAAACACCACCGTGTGTAATAACTAGTTAGTAAAAGAAGGATGGAAATAGTAATTCATGTCCGGTTGTGAAACGCAACACACCAGTGTTGCTTCGAACGCACCGATCAATCAAGGTAGATTCCGATGTCAAATAAAGGAAAAACAATCAAGATTCCATGTAAGCACCGGAGTATAAGTAGACCTACCTAGGTATGAAAAAACGGGTTTACTCACTATGTGCAAACCTTTCCATGTCAGGCAAACCTTTCCATGTCAGTTCTTTCCATACACACCATTGATTCGTTCTTTTTCCTCACAAGATACCATGACAAGACACCTTCACATATTACGGCAGACAGATCAACGAAGAAGGATTGATTTAGCGGGATCTTGGGTGGTCTATTTTTTGTGCTAAATAGTGGCAAGCTTGTCTAAAGAAGTTTTAGCTGAATCAAACCGTAAAACTTTGGAAAAGTAACCTCCATGTTTGAAGTAAAGCATCCATGAAATCAATCTTATTGCTACTTTATGCATGGCTGCATGCACGAGCATGCAAGGAGTTATGTCTCCCTTCAATTCGTACCTGCTCCTTAGGATGATATATGCATGTGTGAGGCTTGTTTTCCTTTTTTTGTGAGTTTTCCTTCTGTATTCAACTATCCATACCTGAAGCTGAAGACCGCTCAAGTGCATGCAAGGGTTGGTGTGTCATGTTCCTGTGCTTGTGGGCCTGGGGCCACCGGCAAGGGAACCGGGACGAATTCGATGGCAACGACGTTGGTGAGCACATGCTAAGGGTGCTAGTCAATCTGTAACCTTGTATTCTTGCTTTATTTACAAATGACAGAGGCGCAACAAATCACCGGACATACACACAGCCGTTGGTCGAAGCAATAGGAGGGAGCCATGCTGGGTGAGACCATGAATCACACGCGGCACATGATGTCACGGCCTCACGGGTGAGGTTGGCAAATCACCGGTAGCAGCGGCAAGGTCGACTTGAGGGATGTGTCATTGACAGATGCGCGCGCCAGTGGCGCGAGCAAACCTCCTCTTCGTGTTATTCATGGCGTGCTGCAGGCGTTGCTCCTCTCCAGCAGCCTCCTCCTTAGTTTTTCTATTCCTGGATCCGCAAGTCATGCTAAGTGCTCAGCCGCTTGAATTCTTGGTCGCTGATGAAGATGCGGTAGCCAATAACATCTACACAGTACACCACAACTCGCTGGACCGGATCGAGCGTTGGCGCCCTCGATGATGAGACGGTCATGTTGCTCCATCGTGGATCGACCTGACGAGGCCGTTCTTGGCCGGTTGGGAGGGAGTGACGAACTGGCCGGACTCGGCCTCCACGAGCGAGGCTTAGAGCGGAGGCACGCTTAGCGTCATGGATTGCGATTGATTGAGGGGCCATATGAATCGTGCAAAGTGGAAAAAAATTCTATAAGACCAGGTCTTATAGATTAGCAGGTGAGACCCACTCTGATGGATGACACGTGGCATTTACAAATCACAAAGCACCTCCCCCATCCCCACCTGAAATCAGGGGGGAGAGATTAGATGCTTTGTGATTTGTGAATGCCACGTGTCATCCATCAGAATGGATCTCACGTGCATTTTATGAGACCTGGTCTCATATAATTTTTTTCCGTGTAAAGTGTGTACCAAGTCGTGACCGGATTGGAAAGAGTTTTCTTTTGTTTAGGATCTAGAAAGAGTTTCCTGAAATAACCCAATGCCCACGTTAATCCTTTTGTTAACATAAACACTTTTGGATATACCGAGGTGCACAATAAATAAATAATGTAATGTTCTTAAAATTATCAACAAACATGAATGTAAAGAGTTGGCTAGTGCGGGTAGGCAATATTGACACAACCGGCGTTCGATTCCCATCATATGCTCATTACTTTTTTCTTTCGAAAACGAACAAACCAAGCTACTTTTAAAATTAAATCTCAACTGTCAATCTTTGTGGTTAATATAAAATCGACGGATATAAAGGGATGACGGATGGAGAACTATGAAAGCCTCCGTCCTTTATTGTTAGGTATAGAATTGGAAGGAATTTTCAAACTTATTGGTCTCACGCCCAAGACACATGCAAGGAGTGCCATGGCATTTAAATTCCATAAAATAAAAAAACGATTAGAAATACATGAAACCTTGCTTGATGTAATGTCATACCACCAAGGTGATGTGGTAAAAAAAGTGCATGTTTGATGAAAGTTTGGACACACACCCCTCACAAACCGAAGCAACTCACTAGAAGGCTCGTGTTTCCTAGAGGGAACAATGCATGTTTGATGACGAACGGGCGATAGAGTCCTTTTACGGGCTTCAGAAAATTTCCACAGTTAACATGCACTAATACAACTGTCATATCAAAATTAGGAAGAATTCAGGGGTCATTTGACCTTTTTAAGGCATTTAAGTGATTTTCAAGCCATTTAATGACCGTAATCCAAATTTGAACTACATCTACATGCAATGGCTAACCATAAAGGTTTGAAAAAAAAATCATATTTGTGTACTTGTGTGCGAGTTAATTCCACGTGTAGTAAATTGGAAGGAATTTACAAACATATTGCTCTCACACCCTGGACACATGCAAGGAGTGCCATGGCATTTAAATTCCAAAAAATTAAAAAAATAACAGAAACACATGAAAGCTTGCTTGTTGTAATGTCATGCCAACAAGATGATGTGGTAAAAAAATTGGCATGTTTGACGAAAGTTTGGACGCAGACCCCTCACAAACCGGATCAACTCACTAGAAGACTCGTGGTTCCGAGAGGGGACAATGCATGTTTGATGACGAACGGGAGATAGCTTCCTCTTACAGCCTTCAATTTTTTTCTACATTTAACGCGCACTAATAAAACCATCATGTGAAAAATTGGAAAATTATAGGGGTCATTTGACCTTTTAAAGACATTTAAGTGTTTTTCTAGCCATTTAATGACCGCAATTCAAATTTGAACTACATCTACATGCAATGGCTAACCATATCGGTTTGAAAAATCATACTTTTGTGTACTTATGTGCGAGTTAATTAATTCCATGTGCAGTAAATTGGAAGAAATTTTCAAACATATTGATGTCACGGTCTCGACACGCATGCATGGAGCGCCATGCCATTCAAATTCCAAAAAAAGATCAGAAACACATGAAACGTTGGTTGACGTAATGTCATGCCACCAAGATGATGTGGTAGAATAATTGGCCTGTTTGACGAAAGTTTGGACACATACCCCTCACAAACCGGAGCAACTCACTAGAAGGCTAGCTCGTGGTTTCGAGAGGGAACAATGCATGTTTGATGACGAACGGGCAATAGCTTCCTCTTATGGGCTTCAAAAAAATTCTACAGTTAACATGCACTAATACAACTGCCATGTCAAAATTTGGAAAATTTCAGGGGTCAATTGACCTTTTTAAGACATTTAATTGATTTTCTAGCCATTTAATGACGATAATCAAAATTTGAACTCCATCTACACGCAGATGCTAACCATAACAGTTTGAAAAAAATGTGTACTTGTGTGCAAGTTAATTCCATGTGCAGTAAATTGGAATGAATTTTCAAACATATTGGTGTCACGGATTGGGCACATGCATGGAGTGCCATGGCATTTAAGTTCCAAAAAATTGAAAAATCATCAGACGATGTAAATATCCATTGTTCAAAAAAGAAAATGTAAAGATCTGGCAAGACAACCGGCCTCCACACGATTGGCACTCTATTTCGTGCCTCGATGTTTGGAAGGTGAAAGGTGCGGGTTATTAATCAGAAATGGAAATATTGGGAACCGTCAGCTATTAAGTTCACACACGGATTTTGTCGCGGGAATCATGTGTAATTCAAACTACAGTACTCGTAAATTCTAGCGACCAGCGTGCGTGCTGTTCCCGTCGATCTTGATTCCGGCCGCCAATAAATACTAGCTTGCTCACGTCGTCCCGCCTGCATTCTCATCGACATCATCCCCACGCTCGCCCCTCTATCTCTCTCTCTCTCTCTCTCTCTCTCTCTCAAAACTCTGCCATGGCGCCGAAGATCTTCCCACGCGCCGACGAGGAGTCGCCGCCCCGAAGGACGCTCATTCAAAGAGCAGCAACAAGGAGGACCCCCGAGGCGTTAGGTGATACGTCTCCAACGTATCTACTTTTCCAAACCCTTTTGCGCTTGTTTTGGACTCTAACTTGCATGATTTGAATGGAACTAACCCGGACTGACGCTGTTTTCAGCAGAATTGCCATGGTGTTGTTTTTGTGCAGAAATAAAAATTTCTCGGAATGACCTGAAAATCCATGGAGAATTATTTTGGAAAACATAAAAAATACCTGCAAGAAGATCCAGACCAGGGGCCCACACCCTGTCCACGAGGGTGGGGGCGCGTCCCCCCTAGGGCGGCCCCCCTGCCTCATGGGCCCCCTGGTGCTCCACCGACGTATCCCCAGATCCTATATATTCACTTTCGAGGAGAAAAAAAATCAGAGAGGAAGAATTATCGTGTTTTACGAGACGGAGCCGCCGCCAAGCCCTAATCTCTCTTGGGAGGGCTGATCTGGAGTCCGTTCGGGGCTCCGGAGAGTGGAGATCGTCGCCATCTTCATCCTCAACCTTCCTCCATCACCAATTCCATGATGCTCACCGCCGTGCGTGAGTAATTCCATCATAGGCTTGCTGGACGGTGATGGGTTGGATGTGATCTATCATGTAATTGAGTTAGTTTTGTTAGGGTTTGATCCCTAGTATCCACTATGTTCTGAGATAGATGTTGCTATGACTTTGCTATGCTTCATGCTTGTCACTAGGGCCCGAGTGCCATGATTTCAGATCTGAACCTATTATGTTTCCATGAATATATGTGTGTTGTTGATCCTATCTTGCAAGTCTATAGTCACCTACTATGTGTTATGATCCGACAACCCCGAAGTGACAATAATCGGGACCACTCCCGGCGATGACCATAGTTTGAGGAGTTCATGTATTCATTATGTGTTAATGCTTTGGCCCGGTACTCTATTAAAAGGAGGCCTTCATATCCCTTAGTTTCCAATAGGACCCTGCTGCCACGGGAGGGTAGGACAAAAGATGTCATGCACGTTCTTTTCCATAAGCACGTATGACTATATTCGGAATACATGCCTACATTGAATTGATGAACTAGAGATAGTTCTGTGTCACCCTAGGTTATAACTTCTACATGATGAATTGCATCCGACATAATTTCCCATCACCGATCCAAGCCTATGAGCTTTTCACCTATTGCTTGTTGCTATTTACTTTTCCGCTGCTACTATTACAAAAACTACAAAAACACTATCGTTACTTTTATTGCCGCTACCGCCACTATCATATTACTTTGCTACTAAACTACCTTGCTACAGATACTAAGTTTCCAGGTGTGGTTGAATTGACAACTCAGCTGCTAATACTTAAGAGTATTCTTTGGCTCCCCTTGTGTCGAAGCAATAAATTTGGGTTGAATACTTTACCCTCGAAAACTGTTGCGATCCCCTACACTTGTGGGTTATCTAGACTATTTTCTGGCGCCGTTGCCGGGGAGCATAGCTCTATTCTTTAAGTCACTTGGGATTTATATCTATTGATCACTATGAAGAATTTGAAGGACTCAAAAACCAAGATCTTACCCTCAACTACGAGGGGAGGTAAGGAACTGCCATCTAGCTCTGCAATTGATTATCCTTCTTTTATGGGTAAATTTGCGACACCTACTCATGCTATTGAATCTGATATGTCGTATGTTCTTGCTGATGCCACTTCTGCTAGGTATGATGAAACTACTTCTATGCTTGATAATACTGCGCCACTAGGTGAATTTCTAGATGAACAAATTGCTAAGGTTAGGGAGAATGCAAATATTGAAACTGATGATATTTATGAAAGTGATGATGAAGCTTCTCCCAATAGATATGAATTGCCTGTTGTTCCTGAGGGTTATGTTATGGATGAAGAAACTGCTAGAGACTTTCTTGCTTGCAATGATAGATACGATCTTAAGAAATTATTAGCTAAGCTGAAAGAAAAGTCCTTGAATGCTAGAATGAAACATGACCCTGCTTTCGCTACTTCACCTATTTGTGTTACTGATAAGGATTATGAATTCTCTGTTGATCCTGAGTTAATTACTTTGGTTGAATCTGATCCTTTCCATGGCTATGAATCTGAAACTGTTGTGGCACATCTTACTAAGTTGAATGATATGGCCACCCTGTTTACCAACGATGAAAAGATTCATTATTACTATATCCTTAAGTTATTTCCTTTCTTGTTAAAGGTGATGCTAAGACTTGGTTTAATTCTCTTGATCCTGGTTGTGTGCGTAGTCCCTAGGATATGATGTATTACTTCTCTGCTAAATATTTTCCCGCTCATAAGAAACAAGCTGCCTTACGGGAAATATATAACTTTGTGCGAATTAAAGAAGAGAGTCTCCCACAAGCTTGGGGGAGGCTTCTCCAATTACTTAATGTTTTGCCTGATCATCCTCTTGAGATGCATGATATACTTGATGTCTTTTATAATGGACTAACCGATGCTTCCAGAGACCACCTGGATAGTTGTGCTGGTTGTGTTTTCAGGGAAAGAACAGTTGATCAAGCTGAATTACTATTGAATAATATGCTGGCCAATGAAAATAATTGGACACTTCCTGAACCAGCCCCTAAGCCAACTCCGAAGAAAAGAGGTGTTCTATTCCTCAGTCCTGAAGATATGCAGGAGGCAAAGAAGTCTATGAAAGAAAAAGGTATTAAAGCTGAAGATGTTAAGAATTTACCACCTATTGAAGAAATACATGGTCTTGATAACCCGAGAAAGGTAGTAAAGGTAAATTCTCTTTATAGATTTGATGAAGGCGATATTCCTCATTATAAGTCTGCTAGCCAATGCTTAGATGAGTTTGACAATTTTATTGTGAAGCAAGAAAACTTCAATGCTTATGTTGGTAGACAATTCGAACACAATGCTTATATGATTGAACGCTTGAGTGATTACCTGTCTAGAACTAAAGGTGAACTGAAACTCATTAGTAAACATGCTTCCATGGTCACCACTCATGTAGAACAAGTACTTAAGGCTCAGAATGATTTGCTCAATGAATTAAATAGTAAGAATAATGACTATGTTGTTAGAGTTGCTACTAGAGGTGGTAAGATGACTCAGGAACCTTTGTATCCTGAAGGCCAGCCTAAGAGAATTGAGCAAGATTCTCAGAGAGCTAATTTAGATGCACCTAGTTCTTCTAAGAAAAAAAATGATAGGACTTTGCATGCTTCTAGTGAACCTGTAGCTGACACACCTGAGAATCCCAATGATATATCTGTTTCTGATGCTGAGACACAATCTGGTAATGAACATGAACCTAGTGATAATATTAATGATGATGTTCATGATGATGTGCAACATAGCAATGATAACGATGTAGAGATTGAGCCTGCTGTTGATCTTGATAACCCACAATCAAAGAATCAATGTTATGATAAGGGAGACTTTGTTGCTAGGAAGCACGGTAGGGAAAGAGAACCATGGGTTCAGAAACCCATGCCTTTTCCTCCGAAATCATCCAAGAGAAAGGATGATGAGGATTTTGAGCGCTTTGCTGAAATGATTAGACCTATCTTTTTGCGTATGCATTTGACTGATGTGCTTAAAACAAATCCTTATGCTAAGTATATGAAAGATATTATTACCAACAAAAGAAAGATACATGAAGTAGAAATTTCCACCATGCTTGCCAATTACACTTTCAAGGGTGGAATACCTAAGAAATTAGAAGATCCAGGAGTACCTACTATACCTTGCTCCATTAAGAAAAACTATGAACTGCTTTGTGTGATCTTGGAGCCGGTGTTAGTGTTATGCCTCTCTCTTTATTTCGTAGACTTGACTTGAGTAAGTTGACACCTACTGAAATATCTTTGCAAATGGCTGATAAATCAACTGCTATACCTGTCGGTATTTGTGAGGATGTGCCTGTTGTAGTTGCAAATGTTACTATTCTAACGAACTTTTTTATACTTGATATCCCCGAGGACGATAGTATGTCTATTATCCTTGGTAGACCCTTTTTGAATACTACAGGGACTATTATTGATTGCAACAAAGGCAATGTCACTTTTCATGTCAATGGTAATGAGCGTACGGTACACTTCCTGAGGAAACAACCTCAGGTCCACAGTATCAATTATATTGGAAAAAATTCAACTATCACTATTGGAGGTTTTCAATTTCCTCTTCCTACTATCAAGAAGACATATGACATTCTTATTAATGGGGACATACATATCCCCATTGAGGTAACCTAGTGTTATTCGAAAATTCTCCGGTTTCACGTCATTCGGAAAGAGTTTATTAACAAGAGCTGATCAACCTTGTTAATGGATTCCTTTTGATGAGCATGGGATAGGTGAATCTAGATAGCATAAATCTTCTATATCCTCCTTTTACTTTCTGTTAATTAGAATAAATAAAGCAAAAATAGTATTTTATGTCTGTTTCCAGACTTATCCGTTCAAAAAAAATACCGTGAAAATAAAAGTTCTCCAAATGCCCTGAAAATGAAATATGATTTTTTCTACAATATTTGAGAAAATATGGCACAAAACACACAGCGAGGGGAGCCAACACCTGGCCACGAGGGTCCAGGGCGCGCCCAATGCCTCGTGGGCACCACGTGGCCCCCCTCCACTTATTCCTGTACCCACACTCTTCTTCTTCCTCCCAAAAAAATGACCAACCAACTCAAACCCGAGTTCTAGCTCATCTTGCTACCATTTTCGATCTCCTTGCTGAAAGCACCATTCATCAAATTGTTTGGGGGAGATTGTTCCTTGGTATGTGACTCCTCTATTGGTCCAATTAGTTTTTGTTCTAGTGCTTTATTTATTGCAAACTTATGCTGCTGTGGTGACCTTGTTCTTGAGCTTGCATGTCAAATTTTCTTGGTCCCAAGTAGTTCTAATGCATGATATAGTCTCTAGGCACTAGTAGGAGTTGTTGCTATCAATCTTGCTGAGTTTGGTTAACTTTTATTTGGAATTACCAAAAATTTCGGAAAATTTCAGAAAAATGCATAGGAAAAACTTCCAAGGTGGTTCTTCAAGGAAGCAAGATACAAGGCTCGCGTTTCGTGAGCCGGACGATGAACTACCGAGGGATGCTGACGTGCGGCCTTGTGAATGGCCGTCAGATGACTTTATGGATCAGGTTGGCATCAAGGATGAATTTTACGCATATGTGCGCAACGCTGACCTCGAGGCCTTCATCCAAGATAAGTGCCCTCAATACCGTGGCTTAACTGACACCTTTGTGAGAAGGTTTAAATTTTCATCTTCACGTAATTCTCACACTGTCCTGTTTGACCTGTATGATAAATCTTATACCATGGACTTAGAGGATTTTAATGATGCTTGTAAGCTCCCACAGTGGGGCAGTATGGGTGATCCTCGTAAATCTGAATTTAGAGATTTCCTGGCTAGTATCACAGTGGGGGAATCTAGAGAAATCACACAGGCTACCATAGGGAGCATCCATTTTCCTGCTATTCATTACTTTGCTCTCTTTATTGGTAGATGCATAAATGGTAAAGATGAGGCTTGTCATATGTGTGTCCCAGATCTTAGTGTTCTCATGAGTGCTGTACTAGGTGATAGACAATATAACTTGGGAGCCATTGTTGCGCGTAGGCTACACCATAATGGTATGCATGGAGATTTATTTGGTGGGATTTATGCCACTCGCATAGCCCGCTGTCTTGGTGTGCCTGTGCACGAGAATGATGAACCTTTACCTCCTGCTCATTTGGATTGCCATGCTATGACTAGTCACCGGTTTATAGAGAGGGATGAGCAATCCCTCAAATATTGATTAATCTTTAATAGGCAGCATGCCATCCCTATTGTTCTTCCTGCCCCTACTTTGTTTGACTTTCAGGCAAAAGGGAGATACACTATAACTATGGAGGAGGAAAATGCTTATTATAATATGACAGAAGCAGCCTGCCTTCGAGCTGCAGCTCAGCATGCAGTAGCTGCTGCATCTCAGTACAACCCCAACTACGACTTTGGATATCTGTCAGGCCAATACTGGCCATAGACCAACTTAGGACAAAAGCCTAAGCTTCGGGGAGTACGTGTTTCTCACCGACTTTACATTCATGTTCATACACTCATTCTAGTTGTCGGTGCTCACACTCTTTCATTGTAGCATCCATGTTTAGTTTCAATTTCTTTTTCTTAGTCTTATTCTCGTGTGCTAGGTGTGCTAGAAAAACCTTAAGAAAAACAAAAAATATATTAGTTGTAGCTTCTAGCTAGTTTACTTTCCTTTCTTGTAGTAGTAGTGACTAAAAGAAAACCCAAAAAGATTTCCCGTTCTTCTTTTGCTTGTTGGGAGCTTTCCCGTGTAAATAGTTTTTTTTTCTTTTCCTTGGGGGTTAAGAGTAGAAGACCATGATTGAAAATGTTTAGTGGCTCTTATATGCTTTATTGTTGATTTAACCTTGAGCCATATTACCTTGTCTTCTCTCTTGTATTAAATGCTCGCAGATTCCAGCTTAGTCCAATGCACGTGCACTCTTATTATTATCCACACCATTCGGTCGTGCGAGTGAAAGGCAATAAGGATGATATATGATGAACTAATTGAGAGGAGAAAAGCTGGTATGAACTCGACCTCTCTTGTTTTTGTAAATATGATAGTTCATCGTTCCTGATTCAGCTTGTTATGAATGAAACATGCTTGCAATGACAATTAGAGATCATAGCTACTTATGCCATGCTTAATTAGCTGAGAGTTTATAATGGTCTATCTTGCGTGCCAACATGATATGAAAATGGTTGTGATGTGGTATGATGGGGTGGTATCCTCCTTTGAACGATTCAAGTGGTCTGACTTGGCACATGTTCACGCATGTAGTTAAAACAAATCAACATAGCCTCCACGATATTTATGTTCATGGTGATTTATATCCTACTCATGCTTGCATTCATTGTTGATTAATTTTAATGCATGTTCATGACCGTTGTTGCTCTCTAGCTGGTCGCTTCCCAGTCTCTTTCTAGCCTTCACCTGTACTAAGCGGGAATACTTCTTGTGCATCTACTTCCATAAACCCCAAAGTTATTCCCAATGAGTCCACCATACCTTCCTATATGCGGTATTTACCTGCCGTTCCAAGTAAATTTGTATGTGCCAAACTCTAAACCTTCAAATGAAATTCTATTTTGTATGCTCAAACAGCTCATGTATCAACTAGGGCTGTTTATATCTTCCATGCTAGGTGGGTTATTCTCACGATGAGTGGACTCCGCTCATCATTCCTGAGAAAATGGCTGGTAATCAGGATGCCCAGTCCCATGCTCAAAATTATAATAATTAAAAAAAACTCCCCCAGGGCTGTTGCTGGTTTAGACGGTACCCGTTGTTTCGGGCTAGCCGTGGAGTGTGCTTGTTGGTGGTTGGGGGAGTATAAACTTTACCATTCTGTTTGGGAATCGCCTATAATGTGTGTAGCATGGGAGATATCGAGATTCTTGGTTGTTATGTTGACAATGATAGTATACCGCTCAAAATTTTATTTATCTCTATTTAAAAATCGAGCTCTGGCACCTCTACAAATCCCTGCTTCCCTCTTGGAAGGGCCTATCAATTTACTTTTATGCAGAGTCATCATCCTCTTATAAAAGAGCACCAGTAGGAGAGCACCTCTGTCATTTGCATGTATTACTGTTAATTTGAATTGAGTATGATCATGACTGGATCTCTTTTACCATGAATTACAATGTCTAGTCAGTCCTTGATCTTTAAAGGCGCTCTGCATTTATGATTTGCGGTCTCAGAAAGGGCTAGCGAGATACCATCTTGTTATATCATATCATGATTGTTTTGAGAAAGTGTTGTCATCCGAGGTTTATTATTATTGCTCGCTAGTTGATTATGCCATTGATATGAGTAGACTTGAGGCCTGAAAGTTATTGTGAATGTGGTTAGTTCATGATCTTGCTGAAAACCTGAATGCTGGCTTACATATTTAATACAACAAGAGCAAACAAAGTTTGTCAAAGTTTTTCTTTATCACTTTCAGTTTATCAACTAAATTTCTTGAGGACAAGCAAATGTTTAAGCTTGGGGGAGTTGATACGTCTCCAACATATCTACTTTTCCAAACCCTTTTGCCCTTGTTTCAGACTCTAACTTGCATGATTTGAATGTAACTTACCTGGACTGACGTTGTTTTCAGCAGAATTGCCATGGTGTTGTTTTTGTGCAGAAATAAAAAGTTCTCGGAATGACATGAAAATCCACGGAGAATTATTTTGGAAAATATAAAAAATACCTGCAAGAAGATTCAGACCAGGGGGCCCACACCCTGTCCATGAGGGTGGGGGGCGCGCCCCCACTAGGGCGCGCCCCCCTGCCTCATGGGCCCCCCTGGTGCTCCACCGACGTATCCCGAGATCCTATATATTCACTTTCGGGGAGAGAAAAATTAGAGAGGGAGAATTATCGCGTTTTACGAGATGGAGCCGCCGCCAAGCCCTAATCTCTCTCGGGAGGGCTGATCTGGAGTCCATTCGGGGCCCCGGAGAGTGGAGATCGTCGCCATCTTCATCCTCAATCTTCCTCTATCACCAATTCCATTATGCTCACCGCCGTGCGTGAGTACTTCCATCGTAGGCTTGCTGGACGGTGATGGGTTGGATGGGATCTATCATGTAATCGAGTTAGTTTTGTTAGGGTTTGATCCCTAGTATCCACTATGTTCTGAGATTGATGTTGCTATGACTTTGCTATGCTTAATGCTTGTCACTAGGGCCCGAGTGCCATGATTTCAGATCTGAACCTATTATGTTTCCATGAATATATGTGTGTTCTTGATCCTATCTTGCAAGTCTATAGTCACCTACTATGTGTTATGATCCTGCAACCCCGAAGTGACAATAATCGGGACCACTCCCGGTGATGACCATAGTTTGAGGAGTTCATGTATTCATTATGTGTTAATGCTTTGGTCTGGTACCCTATTAAAAGGAGGCCTTAATATCCCTTAGTTTCCAATAGGACTCCGCTGCCACGGGAGGGTGGGACAAAAGATGTCATGCAAGTTCTTTTCCGTAAGCACGTATGACTATATTCGGAATACATGCCTACATTGCATTGATGAACTGGAGCTAGTTCTGTGTCACCCTAGGTTATAACTTCTACATGATGAATTGCATCCGACATAATTTCCCATCACCGATCCAATGCCTATGAGCTTTTCACCTATTGCTTGTTGCTATTTACTTTTCCGCTGCTACTATTACAAAAACTACAAAAACACTATCGTTACTTCTATTGCCGCTACCGCCACTATCATATTACTTTGCTACTAAACTACCTTGCTGCAGATACTAAGTTTCCAGGTGTGGTCGAATTGACAACTCAGCTGCTAATACTTAAGAGTATTCTTTGGCTCCCCTTGTGTCGAATCAATAAATTTGGGTTGAATACTTTACCCTCGAAAACTGTTCCGATACCCTACACTTGTGGGCTATCACTAGGCGCCTCATCGCTGCGTGGAAGTGGGCCGATAAGCTCCAGCGTGCCCTCGACGAGGAGCTCCGGTGGGCGCGCAACGAAATGGCAAGATAGTTCGCGCTCATCCACCAACAAGAGGCTAGTCGGTACGTCAAGCGCTGCGAGGCGGAGTACTACCTCCGCGCTGGGAGGACGCAGCGCACCAGGGAACTGCTGGCGAGGGCTGTCGGAATACTGCCCCCAGGAGGGATTATTAGTTTTAGTATTTTTTGTTTTCAATTTTATGCATTGTACCTAATAGTTAAGTATCATCACATATATGTGATGATATTATATATATATATATTCTGTGATGAGCTAATGAACAATTAATATATATATTATGAATTCCATTTTCTATCTGTTTTTGTATACTAATTTGTATCTAGCTGTTATCATCCACACATATAGAATAGAAATCATATATACACACATTGAAACATAACATATAAGAACGGAAAACAGAGTACACACAATGAAAACAGATCAATATTATGATTGTTGTGAATACATAGCGATCCACGTCGAAACGAATCAACAAAATAAAACACGTCCATGAGACCATTGTCGGGGAACGTAGTATTTCAAAAAAATTCCTATGAACATGCAGGATCTATCTACTAGATGCATAGCAAAGAGAGGGGAGACTGTGTCTACGTACCCTCGCAGACCGAAAGCGCAAGCGTCTAGTGACGCGGTTGATGTAGTCGAACGTCTTCGCGATCCAACCGATCAAGCACCGAACGTACGACACCTTCGCGTTCAGCACACATTCAGCTTGATGATGTCCCACGAGCTCTTGATCCAGTTGAGCTTCACGAGAGAGTTTCTTCAGCATGACGGCGTGGTGACGGAGATGATGAAGCTACCGGCGCAGGGCTTCGCCTAAGCACTGCAACGGTATGACCGAGGTGTGTTTCTGTGGAGGGGGGCACCGCACATGGCTAGAACAATGTTTCTTCTGTGTCTTTGGGTGCCCCCTACCCCCGTATATAAAGGAGCAAGGGGGGAGGCGCGGCTGGCCAAGGGGCGCGCCAGGGAGTAGGATTCCTACTCCTAGTAGGAATAGGGTTCCTATTCCTACTAGGAGTAGGAAAGGAAAGGGGAGAGGAGAAGGAAAGGAGAGGGGGCGCCTCCCCCTTTTCATAGTCCAACTAGGAATCCTAGGGGGTGCGGCCAGCCCTATGGGCTGCCCCTCTCTTTCCCTCAATGCCCACTATGGCCCATACTCCCTCGGGGG
>LR738715.1:509597886-509670529 GCA_902687465.1 Secale cereale
GGGGGTTCCGGTAACCCCCTCCGACACCCCGGTTTTACCCGATGACACCCGGAACACTTTCGGTGTCTGAATATAGTCGTCCAATATATTAATCTTTATGTCTCGGACATTCTGAGACTCCTCATCATGTCTGTGATCTCATCCAAGACTCTGAACTACCTTCGGTACATCAAAACTCATAAACTCATAATACCGATCGTCATCAAATGTTAATCGTGCGGACCCTACGGGTTCGAGAGCTATGTAGACATGACCGAGACTCATCTCCTGTCAATAACCAATAGTGGAACCTGGATGCTCATATTGGCTCCTACATATTCTACGAAGATCTTTATCGGTCAAACCGCATAACAACATACGTTGTTCCCTTTGTCATCTGTATGTTACTTGCCCGAGATTCGATCGTCGGTATCTCAATACCTAGTTCAATCTCGTTACTAGCAAGTCTCTTTACTCGTCGTAATACATCATCTCGTGACTAACTCATTAGTCATTTGCTTGCAAGGCTTATTATGATGTGTATTACCAAGAGGGCCCAGAGATACCTCTCCGACATTCGGAGTGACAAATCCTATTCTTGATCTATGCCAACACCACGAACACTTTCAGAGACATCTGCAGAGCATCTTTATTATCACCCAGTTACGTTGTGACGTTTGATAGCACATAAGGTGTTCCTCCGGTATTCGGGAGTTGCATAACCTCATAGTCATAGGAACATGTATAAGTCATGAAGAAAGCAATAGTAGTAAAACTAAACGATCATAGTGCTAAGCTAACGGATGGGTCTTGTCCATCACATCATTCTCCTAATGATGTGATCTCGTTTATCAAATGACAACTCATGTCTATGGCTAGGAAACATAACCATCTTTGATCAACGAGCTAGTTTAGTAGAGGCATACTAGGGACATTCTGTTTTGTCTATGTATTCACACATGTACTAAATTTCCGGTTAATAAAATTCTAGCATGAATAAAATACATTTATCATGATATAAGGAAATACAAATAACATCTTTATTATTGCCTCTAGGGCAAATTTCCTTCAGTCTCCCACTTGAACTAGAGTCAATAATCTAGATTACAAAGTAATGATTCTAACACCCATGGAGTCTTGGTGCTGACCATGTTTTGCCCGTGGAAGAGGCTTAGTCAACGGGTCTGCCACATTCAGATCCGTATGTATCTTGCAAATTCCTATGTCTCCCTCCTTGACTTGATCGCGGATGGAATTGAAGCGTCTTTTGATGTGCTTTGTTCTCTTGTGAAACCTGGATTCCTTCGCCAACGCTATTGCTCCAGTGTTGTCACAAAAGATTTTCATTGGACCCGATGCACTAGGTATTACACCTAGATCGGATATGAACTCCTTCATCCAGACTCCTTCAATTGCTGCTTCTGGAGCAGCTATGTATTCCACTTCACACGTATATCCCGCCACGATGCTCTGCTTGGAACTGCACCAACTGACAGCTCCACCGTTCAATAAAAATACATATCCGGTTTGTGACTTAGAGTCATCCGGATCAGTGTCAAAGCTTGAATTAACGTAACCGTTTACGACGAGCTCTTTATCACCTCCATAAACGAGAAACATATCCTTTGTCCTTTTCAAGTACTTCTGGATGTTCTTGACCGCTGTCGAGTGATCCACTCCTGGATTACTTTGGTACCTCCCTGCTAAATTATAGCAAGGCACACATCAGGTCTGGTACACAGCATTGCATACATGATAGATCCTATGGCTGAGGCATAGGGAATGACTTTCATTTTCTCTCTATCTTCTAAAGTGGTCGGGCATTGAGTCTCAATCAACTTCACACCTTGTAACACAGGCAAGAACCCTTTCTTTGACTGGTCCATTTTGAACTTCTTCAAAACATTATCAAGGTATGTGCTTTGTGAAAGTCCAATTAAGCGTCTTGATCTATCTCTATAGATCTTGATGCCTAATATGCAAGCAGCTTCACCGAGGTCTTTCATTGCAAAATTCTTATTCAAGTATCCTTTTATGCTATCCAGTAATTCTATATCATTTCCAATCAACAATATGTCATCCACATATAATATCAGAAATGCTACAGAGCTCCCACTCACTTTCTTGTAAATACAGGCTTCTCCAAAAGTCTGTATAAAACCATATGCTTTGATCACCTCATCAAAGCGTATATTCCAACTCCGAGATACTTGCGCCAGTCCATAGATAGATCGCTGGATCTTGCACACTTTCTTAGCACCTTTAGGATCGACAAAACCTTCTGGTTGCATCATATACAACTCTTCTTTGAGATATCTATTCAGGAATGCAGTTTTGACATCCCTTTGTCATATTTCATAATCATAAAATGTAGCAATTGATAACATGATTCGGACAGACTTAAGCATCGCTACGGGTGAGAAAGTCTCATCGTAGTCAACTCCTTGAACTTGTAGAAAACCTTTCGCAACAAGTCGAGCTTTGTAAACAGTAACATTACCATCAGCGTATGTCTTCCTCTTGAAGATCCATTTATTTTCGATGGCTTACCGATCATCGGGCAAGTCAACCAAAGTCCATACTTTGTTCTCATGCATGGATCCCATCTCAGAATTCATGGCCTCAAGCCATTTTGCAGAATCTAGGCTCATCATCGCTTCCTCATAGTTTGTAGGTTCATGATGGTCTAGTAAATGACTTCCAGAACCGTGTTGCCGTACCACTCTAGCGCGGAACGTACTCTGGTTGATCTACGAAGTTCAGTAGTAACTTGATCCGAAGTTTCATGATCATCATTATTAGCTTCCTCACTAATTGGTGTAGGAATCATTGGAACTAGTTTCTGTGATGTACTACTTTCCAATTTAGGAGAAGGTACAATTACCTCATCAAGTTCCACTTTTCCTCCCACTCACTTCTTCTGAGAGAAACTCCTTCTCTAGAAAGGATCCTTTCTTAGCAACGAATACCTTGCCTTCGGATCTGTGATAGAAGGTGTACCCAACAGTCTCCTTTGGGTATCCTATGAAGACACATTTCTCCCATTTGGGTTCGAGCTTATTTGGTTGAAGCTTTTTCACATAAGCATCGCAGCCCCAAACTTTAAGAAATAACAACTTTGGTTTCTTGCCAAACCATAGTTCATAAGGCGTCGTCTCAACGGATTTAGATGGTGCCCTATTTAACGTGAATGCAGCTGTCTCTAAAGCATAACCCCAAAATGATAGTGGTAAATCGGTAAGAGACATCATAGACCACACCATATCTAATAAAGTACGGTTACGATGTTCAGACACACCATTACGCTGTGGTGTTCCGGGTGGCGTGAGTTGTGAAACTATTCCACATTGTTTCAAATGAAGACCAAACTCGTAACTCAAATATTCACCTCCACGATCAGATCGTAGAAACTTTATTTCTTGTTATGATGATTCTCTACTTCACTCTGAAATTCTTTGAACTTTTCAAATGTTTCGGACTTGTGCTTCATCAAGTAGATATACCCATATCTTCTTAAATCATCAGTGAAGGTCAGAAAATAACGATACCCACAACGAGCCTCAACACTCATCGGTCCACATACATCAGTATATATGATTTCCAATAAATCTGTTGCTCGCTCCATTGTTCCGGAGAACGGAGTTCTAGTCATCTTACCCATGAGGCATGGCTCGCAAGCACCAAGTGATTCATAATCAAGTGATTCCAAAAGTCCATCACTATGGAGTTTCTTCATGCGCTTTACACCAATATGACCTAAACTGCAGTGCCACAAATAAGTTGCACTATCATTATTAACCTTGCATCTTTTGGCTTCAGTATTATGAATATGTGTATCACAATGATCGAGATCCAACAAGAATAGACCACTCTTCAAGGGTGCATGACCATAAAAGATATTACTCATATAAATGGAACAACCATTATTCTCAGATTTAAATGAATAACCGTCTCGCAATAAACAAGATCCAGATATAATGTTCATGCTTAACGCTGGCACCAAATAACAATTATTCAGGTTTAAAACTAATCCTGAAGGTAGATGTAGAGGTAGCGTGCCGACGGCGATCACATGGACTTCGGAACCATTTCCCACGCGCATCGTCGCCTCGTCCTTGCCAATCTTCGTTTAATCCGTAGCCCCTGTTTTGAGTTACAAATATTAGCAACCGAACCGGTATCAAATACCCAGGTGCTACTACGAGCATTAGTATGGTACACATCAATAACATGTATATCACATATACCTTTGTTCACCTTGCCATCCTTCTTATCCGCCAAATACTTGGGGCAGTTCCACTTCCAGTGTCCAGTCCCTTTGTAGTAGAAGCACTTAGTTTCAGGCTTGGCACTAGACTTGGGTTTCTTCGTGGGAGTAGCAACTATCTTGCTATTCTTCTTGAAGTTCCCCTTCTTTCCCTTGCCCTTTTTCTTGAAACTAGTGGTCTTGTTAACCATCAACACTTGATGCTCCTTTTTGATTTCTACCTCCACAACTTTGAGCATAGCGAAGAGCTCGGGAATTGTCTTCTTCATCCCTTGCATGTTATAGTTCATCACGGAGCCTTTATAGCTTGGTGGCAGTGATTGAAGAACTCTATCAATAACACTATCTTCGTCAACTTTGCATCCAAGTTGAGTCATATGATTGTAGTACCCAGACATTCTGAGCAAGTGTTCACTGATAGAACTATTCTCTTTCATCTTACAGCTGTAGAACTTATTGGAAATCTCATATTTCTCAATCTGGGCATTTTCTTGAAATATTAACTTCAACTCCTGGAACATCTCATATGCTCCATGATGTTCAAAACATCCTTGAAGTCCCGGTTCTAAGCCGTAAAGCATGGCACACTGAACTATCGTGTAGACACCAGACCGCGTCTGCCAGACATTGAAAGAGTCTACATCAGCGGGAGGGGGCTTGTCACCTAGCGGTGCTTTAAGGACATAATTCTTCTGTGTAGCAATGAGGATAATCCTCAAGTTACGGACCCAGTCCGTGTAATTGCTACCATCATCTTTCAACTTAGCTTTCTCTAGGAACACATTAAAATTCAAGGGAATGGTAGCACAGGCCATTGATCTACAACAACATAGATATGCAAAAACTATCAGGACTAAGTTCATGATAAATTAAAGTTCAATTAATCATATTACTAAAGAACTCCCACTTATATAGACATCCCTCTAGTCATCTAAATGATCACGTGATCCAAATCAACTAATCCATGTCCGATCATCACGTGAGATGCAGTAGTTTTCAATGGTGAACATCTTATGTTGATCATATCTACTATATGATTCACGCTCGACCTTTCGGTCCCCAGTGTTCCGAGGTCATCTGTACATGCTAGGCTTGTCAAGTTTAACCCGAGTATTCCGCGTGTGCAAAACTGGCTTGCCCCCGTTGTATGTGAACGTAGAGCTTATCACACCCGATCATCACGTGGTGTCTCGGCACGACGAACTTTCGCAACGGTGCATACTCAGGGAGAACACTCGTACCTTGAAATTTTGTAAGGGATCATCTTATAATGCTACTGTCGTACTAAGCAAAATAAGAAGCATCATAAGATAAACATCACATGCAATCAAAATATGTGACATGATATGGCCATCATCATCTTGTGCTTTTGATCTCCATCTCCAAGGCACCGTCATGATCACCAGTATCACCGGCGCGACACCTTGATCTCCATCGTAGCATCGTTGTCGTCTCGCCAATTATTGCTACCACGACTATCACTGCCACTTAGTGATAAAGTAAAGAAATTACATGGCGATTGTATTTCATACAATAAAGCGACAGCCAAATGGCTCCTGCCAGTTGTCGACAACTTTACAAAACATGATCATCTCATACAATAACGTATAACTCATCATGTCTTGACCATATCACATCACAACATGCCCTGCAAAAACAAGTTAGATGTCCTCTACTTTGTTGTTGCAAGTTTTACGTGGCTGCTACGGGCTTAGCAAGAACCGTCCTTACCTACGCATACAAACCACAACGATTTTTCATCAAGTATGTGTTGTTTTAACCTTCACAAGGACCGGGCGTAGCCACACTCGATTCTAAAGTGAGAGAGTCAGACACCCGCCAGTCACCTTTAAGCAATGAGTGCTCGTAACGGTGAAACCAGTCTCGCGTAAGCGTACGCGTAATGTCGGTCCGGGCCGCTTCATCTCACAATACCGCCGTATCAAAGTATGACATGCTGGTAAGTAGTATGACTATTATCGCCCACAACTCATTGTGTTCTACTCATGCATATCATCTACGCATAGACCTAGCTCATGATGCCAATGTTGGGGAACATAGTATTTCAAAAAATTTCCTAAGAACATGCAAGATCTATCTACTAGATGCATAGCAACGAGAGGGGAGAGTGTGTCTACGTACCCTCGTAGACCGAAAGCGGAAGCGTCTAGTCACGCGGTTGATGTAGTCGAACGTCTTCGCGATCCAACCGATCAAGCACCGAACATACGTCACCTCCGCGTTCAGCACACATTCAGCTTGATGACGTCCCATGAGCTCCTGATCTAGTTGAGCTTCACGGGAGAGTTTTGTCAGCACGACGGTGTGGTGACGGAGATGATGAAGCTACCGACGTAGGGCTTCGCCTAAGCAATGCAACTGTATGACCGAAGTGTGTTTCTATGGAGGGGGGCACCGCACACGGCTAGAACAATGTTTCTTCTGTGTCTTTGGGTGCCCCGTGCCCCCGTATATAAAGGAGAAAGGGGGGAGGTGCGGCCAGCCAAGGGGCGCGCCAGGGAGTAGGATTCCTACTCCTATTGGAATAGGAACCCCCTTTTCCTATTCCTACTAGGAGTAGGAAAGGAAAGGGGAGAGGAGAAGGAAAGGAGAGGGGGCGCCTCCCCCCTTTTCCTAGTACAACTAGGAACCCTAGGGGGATGCGGCCAGCCCTATGGGCTGCCCCTCTCTTTCCCTCAATGGCCCACTATGGCCCATACTCCCTCGGGGGGGGGGGGGGGTTCTGGTAACCCCCTCCGGCCCTCCGGTTTTACCCGATAACACCCGGAACACTTCCGGTGTCCAAATATAGTCATCCAATATATTAATCTTTATGTCTCGGACATTCCGAGACTCCTCGTGATGTCCGTGATCTCATCTGGGACTCGAACTACCTTCGGTACATCAAAACTCATAAACTCATAATACCGATCGTCATCAAACGTTAAGCGTGCGGACCCTACGGGTTCTAGAACTATGTAGACATGACCGAGACACATCTCCGGTCAATAACCAATAGCGGAACCTGGATGCTCATATTGGCTCCTACATATTCTACGAAGATCTTTATCGGTTAAACCGCATAACAACATACGTTGTTCCCTTTGTCATCGGTATGTTACTTGCCCGAGATTCGATCGTCGGTATCTCAATACCTAGTTGAATCTTGTTACCGGCAAGGCTCTTTACTCGTTCCGTAATACATCATCTCGTGACTAACTCATTAGTCATTTGCTTGCAAGGCTTATTATTATGTGTATTACCGAGAGGGCCCAGAGATACCTCTCCGACATTCGGAGTGACAAATCCTATTCTTGATCTATGCCAACACCACGAACACTTTCGGAGACATCTGTAGAGCACATTTATAATCACCCAGTTATGTTGTGATGTTTGATAGGACACAAGGTGTTCCTCCGGTATTCGGGAGTTGCATAATCTCATAGTCATAGGAACATGTATAAGTCATGAAGAAAGTAATAGTAGTAAAACTAAACGATCATAGTGCTAAGCTAATGGATGGGTCTTGTCCATCACATCATTCGCCTAATGATGTGATCTCGTTGATCAAATGACAACTCATGTCTATGGCTAGGAAACATAACCATCTTTGATCAATGAGCTAGTTTAGTAGAGGCATACTAGGGACATTTTGTTTTGTCTATGTATTCACACATGTACTAAGTTTTTGGTTAATACAATTCTAGCATGAATAAAAGACATTTATCATGATATAAGGAAATACAAATAAAATCTTTATTATTGCCTCTAGGGCATATTTCCTTCAACCATGAGCAGCAGCCCTTGCCTACGGTAGCTCTTGGTTCTGCCAGAACTCATGCAGGCATTCGTCCAAGCGGTCGACATGCTCGCACTACATCTGGAGTGCGATCTCGAGCTCCAAGTTGGCTATTTCATCAGAGACCACCAGCTCGTATATGCGATGGCCATGTTCCTCTAATGGTACTGAGCGGGCCGCGGACAAGGCGAATGGCGCGACCCATGCGAACGGTACGGCGGGCGTCTGGTGCAAGTACGAAGCGACCGACCTCTGGTGCAAATACAGTGCAGAGGGCCTCTTCCCACTCCTGGCGAGGAATGGGGGTGCAGACAGGACGTGTACACAGCTGCGACACCCAGTCGACAGTAGGCAAGCGCCGATAGATCCGCTCTTGTTGTACGACGTGCCGTGCCTCTTGCTCTGCAGTGCTCCAACGGTCTCACCGTGTGGTGAGCCGCAGCCTATTGGCGCGGACGGGCCTAGCTTGCTCTGCGGCATGCCATCAATCATGTTGTGCGGTGAGCTACAGCCTCTCGGCGCTGACTCGCCTATCTTGATCCGCGGCGCTGAAGCGCCATGCGCCAAGGGTCTGCTCAACCCTGGCGATGATGTGCATCACGGTGTCGTCCATCGCGTTGTCGGGGAGTGCCTCGGCCTCGAAGGGCCGTGGTGCCTTCTCGTTTTCCTTGCCGACTAGGGCACTTTGGTGGGTTGGCATGCTTGTAAAAGGTGGATGTGCTACAGGCTGCGCTTGTTGCCTCCGTGCATTGCGCGCCGCCTAGGTTTATGCGCAATATCACCGGGTGGAGGGAAACCGGTGAGGAAATGACGGGAAACGGTGGTGTGTTCATAAAATGCCATGAATTAATGGAAACTTAGCATAGAAGGAACATCGAGCTAGCACAAGAAGTAGATGATGATCAGATGATCGTTTATCCTAGTCGATTATGCAAGTAATAGGTTACTTTGGTGTGTGCAAATGTCATGTGTGTACTAGCCACCTATATAATTGGATGTTTGCAGCGTATTACACACATCTTGTTTATGTGAAACGTTTCTGTTCTCTTGGCTCGACACAAACAGTTTATCGGAATGAACTATATGCCCTCCATTGCACACACCTTGATGTGGCTGAACCGTTTCTGTTGCGTTGCCTAATCGAAAACAGTTCATCCGAGTGAACCGTATGCCGTATATCGCACACACCTTGATCTGGTTGATCGTTTTTTCGTGTTGCCTAATCGCAAACAGTTCGTCCGAGTGAACTGTATGCCATATATCACTCACACCTTCATCTGGCTGCCTGTTTCTGTTGTTTCGCCTCATCACAAATAGTTTATCCGAGTGAACTATATGCCATACATCGCACACATCTTCATCTGGCTGCCTGTTTCTTTTGTTCTGCCTTATCGCAAACAATTTATTGAACAGAACCGTATGCCCCTCACCGCACACACAACAAAAATCTGAACCGTGTTTGATGTATCCTTCATCGCAAACATTTTGCTTCTTTTTTGGCGATTATTTTACATCACCGTTTGCGATTAATGCATGACACACAGATTCGTCAAAGGGTCCCCGATCGTAGTGTCGTGTGCAGCATGCTGCAGTAGTGATATTATCTATACATATAAGTCAAGTTTCGAACTTGATAGATCATCTAAAAGACTTAAAGTCTAAAGTGTAGTGATGGATCTATAGATTGACAATGATAAAAATGTTTTATAATGCTTAGCTTGTTGCACGTAAGTTTATGACAAGATCAAGGAGTTGATTATGACAAGATTATCTCATCATAATAATACTTACAGTCAATTCGGATAAAACTAGCAATTACTAAATATTTCAATTATGAGATAAAACACATGGATGTAAAAATAATGGAAATAAAACCAAGGTTGTATATTTGATACAGACCAAGGTAATTTTGTCAATTCATAGGATGCTAGTAAGTGTGCAAACTTTAAGAGATCTGCTATTTCTCGAGCTTGCGTTGTATTCCCTCGAAGAGGAAAGGGTGATGCAGCACAGTAGCGTAAGTATTTCCCTCAGCTTTTGAGAACCAAGGTATCGATCCAGTAGGAGACCACGCGCGAGTCCTTTGCACCTGCGCAAACAAATAAGAACTTCGCAACCAACGCGATAAGGGGTTGTCAATCCCTTTATGGTCACTTACGAGAGTGAGATCTGATAGAGATGATAGTTTGATATTTTTGGTATTTTTGGATATAAGAACAGAAAGTAAAAGCTGAAAAGTAAAGTAGATTGGTGGTTGATATGTTGAGAATAGACACGGGGCCGTAGTTTTCTCTAGTGGCTTCTCTCATGATAGCGATATTCTACGGCGGGTAAACAAATTACTATCGAGCAATTGATAGAAAAGCGAATAATTATGAGACTATCTAGGCATGATCATTATATATAGGCATCACATCCGAGACAAGTAGACCAAAACGATTCTGCATCTACTACTATTACTCCACACATCGACCGCTATCCAGCATGCATCTTGAGTATTAAGTTCATAAGAACAGAGTAACGCCTTAAGCAAGATGACATGATGTAGAGGGATAAACTCAAACATAGTGATATAAACCCCATCTTTTTATCCTCGATGGCAACAATATAATACGTGCCTTGCTGCCCCCTACTGTCACTGGGAAAGGACACCGCAATACTGAACCCAAAGCCAAGCACTTGTCCCATTGCAAGAACTATAGATCTAGTAGGCCAAACCAAACCAATAATTCGAAGAGACTTGCAAGGATATTATAATCATACATAAAGAGTTCGGAAAAGAACCAAATATTTCTCATAGATAATCTTGATAATAAACCCACAATTCATCGGATCTCGACAAACACACCGCAAAAAGAGATTACATCGAATAGATCTCCTCAAAGACCGAGGAGAACTTGGTATTGAGATCCAAAGAGAGAGAAGAAGCCATCTAGATACTAGCTATGGACCCGAAGGTCTGTGGTAAAGTACTCACAACTCATGGTGAGGCGATGATGATGATGTAGAAGCACTCCGTGGAAGACCCCCCCCCTCCGGCGGAGCTCCGGAACAGGCCCCAAGATGGGATCTCACGGGAACAGAAGGTTGTGGCGGTGGAACTAGGGTTTTCTCTGTTGTTCTAATAGTTTCGGGGTACGTAGGTATATATAGGAGGAAGGAGGGCACCGGGGGCCAGACGAGGTGCCCACGAGGCAGGGGGCGCGCCCTATAGGGGGGGGTGCCCCCCACCCTCGTGGACGCCACGTCAGCCCTAATCCGTGGTTCTCAAGTCTCCCGTGCATATTTTGCTCCAAAAATATCTCTCCCGAAGGTTTCATTCCGTTTGGACTCCGTTTGATATTCCTTTTCTGTAAAACCCTAAAACAGGCAAAAAACAGCAATCTGGACTGGGCCTTTGGGTTAATAGGTTAGTCCCAAAAAATAATATAAAAGTGTATAACAAAGACCATTAAACATCCAAAACATCATAAATAATAGCATGGAACAATAAAAAATTATAGATACGTTGGAGACGTATCAAGCATCCCCAAGCTTAATTCTTGCTCGTCCTCAAGTAGGTAAATGATAAAAACAGAATTTTTGATGTGGAATGCTAACCAACATAGTTTTTCAATGTAATTCTCTTAATTGTGGCATGAATGTTCAGATCTGAAAGATTCAAGACAAAAGTCTATATTGACATAAGAAATAATAATACTTTAAGCATACTAACAAGGAAATCATGTCTTCTCAAAATACTATGGCTAAAGAAAGTTATCCCTACAAAATCATATAGTCTGGCTATGCTCGCTCTTCATCACACAAAATATTCATATCATGCACAACCTCGGTTTCAGCCAAGCACTTGTTTTCATACTCTATTCTTTCAAACCTTTCAACTTTCACGCAATACATGAGCGTGAACCATGGACATAGCACTATGGGTGGAATAGAGAGGTGGTTGTGGAGAAGACAAAAAGGAGGGAGATAGTCTCACATCGACTAGGCGTATCAACGGGCTATGGAGATGCCTATAAATAGATATCAATGTGAGTGAGTAGGGATTGCCATGCAATGGATGCACTAGAGCTAAAAATGTATGAAAGCTCCACAAAAGAAACTAAGTGGGTGTGCATCCAACTTGCTTGCTCATGAAGACCTAGGGCATTTGAGGAAGCCCATCGTTGGAATATACAAGCCAAGTTCTATAATGAAAATTCCCACTAGTATATGAAAGTGACTAAACATGAGACTCTCTATCATGAAGATCGTGGTGCTACTTTGAAGCACAAGTGTGGAAAAGGATAGTAGCAATTATCTCTTCTCTCTTTCTCTCATTTTTTGGAGGGGCTTTCTCTCTCTTTTTTATTTAGCCCCTCTCTATTTTTTTGGGCCATCTCTTTTTTTATTGGCCTTTCCTCACATGGGACAATGCTCTAATAATGATGTTCATCACACTTATATTGAATTACAACTCGATATTACAACTCGGTACTAGAACAAAGTATGACTCTATATGAATGCCTCCGGCGGTGTACCGGGATGTGCAATGAATCAAGAGTGACATGTCTGAAAAATTATGCATGGTGGCTTTGCCACAAATACGATGTCCACTACATGATCATGCATGGCAATATGACATTATGAAGCGTGTCATATGAACGGAACGGTGGAAAGTTGCATGGAAATATATCTCGAATGGCCATGGAAATGCCATGATAGGTAGGTATGGTGGCTGTTTTGAGGAAATATATGGTGGATGTTTTTAGGAAGGATATATAGTGGGTGTATGGTACCGGCGAAAGTTGCGTGGTACAAGAGAGGCTAGCAATGGTGGAAGGGTGAAAGTGCGTATAATCTATGGACTCAACATTAGTCATAAGAACTCATATAATTATTGCAAAAATCTACGAGTCATCAAAACAAAGCAATCAACGCATGCCCCTCGGGGGGAGGTTGGTAGGAGTTAACCATCACGCGCCCCCGATCTCTACACAAAGGATGGCACTCTACAAATACCTCATGCTCTAACTTCATCACATAGCGGTTCACCATACATGCATGCTACGGGAATCACTAACTTTAACACAAGCATTTCACAATTTCATAATAACTCCACTAGCATGACTCTAATATCACTATCCTCATATCTCAAAACAATTATCAAGCATCCAACTTCTCATCATATTCAATGCACTTAGTGTGAAAGTTTTTACTACATTGATATTGGATGTCTATCATGTGAAGGCTAGTTTTATAGCCAAAGCACATTACCATGCTGTTTTAATAGACTCTCAAATTGATGTAAGTTAAGCATGAGAGATCAATAATTTCTACAAAATATAATCACCACCGTTCTCTAAAAGATATAAATGAAGCACTAGAGCAAAAACTATTTAACTGAAACGATATAAGTGAAGCACATAGAGTGTTCTATCAATTCCTAGGCCATATTTAACTCTCTCAAATAGGTGTGTCCAGCAAGGATAATTGTGGCAAACTAACAAGCAAAGACTCAAATTATACAAGACGCTCCAAGTAAAACACATATCATGTGGTGAATAAAAATATAGCTCCGAGTATAGTTACCGATGGATGAAGACGAAAGAGGGGATGTCTTCCCGGGGCATCCCCAAGCTTAGGCTCTTGGTTGTACTTGAATTTTACCTTGGGGTGCCTTGGGCATCCCCAATCTTAGGCTCTTGCCACTCTTTGTTCCATAGTCCATCAAAGCAATACTCAAAACTTGAAAACTTCACAACACAAAACTTAGACAAAAAATCTCGTGAGCTCCGTTAGTATAAGAAAGCAAACCACTACTCAAAGGTACTGCACTGAATTCATTATTTGTTTATATTACTGTTAAACCTACTGTATTCCAACTTCTCTATGATTCGTACTTCCCAATACTACTCATGGATGCATCGAAATAAGCAAACAACACATGAAAAACAGAATCTGTCAAAAACAGGACATTTTGTAGTAATCTGTAACTTTCGCATACTTCTGTAACTCCAAAAAAATTGAAATAAATTGTTAAACATGAGGAATTTGTCTACTAATCATCTGCAAAAAGAATCAACTAAATAGCACGCTCCAGTAAAATCTGGTGACCATTCTAGTGAGCGCTAACGATTCTGTTTTTCAAAGCAAGATCATATAAACTTCACACAAGTCTTCCCAAAGGTTCTACTTGGCACAAACACTAATTAAAACACAAAACCACATCTAAACATAAGCTAGATGCAATATTTATTCCTAAACAGAAGCAAAAACAAAGAAAATAAAATTGGGTTGCCTCCCAACAAGCTTTTTCTTTATAGCCCTTAAGATAGGCTTGATAATTCAATGATGCTCACATGAAAGACAAGAATTGAAGCACAAAGAGAGCATCATATAACATGTGAAAATCACATCTAAGTCTAACATACTTCCTATGCATAGGCATTTTATAGGAAAATAAATTTGCAAAACAAGCAAGATCTAGCATATGCAAGGAAGAAGAAAGAAACAAGGTCAATCTCAACATGAAGAGAGGTAATTTAGTAACATGAAGATTTCTACAACCATATTTTCCTCTCTAATAATAATTTCATGTAGGATCATAAGCAAATTCAACAACATAGCTATCACAAAACATATTCTCAACACGATCCACATGCATACGAAGTTGACACTCTTCAAAAATAGTGGGAGCAACATTAACTAAAGTCATGACCTCTCCAAACCCACTTTTATCAAAAAATTCATAAGATTGATAATACTCCAAATATGTGGGATCTAAAGTTGACACTCTTCCAAACCCACTTTCAATATTATTGCAAACATTATTATCAATCTCATATTCATCATGGGGTTGAAATAAATTTTCAAGATCATAAGAAGAATCACCCCAATCCTGGTCATTGCAACAAGTAGTAGACATAGCAAAACTAGCATCCCCAAGCTTAGAGTTTTGCATATAATTAGCACAATTGAAATTAATAGAATTTATAATAACATCATTGCAATCATGCTTTTCATTAAAAGAGCTATCGTGAATCATTTCATAATTTTCTTCTTTCAACACTTTGGCACAATTTTCAGATTCATAAATTTCGAGCAAAATCTCATAAAGATAATCTAGTGCACGCAGCTCACTAACAATAGGTTCAACATAATTAGATCTCTTAAAGAGATTAGAAAGTGGATGATGATCCATAATTTAGCAAGCTAAGATGCAAGCTAATTGAGGGCACATAGCAACACAAGCAAACAAGAGGCAGGCGAACGGTAAACACACGACAAAAAGAAGGGGAAATAAAACGCCAAGGGTGAAGTGGGGGAGAGGAAAAGGATAGGCAAAAATGTAATGCGAAGGATAAGGGTTTGTGATAGGTACTTGGTATATGACTTGTAACATCCCAAATTTTCAATTTGGATGTTTATAAATAGATCATTCATATGCATCCATGATTTATGCATTTTTGCCCCATTTGTATTATTTGATTCTGATACAAGGAACTTTGAGCAACTCAAGGACCAAAAGAGAGAGTTGGAAGTTTCCCTAAAACCCACTTTTGAAATTTCAAAATTTGGAAATTGGATCAAACTTGTTTCCATAAAAAAGATCATTTCCATTATTCCAAAAATAAAGAGAGAAGATAAAATGACTTCTTCAAAATCAGAGGGAAAATATTGGAATTTGAATTTGGAACCAAAATATATTTGTTGGGTTTTATTTGCAATTTATTTTACTAGTTTAACAAAAATGTTTTTTTTAATTTGCATTATAGGCAGGATAAATGTTCACAAGGTCATATATAAGACCATATTATTATGTGAACATTTTTCTTCAGATCTAAATAATAATTCTGAGAGGAGCGAACATGACACTCCAAAAAGTCAGAAGAAAACAATGCCAAAAATTTTGAGTTCAAATTTGAGTTTCATTTGGATTTTAAGAAAAATGTTTTTTGATAAAGTTTTTATTTAGCCTCTGAAAAATAGTTCACCTTGTAGGATTTATTTTTCTGAATTTTTTGATATATATATGTCCTATATAAAATTATTTTTATTTTCTGTCTTTTTATTTTTTTTCTCTTTGTCTAATTAAAAAAAAATGAACCTACAGCCATGGCCCAACTTGGCCCATTGGCATAGCAGCCCACGAGCTAATGGCTCTTCTTCCTCCTCGTGCACGTACAGAACACACAGCATCCATGGCCACGTACCACCCCACCTCGTGCCCCACCCCTCCCCTTCCTCTCCCCCGCCCCAAAACGCCTCTGAATGGAACCTCCTCGCCTCCCTCGACCCCTCCCATCCCCTAGTGCGCCTCCTAGACAGCCATAATGGACACCACGAACGTTTCATACTGCAGCCATTAAACACATAAATTCCGGCAACGCCCCGCTCTCCTCTGGCTTCCCCTGACCCTCTATAAAAGCCCAGAGTGTTGCCCCGGTTCCCCTCGTCCGAAGCCCTCTGTTTGCAAAAGCTATCTCCCTCCCAAACCTCGCCAATTGCTCGCCGGAGTTCGTGAAGTCCGGCGACTTCTCACCGAATGTACATGAAGCTATCCTCAACCAAAACTTGATCAAGAGGTTCACCACATCGTCCTCTACACCGTCCCGTACGCGTCCTTCGCCGAAACACACCGGAGCCACCTTCTTCCTCGTCTCCGGCGACAAGTCCGGTGAACACCCTGTTCAATTTTTTTTCTCTTTTATCAGTATATTTTCCAATTCAGATTCTTTACCGAATCTTGTTTCTAGTATATCTTTTAGTCTATAGATCCGATTTAGTTGATTCTTTTTCCTACGGTTTCATAAAAATATTCTCTATCCAGAGAACCAAACGAAATATATTTTTGAAAATTTTAAAATTTGAATTCAAACAGATCTGATTTCAAACTTCGTTAGGCCATAACTTGAGTTTCGTAACTCCGTTTTGGGTGATTCTTTTTGCAAATCGAAACTTGCGACATGTACCTTCTGTTAAAACCAAAACCATTTATTTTTGTTGCTGTGAAAATTATATTCTGTACAGAAACTTTATTTTGGTCTTTTTGGAGTTTTCGAAGTCTTTTATTTGTTTTCTTTTTGGATCTTTGCTTGTATGCTTATGTATGTTATTGCTTGCTTACGCTAGATCATCCGGAGTGCGAAGCTTGCTACTACGAATCTTTAGAGTTCAACGAATGTCAGCAAGGCAAGTTCACACTTTGATCATAAATTTTCAATACCCAGTTTTTACTATGCATTAGTTTCACCCTCAAAGATTGCATGAGTAGGATTGGGAACATGTCGTTATGCTATGCAGTTTATGTGGTAGGAACCTATGACCTTTTATCACCTCGGGAATATTCGTTATATCATATATTGCTTAGCCATGCTCGTAGACGGGGATTGGTATGTGTGATACATGCAAGATGCGAGTGATAATAATTTTGGGACAACATAAGGTGGCAACTTTAATACACATCTGGGTGGATTGTTTGGGGCACCTGGAGAAACCAGTGCTTGCCCAAGGGGAATCCCGGAGTACCCGTGTGATTACCCTAGGTCCGCCACCCAGGCTCAAAGGGATCATAAGATATTTCATGCCTAGAAACTTCCGTGTGCAGCCACAAGCCATTATGGGCTCTGGCATAGTTGAGTAAGTTGTGTGACCTCTTTCCGTGGTAGACTAGCTGATGTAGGGGAAAGTAGGTGTACCGGTCTACCCAGGGTTTGGAGGAAATACTTCAGAAAGACTATGTCTCGATCTTCCGATCATGGAGGTGGTCGAGTCTTGTGGGGAAAAGTGCGCAAACCTCTGCAGAGTGTACAAACTAATCATGATTAGCCGTGTCCCCGGTTATGGACAACTTGAGTATCTGGAAGTGAATTATTGGTTGATCTCATCACTTTATTTAATGAAATCATTGGGTTACTAATAACTTGGGAATTTTGGGATTGAGTTGGAGGAACCTTCTCAATTATGGCATTTTAATTTTGTAGTAAATAAAAATTTATTCCTTTGTTGTAGGGTAAAATTGGCTTTATGCAAACATTAAACATAGAGCCTCCAACAGCTAAATTTGCATATAGATATAGTCTTTTTCTTTATTATTATTTCCATGGTGTGACATTGCCAGCATATTCCATGTGCTGACCTACACGGCTGCAACGTCTCATGTTGCAGAGTTTTCCGACGAGGAGTAAAGGTGCGACAGGTCGTTGTTCTGCACTCAGTTTGCCGTGGAGTTGATGGACTCATTTTACTTTTGATGCTTCCGCAGTTATTTTATCCAGATGGACTTTGGCCATATTATTGTAATAAATACTCTTTTGAGGACCTCGATGTAATAAAGTGTGTGATTGAACTCTGTTATAATTCATCGAGTACTGTGTGTGTCAGCATACCGATCCAGGGATGACACTTAAGCACAGAGACTTCGATCCATTTGGGTCGGGTCGCTACAAGATGGTATCAGAGCACACGCTGACTGTAGGACGCGACCACTAGGAAATGGAAAACCATAGGAAGAAAACTCTATTTTACCACTTCCTTATATATCCGTTGGTTTGTACTCTTCTCTATTCATTTCTATCTCTTCTCTACTTCAATTCAATAGTTGTTGAACCCCATGACCAAGTTGCTCAGCTGATGAGACCAAGACCCATGAAGACTTCATTGACGAAGAAGAAGAAGTAGAGTTGACTTTGATTTGAGAAGATTTAGTTCAGACCACCACAACCAAATGTAGTCCAACGAATGATTACGGTAGTATGAAGAGATCATATCTTTTGTAGATATGACCTTACCTGTAGGTTTTGCTTGTGTGGTGTGATTTGTGTGAATTGCTTGATTTGAAGTTTTATTGCTATCATAAGCATATGGGTAGTGATTTCTCTCATTAGGCCCTTGTTCTATTCTAATTTCTCATCCACTCTAAACCTAACAGATGCCTCCGAGACGTGACCCGGAATTTCCGCCGGAACTTACCCAGTTGATCCAGAACCAGAATGCCCTCATGCAGCTACTCATCCAGAATCAGAACCAGAACAACAACAACAACCCACCGCCGCTACCCCCGGTCGACAACCTTACCCGTTTCCTGAGGTTGAACCCACCCGTGTTCTCTAGCAGCACGGAGCCGATCGTCGCAGATGACTGGCTTCACAAGATCGGAAGGGAGCTGACCACCGCAGGATGTACTGACGCTGAGAAGGTGCCCTTTGCCGCACATCAATTGGATGGACCAGCAGCTTCGTGGTGGGAGAATTACACCACCGCATTTCCCATAGCAAATGTGACTTGGGATCAGTTCCAGCAGGCGTTCCGTACCGCACATGTTTCAGCCGGAGCTATGAGTCTGAAGAAGCGTGAGTTCCGCAACTTACGCCAGGGTAATCGTTCTGTTGGTGATTATGTGGAGGAATTCAGCAAGTTATCCAGGTATGCTCCCGGAGACGTAGCTGATGATGCCGCTAAGCAGGAGAAATTTCTGGAGGGATTAAATGATGATCTGGGACTTCAGTTGACTGTGGCTACCTTTAACAATTATCAAGAGTTGGTTGACAAGGCTCTCATTCTGGAAGGCAAGCAGCAGCAGGTGGAAAATCGCAAGAGGAAGTACGGACAGGGAAAGTACAACTCTGGAGTTCAGCAGAAGCCCGGCTATACCCCGTACTCGGGAAATAATGGATCAGGATCTGGCAAGTATGGTGGACACACTCACCATAACCATGGAGGACATTCACATCATGGAGGGAATGGACACAACCATAATGGCCATAGGAATGGCAATGGAAACGGAGGAAACAACAATCAGCATCACTCCAACCCCGCTACACCGGCAAAGAAGGATCTGAGCCACATTACCTGTTTCAAGTGCGGGAAGACCGGACACTACGCCACCGAATGTCCCGAGGCGAAGAACGGGAATGGCAATGGAAGCTCTGGAAAGAAGCCAAATCCTTTTACCAGAGGTCAGGTGAACCATGTCAATGTGGAGGAAGTTTATGACCAGCCTGACGCCGTTGTTGGTAAGTTCTTGATTAATTCATTTACAGCCCTTGTTCTTTTTGACACTGGTGCATCGCATTCATTCATATCAAGGGGGTTTGTGGATAAGTTTAAGTTGCCGACCGTAGCCCTTAAAACACCAATGTTAGTGAGTTCCCCAGGAGCAGAGAACATGGCTAGTTGGGGATGTTTTCAGTTGCCATTGACCATAGGGAGACACGTTTTCCCCACAGACTTCATCATCCTAGAATCACAAGGATTGGACGTAATTCTAGGCATGGACTGGCTATCCAAGTATGAAGGGAATATTGATTGTGCTAGTAAGTCGATTCTTCTCACCACCCCAGAGGGGAAACGGATCAAGTATGTGTCGAGGCATACACCAAGGAGGACTCAAGTGAATTCTCTTTCGGGAGTTGTTCAGGAAGAAGTACAGTTGTGAAGGATTATCTAGATGTTTTTCCGGAGGAACTACCAGGCATGCCACCGGATTGGGACATAGAGTTTTTGATTGAATTGTTACCAGGCACCGGACCAATATCCAAGAGACGGTACCGGATGGCCGCAAATGACCTGGAGGAAATTAAGAAGCGGATTAAGGAATTATTGGAGAAAGGTTATATTCGACCGAGTTCATCACCTTGGGGAGCCCCAGTGCTTCTAGTTGAGAAGAAGGATGGATCCTTGAGAATGGTTGTGGATTACCGTGCGTTGAATGAGGTGACGATCAAGAACAAGTACCCTCTGCCGATGATCAATGATTTGTTTGACCAGCTACAAGGAGCAAAAGTTTTCTCAAAAATCGATCTTCGATCTGGATATCACCAGCTGAAGATTCGAGAACAGGATATACCCAAGACAGCCTTTACCACGAGATATGGGCTTTATGAGTATACAGTCATGTCTTTTGGTTTGACTAATGCCCCTGCCTATTTTATGAATATGATGAATAAGGTATTCATGGAGTTCTTGGATAAGTTTGTTGTGGTATTCATTGATGATATATTGATTTACTCAAAGAATGAAGAAGAACACAAGGAACATTTGCGCTTGGTTCTTGAGAAGCTCAGGGAACATCAGTTATATGCAAAGTTCAGCAAGTGTGAATTCTGGTTGAAGGAAGTTGGATTTCTCGGACATGTTATATCAGGGGAAGGAATAGCAGTGGATCCTTCGAAAGTTGAAGCCGTCACCGAATGGAAGGCACCCACCTCAGTCGGAGAGATTCGCTGTTTCCTTGGACTTGCAGGATATTACCGAAGATTTATTGAGAATTTCTCCAAGATCGCAAAGCCCATGAGAGAGTTATTGAAGAAAGACACCAAGTTTAATTGGACCGAAGAATGTGAGGCCAGTTTTCAGGAGTTGAAGAAACGTTTGGTCACAGCCCCAGTACTAATTCTTCCGAATATACGCAAGGATTTTCAGGTATATTGCGACGCTTCTCGTCAGGGACTTGGAGGTGTTCTTATGCAAGAAGGAAGAGTTGTTTCATATGCCTCACGTCAACTTCGACCCCATGAGCGGAATTATGCCACGCATGATTTGGAGTTAGCAGCCGTAGTGCATGCGCTCAAGACCTGGAGGCATTTTCTTATTGGAAATCATTGTGATGTTTACACGGATCACAAGAGTTTGAAATACATCTTCACGCAGAAGGAGTTGAACCTCAGGCAGAGAAGATGGTTGGAACTCATAAAAGATTATGACATGAAATTGCACTATCACCCAGGAAAGGCCAATGTTGTGGCAGATGCATTGAGCCGCAAGAGTTATGTCAATACCCTCACAGCAGGAGGATTACCTCAAGAGTTAATTGATGATCTCAGAGATCTCCGATTGGAGATAGTACCACGAGGTTTTGTTACCGCAATGGAAATTCAATCCACCTTGCTGGGAAAGATTCGAGAAGCCCAGAAGTTAGACAAAGGTATTGCAGAAATAAAGGAAAGTATGAACCAAGGAAAGGCAGAAGGATTTCGTGAGGATGAACACGGAACCTTATGGTTTGAGCAGCGTATTTATGTGCCAAATGACACAGAGATCAGGAAGTTGATTCTTCAGGAGGCTCATGATTCACCTTATTCAATACACCCAGGAAACACCAAGATGTATTTGGACTTGAAGGAAAGTTTCTGGTGGACAGGTATGAAAAAGGATATTGCCGAGTATGTCGCAGTATGTGATGTATGTCAAAGGGTTAAGGCAGAGCACCAGAAACCAGCAGGATTACTTCAGCCTTTGCCGATACCGGATTGGAAGTGGGACAAGCTTGGCATGGACTTCATTACAGGATTACCCAGGACCCGATCAGGCTATGATTCTATTTGGGTAGTAGTTGATCGCTTCACCAAGGTAGCTCACTTCATCCCCGTGAAAACCACATATACAAGTGCTAAGTTGGCCAAGATATATATGACCAGGATCGTATGTCTGCATGGAGTTCCGAGGACCATCGTATCAGATAGAGGAACACAATTTACCTCAAAGTTTTGGCATCAGTTACACGAAACTTTGGGTACCAGGCTAGAGTTCAGTACAGCCTTTCATCCGTAGACAGATGGGCAGACCGAGAGAGTCAATCAGATTCTGGAGGACATGTTGAGAGCTTGTGCGCTAGATTATGGATCTAGTTGGGATGATAATTTGCTATACGCAGAATTCTCATATAACAACAGCTATCAAGCTAGTTTGAAGATGGCCCCTTTCGAAGCTTTGTACGGAAGGAGGTGCAGGACACCATTAATGTGGGATGGAGTTGGAGACCGTAAATTATTTGGTCCCGACCTTATCAGAGATTCGGAGGAGAAAGTCAAGATGATCCGTGACAGACTTAAGATAGCCCAATCCAGACAGAAGAGTTATGCCGATACTAAACGCAAGGAAGTAACTTATGAAGTCGGAGATAGAGCATATCTTCGTGTGTCTCCACTTCGAGGAGTTAAACGGTTTGGAGTTAAAGGCAAACTAACACCACGATTTGTGGGGCCATACAAAATTTTGGAACGCAGAGGAGAAGTTGCATATCAGTTGGAGTTACCCGAAGCCTTGTCTGAAGTTCATAATGTGTTTCATGTTTCTCAGTTGAAGAAGTGCCATGCAGAGATGGCTGATATTCCTTTGAGAGATACAGTGCCACTAGAAGCCATACAGTTGGATAGTGATCTGACCTTTGAGGAGAAGCCCATCAAGATTCTCGAGATAGCAAGCAGGGTTACCCGCAGCAAGGTCATCAAGTTTTGCAAGGTTCAGTGGAGTCATCATACTGAGGAAGAAGCCACCTGGGAACGCGAAGAAGATCTTCGACAAGATCACCCACACCTCTTTGCTAGCCAACCCGAATCTCGAGGGCGAGATTCATCTTAAGGGGTATAGGTTTGTAACATCCCAAATTTTCAATTTGGATGTTTATAAATAGATCATTCATATGCATCCATGATTTATGCATTTTTGCCCCATTTGTATTATTTGATTCTGATCCAAGGAACTTTGAGCAACTCAAGGACCAAAAGAGAGAGTTGGAAGTTTCCCAAAAACCCACTTTTGAAATTTCTAAATTTGGAAATTGGATCAAACTTGGTTCCATAAAAAAGATCATTTCCATTATTCCAAAAATAAAGAGAGAAGATAAAATGACTTCTTCAAAATCAGAGGGAAAATATTGGAATTTGAATTTGGAACCAAAATATATTTGTTGGGTTTTATTTGCAATTTATTTTACTAGTTTAACAAAAATGTTTTTTTTTTAATTTGCATTATAGGCAGGATAAATGTTCACAAGGTCACATATAAGACCATATTATTATGTGAACATTTTTCTTCAGATCTAAATAATAATTCTGAGAGGAGCGAACATGACACTCCAAAAAGTCAGAAGAAAACAATGCCAAAAATTTTGAGTTCAAATTTGAGTTTCATTTGGATTTTAAGAAAAATGTTTTTTTATAAAGTTTTTATTTAGCCTCTGAAAAATAGTTCACCTTGTAGGATTTATTTTTCTGAATTTTTTGATATATATATGTCCTATATAAAATTATTTTTATTTTCTGTCTTTTTATTTTTTTTCTCTTTGTCTAATTAAAAAAAAAAGAACCTACAGCCATGGCCCAACTTGGCCCATTGGCAGAGCAGCCCACGAGCTAATGGCTCTTCTTCCTCCTCGTGCACGTACAGAACACACAGCATCCATGGCCACGTACCACCCCACCTCGTGCCCCACCCCTCCCCTTCCTCTCCCCCGCCCCAAAACGCCTCTGAATGGAACCTCCTCGCCTCCCTCGACCCCTCCCATCCCCTAGTGCGCCTCCTAGACAGCCATAATGGACACCACGAACGTTTCATACTGCAGCCATTAAACACATAAATTCCGGCAACGCCCCGCTCTCCTCTGGCTTCCCCTGACCCTCTATAAAAGCCCAGAGTGTTGCCCCGGTTCCCCTCGTCCGAAGCCCTCTGTTTGCAAAAGCTATCTCCCTCCCAAACCTCGCCAATTGCTCGCCGGAGTTCGTGAAGTCCGGCGACTTCTCACCGAATGTACATGAAGCTATCCTCAACCAAAACTTGATCAAGAGGTTCACCACATCGTCCTCTACACCGTCCCGTACGCGTCCTTCGCCGAAACACACCGGAGCCACCTTCTTCCTCGTCTCCGGCGACAAGTCCGGTGAACACCCTGTTCAATTTTTTTTCTCTTTTATCAGTATATTTTCCAATTCAGTTTCTTTACCGAATCTTGTTTCTAGTATATCTTTTAGTCTATAGATCCGATTTAGTTGATTCTTTTTCCTACGGTTTCATAAAAATATTCTCTATCCAGAGAACCAAACGAAATATATTTTTGAAAATTTTAAAATTTGAATTCAAACAGATCTGATTTCAAACTTCGTTAGGCCATAACTTGAGTTTCGTAACTCCGTTTTGGGTGATTCTTTTTGCAAATCGAAACTTGCGACATGTACCTTCTGTTAAAACCAAAACCATTTATTTTTGTTGCTGTGAAAATTATATTCTGTACAGAAACTTTATTTTGGTCTTTTTGGAGTTTTCGAAGTCTTTTATTTGTTTTCTTTTTGGATCTTTGCTTGTATGCTTGTGTATGTTATTGCTTGCTTACGCTAGATCATCCGGAGTGCGAAGCTTGCTACTACGAATCTTTAAAGTTCAACGAACGTCAGCAAGGCAAGTTCACACTTTGATCATAAATTTTCAATACCCAGTTTTTACTATGCATTAGTTTCACCCTCAAAGATTGCATGAGTAGGATTGGGAACATGTGGTTATGCTATGAAGTTTATGTGGTAGGAACCTATGACCTTTTATCACCTCAGGAATATTCGTTATATCATATATTGCTTAGCCATGCTCGTAGACGGGGATTGGTATGTGTGATACATGCAAGATGCGAGTGATAATAATTTTGGGACAACATAAGGTGGCAACTTTAATACACATCTGGGTGGATTGTTTGGGGCACCTGGAGAAACCAGTGCTTGCCCAAGGGGAATCCCGGAGTACCCGTGTGATTACCCTAGGTCCGCCACCCAGGCTCAAAGGGATCATAAGATATTTCATGCCTAGAAACTTCCGTGTGGAGCCACAAGCCATTATGGGCTCTGGCATAGTTGAGTAAGTTGTGTGACCTCTTTCCGTGGTAGACTAGCTGATGTAGGGGAAAGTAGGTGTACCGGTCTACCCAGGGTTTGGAGGAAATACTTCAGAAAGACTATGTCTCGATCTTCCGATCATGGAGGTGGTCGAGTCTTGTGGGGAAAAGTGCGCAAACCTCTGCAGAGTGTACAAACTAATCATGATTAGCCGTGTCCCCGGTTATGGACAACTTGAGTATCTGGAAGTGAATTATTGGTTGATCTCATCACTTTATTTAATGAAATCATTGGGTTACTAATAACTTGGGAATTTTGGGATTGAGTTGGAGGAACCTTCTCAATTATGGCATTTTAATTTTGTAGTAAATAAAAATTTATTCCTTTGTTGTAGGGTAAAATTGGCTTTATGCAAACATTAAACTTAGAGCCTCCAACAGCTAAATTTGCATATAGATATAGTCTTTTTCTTTATTATTATTTCCATGGTGTGACATTGCCAGCATATTCCATGTGCTGACCTACACGGCTGCAACGTCTCATGTTGCAGAGTTTTCCGACGAGGAGTAAAGGTGCGATAGGTCATTGTTCTGCACTCAGTTTGCCGTGGAGTTGATGGACTCATTTTACTTTTGATGCTTCCGCAGTTATTTTATCCAGATGGCCTTTGGCCATATTATTGTAATAAATACTCTTTTGAGGACCTCGATGTAATAAAGTGTGTGATTGAACTCTGTTATAATTCATCGAGTACTGTGTGTGTCAGCATACCGATCCAGGGATGACACTTAAGCACAGAGACTTCGATCCATTTGGGTCGGGTCGCTACATGACTTTTGCGTAAGCCTCCCCGGCAACGGCGCCAGAAATTCTTCTAGCTACTTCTCGAGCTTGTGCTTTATTCCCTCGAAGAGGAAAGGGTGATGCAGCACAGCAGCGTAAGTATTTCCCTCAGTTGTTGTGAACCAAGGTATCGATCCAGTAGGAGACCACGCGCGAGTCCCTCGCACCTGCACAAACAAATAAGAACTTCGCAGCCAACACGATAAGGGGTTGTCAATCCCTTTACGGTCACTTACGAGAGTGAGATCTGATACAGATGATAGTTTGATATTTTTGGTATTTTTGGATATAAGAACATAAAGTAAAAGCTGAAAAGTAAAGTAGATTGTAGATTTATATGTTGAGAATAGACCCGGGGGCCATAGTTTTCTCTAGTGGCTTCTCTCATGATAACGATATTCTACGGTGGGTAAACAAATTACTGTCGAGAAATTGATAGAAAAGCAAATAATTATGAGAATATCTAGGCATGATCATTATATATAGGCATCACGTCCGAGACAAGTAGACCGAAATGATTCTGCATCTACTACTATTACTCCACACATCAACCGATATCCAGCATGCATCTAGAGCATTAAGTTCATAAGAACAGAGTAACGCCTTAAGCAAGATGACATGATGTAGAGGGATAAACTCAAACATAGTGATATAAACCCCATCTTTTTATCCTCGATGGCAACAATGCAATATGTGCCTTGCTGCCCCTACTGTCACTGGGAAAGGACACCACAAGATTGAACCCAAAGCCAAGCACTTATCCCATTGCAAGAACTATAGATCTAGTAGGCCAAACCAAACCAATAATTCGAAGAGACTTGCAAGGATATTATAATCATACATAAAGAGTTCAGGAAAGAACCAAATATTTCTCATAGATAATCCTGATCATAAACCCACAATTCAGCGGATCTCGACAAACACACCGCGAAAAGAGATTACATCGAATAGATCTCCTCGAAGACCGAGGAGAACTTGGTATTGAGATCCAAAGAGAGAGAAGAAGCCATCTAGATACTAGCTATGGACCCGAATGTCTGTGGTAAACTACTCACAACTCATGGTGAGGCGATGATGATGATGTAGAAGCACTCCGTGGAAGATCCCCCCTCCGGCGGAGCACCGGAATAGGCCCCAAGATGGGATCTCACAGGAACAGAAGGTTGCGGCGGTGGAACTAGGGTTTTCTCTATTGTTCTGATAATTTTGGGGTACGTAGGTATATATAGGAGGAAGGAGGGCACCGGGGGCCAGACGAGGTGCCCACGAGGCAGGGGGCGCGCCCCCACCTTAGTGGACGCCACGTCAGCCCTGCCCCGTGGTTCTCAAGTCTCCCGTGCGTATTTTGCTCCAAAAATATCTCTCCCATAGGTTTCATTCCGTTTGTACTCCGTTTGATATTCCTTTTCTGTAAAACCCTAAAACAGGCAAAAAACAACAATCTGGACTGGGCCTTTGGGTTAATAGGTTAGTCCCAAATAATAATATAAAAGTGTATAACAAAGCCCATTAAACATCCAAAACATCATAAATAATAGCATGGAACAATAAAAAATTATAGATACATTGGAGATGTATCAAGATCCTATAAAGATCTGAAGCAAGCATAGTGGGGTTGGAATCTTTATTTTGATGAATTGATCGGATAATATGATTTCTTCGATACAAGAAAATATGCTTGAATTTACAAGAAAGTAAGTGGGAGCATGATAAAATTTCTAAACACTATGTGTACATGGCACATTGTTGATTGGAAATTATATAAATTTGTTGACACAGATTAAGACTTTATTGAAACTAGTTTTTAGTAAAGTGCTTAGGAAATATATGAAGGAAATATGCCCTAGAGGCAATAATAAAGTTATTATTTATTTCCTTATATCATGATAAATGTTTATTATTCATGCTAGAGTTGTATTAACCGGAAACTTAGTACATGTATGAATACATAGACAAAACAGAGTGTCCCTAGTATGCCTCTACTAGACTAGCTCATTGATCAAAGATGGTTATGTTTCCTAGCCATAGACATGAGTTGTCATTTGATCAACGGGATCACATCATTAGGAGAATGATGTGATGGACAAGACCCATCCGTTAGCTTAGCACTATGATCGTTTAAGTTTTACTGCTATTGCTTTCTTCATGACTTATACATGTTCCTATGACTATGAGATTATGCAACTCCCGAATACCGGAGGAACACTTTGTGTGCTACCAAACGTCACAACGTAATTGGGTGATTATAAAGGTACTCTACAGGTGTCTCCGAAGGTACTTGTTGGGTTGGCGTATTTCGAGATTAGGATTTGTCACTCCGATTGTCGGAGAGGTATCTCTGGGCCCACTCGGTAATGCATATCACTATAAGACTTGCAATCATTACAGCTAATGAGTTAGTTGCGGGATGATGTATTACGGAACGAGTAAAGAGACTTGCCGGTAACGAGATTGAACTAGGTATTGAGATACCGACGATCGAATCTCGGGCAAGTAACATACCGATAACAAAGGGAACAACGTATGTTGTTATGCGGTTTGACCGATAAAGATATTCGTAGAATATGTGGGAGCCAATATGAGCATCCAGGTTCCGCTATTGGTTATTGACCGGAGACATGTCTCGGTCATGTCTACATAGTTCTCGAACCCGTAGGGTCCGCACGCTTAAGGTTTCGATGACAGTTTTATTATGAGTTTATGAGTTTTGATGTACCGAAGGAGTTCGGAGTCCCGGATGAGATCGGGGACATGACGAGGAGTCTCGAAATGGTCGAGACATAAAAATCGATATATTGGACGACTATATTCGGACACTGGAAAGGTTCCGAGTGATTCAGGTATTTTCGGAGTACCGAGGAGTTACGGGAATAGAAGCGAGAGGCCAAAAGGAAGGAGGCGCGCGCCCCCCTTCTGGTCCGAATTGGACAAGGGGTGCAGCCCCCTTTTCCTTCTCCCTCTCCCCTCTTTCCTTCTCTCCTACTCCGGAAAGGAAAGGGGAATCCTACTAGGACTTGGGAGTCCTAGTAGGACTCCCCACACTTGGCGCGCCCCCTCTAGGGCCGGCCTCTCCCTCCCTCCTTTATATACGGGGGCAAGGGGGCACCTCTAGATACAACAATTGATCTCTTGATCTCTTAGCCGTGTGCGGTGCCCCCCTCCACCATAGTTCTCCTCGATAATATTGTAGCGTTGCTTAGGCGAAGCCCTGCGACGGTTGAACATCAAGATCGTCACCACGCCATCGTGCTGACGGAACTCTCCCTCGACACTCAGCTGGATCGGAGTTCGAGGGACATCACCGAGCTGAACGTGTGCTAGAACTCGGAGGTGCCGTAGTTTCGGTGCTTGATCGGTCGGGCCGTGAAGACGTATGACTACATCAAGCGCGTTGTTATAACGCTTCCACTTTCGGTCTACGAAGGTACGTAGACACACTCTCCCCTCTCGTTGCTATGCATCTGGTAGATAGATCTTGCGTGATCGTAGGAATTTTTGAAATACTGCGTTCCCCAACAGTGGCATCATGAGCCAGGTTTATGCGTAGATGATATGCACGAGTAGAACACAATGAGTTGTGGGCGATACTAGTCATACTGCTTACCAGCATGTCATACTTTGCTTCGGCGGTATTGTGAGATGAAGCGGCCTGGACCGACATTACGTGAACGCTTACGCGAGACTGGTTTCACCGTTATGAGCACTTGTTGCTTAAAGGTGACTGGCGGGTGTCTGTCTCTCTCACTTTAGCTGAATCAAGTGTGGCTACGCCCGGTCCTTGTGAAGGTTAAAACAACACATACTTGACGAAACATCGTTGTGGTTTTGTATGCGTAGGTAAGAACGGTTCTTGCTAAAGCCCGTTGTAGCCACGTAAAACTTGTAACAACAAAGTAGAGGACGTCTAACTTGTTTTTGCAGGGCATGTTGTGATGTGATATGGTCAAGACATGATGAGTTATACGGTTTTGTATGAGATGATCATGTTTTGTAAAGTTATCGGCAACTTGCAGGAGCCATATGGTTGTCGCTTTATTGTATGAAATGCAAACGCCATGTAATTGCTTTACTTTATCACTAAGCGGCAGCGATAGTCGTAGAAGCAATAGTTGGCGAGACGACAACGATGCTACGATGGAGATCAAGGTGTCGCGTTGGTGACGAAGGTGATCATGACGGTGCTTTGGAGATGGAGATTAAAAGCACAAGATGATGATGGCCATATCATGTCACATATTTTGATTGCATGTGATGTTTATCTTATTATGCTTCTTATTTTGCTTAGTACGGCGGTAGCATTATAAGATGATCCCTTACAAAATTTCAAGGTATAAGTGTTCTCCCTGAGTATGCACCGTTGCGAAAGTTCGTCGTGTCGAGACACCACGTGATGATCGGGTGTGATAAGCTCTATGTTCAAATACAACGGTTGTAAGCCAATTTTGCACACACAGAATACTCGGGTTAAACTTGACGAGCCTAGCATATGCAGATATGGCCTCGGAACACTGGAGACCGAAAGGTCGAGCGTGAATCATATAGTAGATATGATCAACATAAGATGTTCACCATTGAAAACTACTCCATCTCACGTGATGATCGGACATGGTTTAGTTGATTTGGATCACGTGATCATTTAGATGACCAAATGGATGTCTATCTAAGTGGGAGTTCTTCAAGTAATATGATTAATTGAACTTTAATTTATCATGAACTTAGTCCTGGTAGTATTAGCATATCTATGTTGTAGATCAATAGCTCGCGATGTAGCTCCCCGTTTATTTTATATGTTCCTATAGAAATATAAGTTGAAAGATGTTAGTAGAAATGATGCGAACTAGGTCCGTGATCTGAGGATTATCCTCATTGCTGCATAGAAGTATTATGTCCTTGATGCACCGCTAGGTGACGAACCTATTGCAGGAGCAGATGCAGACGTTATGAACGTTTGACAAGCTCGGTATGATGACTACTTGATAGTTTAGTGCGCCATGCTTTACGACTTATAACCGGGACTTGAAAAACGTTTTGAACGCCATGGAGCATATGAGATGTTCCAAGAGTTGAAATTAGTATTTTCATACTCATGCCCGTGTTGAGAGGTATGAGACCTTTGACAGTACTTTGCCTACAAGATGGAGGAGAATAGCTCAACCGGTGAGCATGTGCTCAGATTGTCTGGGTACTACAATTGCTTGAATCAAGTGGGAGTTTATCTTCCAGATAAGATAGTAATTGACAAAGTTATCTAGTCACTATCACCAAGTTAGTAGAACTTCGTGATGAACTATAATATGCAAGGGATGACGAAAGTAATTCCCGAGCTCTTCGAGATGCTGAAATCAGCGAAGGTAGAAATCAAGAAAGAACATCAAGTGTTGATGGTTAACAAGACCACTTGTTTCAAGTAAAGGGCAAAGGGATAGAAGGGGAACTTCAAGAAGAATGACAAGCGAGTTTTCACTTCCATGAAGAAACCCAAATCTAAACTCAAGCCTGAAACTAAGTGCTTCTACTGCAAAGGAAATAGTCACTAGAAGTGGAACTGCCCTAGATACTTGGCGGATAAGAAGGATGGCAAAGTGAACAACGGTATATTTTGATATACAGATTATTGATGTGTACTTTACTAGTGTTCATAGCAACCCCTGGGTATTTGATACAGGTTCAGTTGCTAAAGTTAGTAACTCGAAACGAGAGTTGCGGAATGAACAGAGACTAGTTAAAGGTGAAGTGACGATGTGTGTTGGAAGTGGTTCCAAGATTGATATGATCATCATCGCACAGTCCCTATACTTTCGGAATTAGTGTAGAACATAAATAAATGTTATTTGGCATTTGCGTTGAGCATGAATATGATTTGATCATGTTTGTTTCAATACGGTTATTCATTTAAAGTCATAGAATAATTGTTATTCTGTTTACATGAATAAAGCCTTCGATGGTCATACACCCAATGAAAAATAGTTTGTTGGATCTCGATCGTAGTGATACACATATTCATAATATTGAAGCCAAAAGATGCAACGTTAATAATGATAGTGCAAATTACTTGTGGCACTGCCGTTTAGGTCATATTGGTGTAAAGCGCATGAAGAAACTCCATAGTGATGGACTTTGGGAATCACTTGATTATGAATCACTTGGTGCTTGCGAACCATGCCTCATGGGCAAGATGACTAAAACTCCATTCTCCGGAACAATGGAGCAACAACTGATTTATTGGAAATCATACATACTGATGTTTATGGACCGATGAGTGTTAAGGCTCGCGGCGAGTATCGTTATTTTTTGACCTTCACTCATGATTTGAGCAGATATGGGTATATCTACTTAATGAAACACAAGTCTGAAACATTTGAAAAGTTCAAAGAATTTCAGAGTGAAATAGAGAATCATCGTAACAAGAAAATAAAGTTCCTACGATCTGATCGTGGAGGTGAATATTTGAGTTACGAGTTTGGTCTTCATTTGAAACAATGTGGAATAGTTTCACAACTCACGCCACCCGGAACACCACAGAGTAATGGTGTGTCCGAACGTTGTAACCGTAATTTATTAGATATGGTGCGATCTATGATGTCTCTTACCAATTTACCACTATCGTTTTGGGTTATCCATCAGAGACAGCTGCATTCACCTTCAATAGGGCAATATCTAAATCCGTTGAGATGACACCTTATGAACTGTGGTTTGGCAAGAAACCAAAGTTGTCGTTTCTTGAAGTTTGGGGCTGCGATGCTTATGTGAAAAAGCTTCAATGTGATAAGCTCGAAACCAAGTCGGAGAAATGTGTCTTCATAGGATACCCAAAGGAGACTGTTGGGTACACCTTCTATCACAGATCCGAAGGCAAGATATTCGTTGCTAAGAATGGATCCTTTCTAGAGAAGGAGTTTCTCTCGAAAGAAGTGAGTGGGAGGAAAGTGGAACTTGATGAGGTAATTGTACCTTCCCCCGAATTGGAAAGTAGTACATCACAAAAACTAGTTTCAGTGATTCCTACACCAATTAGTGAGGAAGCTAATGATGATGACCATGAAACTTTAGATCAAGTTACTACTGAACTTCGTAGATCAACCAGAGTATGTTCCGTGCCAGAGTGGTACGGCAACCCGGTTCTGGAAGTCATGTTACTAGACCATGATGAACCTACAAACTATGAGGAAGCAATGATGAGCCCAGATTCCGCAAAATGGCTTGAGGCCATGAAATCCGAGATGGGATCCATGTATGAGAACAAAGTGTGGACTTTGGCTGACTTGCCTGATGATCGGCAAGCCATCGAAAATAAATGGATCTAAAAGAGGAAGACCGACGCTGACAGTAATGTTACTGTTTACAAAGCTCGACTTGTTGTGAAAGGTTTTCGACAAGTTCAAGGAGTTGACTACGATGAGATTTTCTCACCCGTAGCGATGCTTAAGTCTGTCTGAATCATGTTAGCAATGGCCGCATTTTATGATTATGAAATCTGGCAAATGGATGTCAAAACTGCATTCCTGAATGGATATCTTAAAGAAGAGTTGTATATGATGCAACCAGAAGGTTTTGTCGATCCTAAAGGTGCTGACAAAGTGTGCAAGCTCCAGCGATCCATCTATGGACTGGTGCAAGCATCTCAGAGTTAGAATATACACTTTGATAAGTTGATCAAAGCATATAGTTTTATACAGACTTGCGGTGAAGCCTGTAATTACAAGAAAGTGAGTAGGAGCACTATAGCCTTTCTGATAAGTATATGTGAATGACATATTGTTGATCAGAAATGATGTAGTAATTTTCTGGAAAGCATAAAGGAGTGTTTGAAAGGAGTTTTTTTTTCAAAGAAAAACCTCGGTAAAGCTGCTTACATATTGAGCCTCAAGATCTGTAGAGATAGATCGAGATGCTTGATAAAGTTTTTCAATAAATACTTACCTTGACAAGTTTTTGAAGTAGTTCAAAATGGATCAGTCAGAGAAGGAGTTCTTGCCTGAGTTGTAAGGTATGAAGTTGAGTAAGACTCAAAGCCTGACCTCGGCAAAAGATAGAGAAATAATGAAAGTCATTCCCTATGCCTCAGTCATAGGTTCTATAAAGTATGCCATGCTGTGTACCAAAATTGTTGTGTACCTTACCATGAGTTTGGCAAGAAGGTACAAAAGTGATCCAGGAGTAGATCACTGGACAGCGGTCAAAATTATCCTTAGTTACTGGATGACTAAGGAAATGTTTCTCGATTATGGAGGTGATAAAGAGTTCGTCGTAAAGAGTTACGCCGATGCAAGCTTTACACTAATCCAGATGACTCTAAGTATCAATCTAGATGCGTATTAAAAGTGGGAGCAATTAGTTAGAGTATCTCCATGCAGAGCATTGTAGACATAGAAATTTGCAAAATACATACGGATCTGAATGTAACAGACCCGCTGACTAAACTTCTCTCACGAAGCAAAACATGATCACACCTTAGTACTCTTTGGGTGTTAATCACATGAGGATGTGAACTAGATTGTTGACTCTAGTGAACCCTTTGGGTATTGGTCACATGGTGATGAGAACTATGGGTGTTAGTCACATGGCGATGTGAACTATTGGTGTTAATCACATGGTGATGTGATCCAGATTATTGACTCTAGTGCAAGTGGGAGACTGAAGGAAATATGCCCTAGAGGCAATAATAAAGTTATTATTTATTTCCTTATATCATGATAAATGTTTATTATTCATGCTAGAATTGTATTAACCGGAAACTTAGTACATGTATGAATACATAGACAAAACAGAGTGTCCCTAGTATGCCTCTACTAGACTAGCTCATTGATCAAAGATGGTTATGTTTCCTAGCCATAGACATGAGTTGTCATTTGATCAACGGGATCACATCATTAGGAGAATGATGTGATGGACAAGACCCATCCGTTAGCTTAGCACTATGATCGTTTAAGTTTTACTGCTATTGCTTTCTTCATGACTTATACATGTTCCTATGACTATGAGATTATGCAACTCCCGAATACCGGAGGAACACTTTGTGTGCTACCAAACGTCACAACGTAACTGAGTGATTATAAAGGTACTCTACAGGTGTCTCCGAAGGTACTTGTTGGGTTGGCGTATTTCGAGATTAGGATTTGTCACTCCGATTGTCGGAGAGGTATCTCTGGGCCCACTCGGTAATGCATATCACTATAAGACTTGCAAGCATTGCAGCTAATGAGTTAGTTGCGGGATGATGTATTACGGAACGAGTAAAGAGACTTGCCGGTAACGAGATTGAACTAGGTATTGAGATACCGACGATCGAATCTCGGGCAAGTAACATACCGATGACAAAGGGAACAATGTATGTTGTTATGCGGTTTGACCGATAAAGATATTCGTAGAATATGTGGGAGCCAATATGAGCATCCAGGTTCCGCTATTGGTTATTGACCGGAGACATGTCTCGGTCATGTCTACATAGTTCTCGAACCCGTAGGGTCCTCACGCTTAAGGTTTCGATGACAGTTTTATTATGAGTTTATGAGTTTTGATGTACCGAAGGAGTTCGGAGTCCCGGATGAGATCGGGGACACGACGAGGAGTCTCAAAATGGTCAAGACATAAAAATCGATATATTGGACGACTATATTCGGACACCTGAAAGGTCCCGAGTGATTCGGGTATTTTCGGAGTACCGAGGAGTTACGGGAATAGAAGAGAGAGGCCAAAAGGAAGGAGGCGTGCACCCCCCTTCTGGTCCGAATTGGACAAGGGGTGCAACCCCCTTTTCCTTCTCCCTCTCCCCCTCTTTCCTTCTCTCCTACTCCGGAAAGGAAAGGGGAATCCTACTAGGACTTGGGAGTCCTAGTAGGACTCCCCACACTTGTCGCGCCCCCTCTAGGGCCGGCCTCTCCCTCCCTCCTTTATATACGGGGGCAAGGGGGCACCTCTAGATACAACAATTGATCTCTTGATCTCTTCGCCGTGTGCGGTGCCCCCCTCCACCATAGTTCTCCTCGATAATATTGTAGCGTTGCTTAGGCGAAGCCCTGCGACGGTTGAACATCCAGATCGTCACCACGCCGTCGTGCTGACGGAACTCTCCCTCGACACTCAGCTTGATCTGAGTTCGAGGGACGTCACCGAGCTGAACGTGTGCTAGAACTCGGAGGTGCCGTAGTTTCCGTGCTTGATCGGTCGGGCCGTGAAGACGTATGACTACATCAAGCGCGTTGTTCTAACACTTCCGCTTTCGATCTACGAGGGTACGTAGACACACTCTCCCCTCTCGTTGCTATGCATCTGGTAGATAGATCTTGCGTGATTGTAGGAATTTTTGAAATACTGCGTTCCCCAAAAATATAGTCCTTGTGTTTGGCATTATAATCTACGGAGATAGTAGTGTCTAATCAAGGCTTAGACAGAATATATATTGACAAAATACTAAAGTAGTTTAGTATGAAAATTGCCAAGATGTGTTTCTTGTCAAAGTCACATGGAAGGAGTTCTTAGTAAGAATTGGTGTCTTAAAATACCGATGAGTGAAATACATGATTTCAATCACACTTGTGTTAATTCCACGGTATGTAAATAACAAGACATGTCCAAGTACTCCATGTAAGTTGTGAGTAAATTCACCACAATGGTCAAATTGTTGATCATAGGACACCAGTAAAATATGGTTAAGTACCGACGACGCAATGTTTTTACATACGGAGAAAATGAAAAGATTATTGTAAAGAGTTACATCAATACATGTTTGATGTAAGTAGTACATCAACAAAAAACTTCATTCGGTGCTCCAAGCGCCGACAAAAACCTTCATTCGGTGCTCGAAGCAAATTTTGATTTCAATTATTTATGGTGGCACCACTGGTACAGCGAGGTGCTACACAAACGGTTTTTAACTCCTTTCCATGACGACATTTGGAACTGTCGCCAAGTGAGTGTGGGCGATAGGGAGGTCCTTCCCACATGACCCAGAAACCGTCGGGGATAGGCCCTCCGGCAACACACGCTCGGCAAAATGAGGTCGTGTGCGACATGAGAGTGATCAAATACGATTATACGTACATTTGTATTAAAAAAATACAATTATATAGGCCAAATTGTTTCCAGTCGTAAGTACATCCCACATAGTCAGTCCTAGTTAAACGTTTCCGTTCGTATGTACATTCCACACAGTCAATCCAAGGAATATGTTTCCGTTAGTATATACATCCCACACAGTCAATCCAAGAAGTACGTTTCCATTCATATATACATACCACACTGTCACTCCAAGGAAAACGTTTTCGTTCGTATTTACACCACACACCATTATCCCATTAAATCGTTTGTGATAGCATTGTTATCGCAGACGATATTAACAATTTTACCATTTGCGTTATTGAATGCATCACACACGATGCGTAGAAGAAACTGTGTGGCATAGGCTGTCCATCACACACACTTTCTATGTGGTAAATCTTTGCGCAAGGTGGCCTAACGCAAACCGGTTTCGAGAGGAAGTCGTGTGTGATTGTTCATTGATCAAACATGGTTTATTCCTAGAAACTGTGCGCGTTGCCTAAGGTCATCACCCATGGTGTTTTCTCGATAACTGTTTGCAATAGAAAACCCAATTAGCAGGCTAATCGGCCATTAGCAGGCTAATTATCGTGTTATTCATAATCCATTTCTTAATCTAATTAACATTTCGTATTAAGGAAGTAGAACTTCATAACTGAAATACATCAGAGTACAACATAATATAGCTTCAGCAATCAGCTACTCCATTACACAATTGCACCAGCATCAAGTTTCACATGCAACATCTATAACCTTTCGAAATTAGCATCATAGACGGTAGATAGACAAATGAATCTCATCTGGAAAACAACTGAAGCAGAAGGAAAATATTGAGCCTGCATTGATGATGAAGGTATTTGTAACTTTAGGCTAGTGCCTGTGGATGATTGAGTGTCCATCCTTTGTCCTCTTCAAGAAGAATTCAATATTGAATAGTGGGTGTTGTATGAATACCTTCCTCGCCTCCCGACCATACAGGTGATTTGAGAGGTAATCAGCAGTGAACTGTTTTGGAAAGGTCTGAAAACAAGGATGTGCATAAATATCTTCTCTACATTGGAAATGGGGCAAAGGAATAAAAAAGCCAAGGTATAATAGTTAGTACCATCCTGTAGTGAACTGATGTATTCTTCATTGTGCAGACAAAGATCTTGTTGTTTTTTGTCACTAATTTCTTTATCCTAACAATCATTCTGAGTTTCTTGACTTGACTGATATTCATGGACAACTCATTTTCCCCATATGCAAAAGGGGTCGAACAGTGGGTCTAAACCTGTGACAGCAGGACCTACATGTGCAAGACCAAATTGTTAAAAGCCTAAATATTAGAATGGTTCCTGCAATTGCACAATAATGTGCTATTAGACAAAGGGCCATGCATGTGCAAACCTCGATTGTAAACCTCAGTGTTTCCCATTATTTCCCTGCAACACATATAAGGTAGTTAGTGATGAGGTTAAGTGAGGGTTTGCATGCTATCAGTAAAATATGTTGATGAAAAATAAGCACATTCCAAATTCATCAATTTAATTCGAGCCACATGGAAAACCCATTTATCCAAACAAACCATGATTAAGAACTAGGAAATATAGCAATTGTATATGTTTCTCATGTATTAAGTGCAGCCCAATTCGATTTATTCCTCGCATGCACAACAATACAAAATTCTACCCACGACAATTGGGCATCGCATTGCAGAATTGAACAAAGAAGTTAACTAAACGCCACAACAAATCAACCAAACGTTAAATGAGCACCACATTGCATAATATAACATACTCCTAATAGAAGATCAAACAATTAACCAAACAAAGCATGCCTAACAACTTGGAAATATAGCAATTGTATTTGTTTCTCATGTATTTAGTACATCCAAATTTGATTTATTTCTCACATGGTATACAATAACAAAATGCACCCAGAACAGTTGAAAAACGCATTGCAGAATTGAACCAAACAGTTAACGAAACAACAGAATAAATGAACCAAACGTTAACTGAGCACCACATTGCACAATATATAACATACTAGAAGATCACACAGTTAACCAAACCAAGCATGCTTGACAATTGTGAAATATAGCAATTGTATTTGTTTTCATCTATTTTGTAAAGATAAATTTGATTTATTTCTCACATGGAAGACAATACAAAATTGCACCCTAAAGAATTGAACATCACATTTGGCGAATTGAACCAAATAGTTAAATGAACACGACAACTAATTAACCAAACATTTAATAAGGGAGCACCACATTGCACGACATGTAGAACATATACACTAGAGCAATAGATTGCTTGGTAAAACTAGATAGGACAATTCACTAGAATTTGTTAAGGAAAGACAGGAGCAGCACATGCAATGGGTAAACCGAGCATGCTTAACTTGCGTAGCTAGCAAACTGAACATAGGTCCTTATAGTGAGCTAATAAGACAAGCTACTCCTCATCGTCAGAGATATCAATGATGATTGGCTCCTTGGACATGGAAGAGGGCGAGGCCTCCACATCGTGGGTGCCCTTGTCGTAGTGGTGAGTTATCTGAGCCGCTCCGGGCACCAACCTGCTAGCTCTCGAGTTGAGGTAAGCACGGGAACACTGAAAAAACACCTCGTAGTCTTCCTCGAAGGCACCGACAGTGGCCTCGAGAAAATGCCATGAACTATCGTTTATAGCAGCCAATCGCGTCGCAGCAACGGCACACGAGGCTTCAATGGTGGCCTCGACGGTGAGGTGCTCCTCCAGGATCTGGGGGTCGACACGAATGGCAGTCATAGCGACCTCATCCGCACGTGCGGCCGCGATTTGCTTCTCCGCTGCCAAATGCTCCTTGAGCTCTTGGCTATACTACGTGCATCATGGCTTAGGGCGGTGCTTATTTGGGGGAGGGGCCAGTGATTTGGGTAGAAGGTGTCGCGCAGGCGGTCGGGGCATGTGGGATGTGGAAGGAGGAGGAGGATGGGGGTCGGGTGTGGATTACCTGGCTGGATCGACGAGGTCAAGCAGCATGAAGGAAGGTCGCCGGCGAGGAGGCGGCGCTGCAAGCAAGGAATGAAGGTTTCAACTTGGAAAGGAAGGCGGAAACAGGGGAAATGTGGCTTTTGGTGAGGGGGAGAGGCGGGAAGGTTGATATTGTCGCGGAAGCCGAAAATTTTGGATCGGTGCAGCAAAAAAACTGGAGCGCGAAGTGTCATCAGATACGGTCCCTTTTTCAACATTGTGTAGGATATGTGAACATCACAAATGATTCATATAGCTTACCCCGTGTGAAATGAGTTTGAACGTGGAAATTTTGGTCCGAATTTCCCTGGTTACAGTGGTCATCCACATCATTGCATAACTTGGGTACACAAAGGAGACTACAACACACCCACACTTCTAAATCGAGCAAGTTCAACAATTAAACAGAGCTAGCTCACCTAAACATTACTCTAACAAATTAAAGACCGACGCTAGTAATTAAACAAAACAAAGAGTACTACTCTAGATGGCACTCATCGATCTCCACCATATCTTCCATGTCCAGCTTGGGCCCGACGTTCTCTTGGGGTAGGGGCTCCACGACATCCATCGCACCATACTCGGCAAGCATCTCACCATCTGTGTCTGCCATTTCTTTGGAATAGGTCGCCATGAGCGGGGCGTGGACGGCCCCGATCTGTGCTTGGGTGGGCTCCATCATGGAACGGTATGCCATGATGGACCGGACGACTGTTCTTCGCTTTCCTCCTCCTCATTCAGAACATACTCTCCGACCTCTAGCCTCTAGCCTCTCCTCCCCTTGCGCCGGTGGCCACTTCGGCCCCGGCGGCCAACCCTCCTCCTCCTCTTGATAGTGGCCACTCCGGTCGCGGCAACCACCCCAAGCTCCTCGATGGCTCCTTTTGCTCTCAGCTTTGACCATGGCAAGAAGTTCCAGGCAGACATGAGATCCAAGTTTGGCCATCCGGTGGTTTTCTCTCCGGGCTTTTGTCAAAAGTAGTTCACCATGGTGGTCTCATTCTCTAGGGCATCCTTCAAACTTGATGCTCACACGGTTAGTGTTTCACTACTGGCTATGTTTGGAGGTTATGCTCAAGGTTTTAGAGTACGCTTCTTGAGAAATAAATCTTACAAGTCTTCGGTGGCTACCAAGTCAGTGGGTTTTGAGATTTACAATGCGGGTAAAATTGTGGAAAAGGACTTTGAGATGGTTTTTGGTGGTCCTAATTGGATCAGATAAGAACATGCTTATTATGCTGAGCTTGAAAATGAGTGGACTCTAGTGGGTAGGAATGGCCGCACTGTGGATCCTAACTCCGACGATCGCTGGAGTTATAGCTCGGTGGTCCAGGGAGGTCGGTCAGCTTTCGAGCGGTTATCGGGGCCTAATCATGATGGCAATAACCCAGCTATTATCCCCTCTTCATCACTGCCTAATCATGGTGTTAATCAGCCACAAATTGAGCCTCAAGTTTATTCACATCTGCATGGGGCGTCACACGTTATTTGCCATGCATGCGGGGCGCGGGATATTTTGCGCGCAAATGTCCAAACCCAAATCTTCGTGGGCTTTGGCCTTTCATTAAATTCGATTCTTTCTCTATCCCACCTGAAAAAGCTTGGGCTAAGGGAGCCGTTGAGGCCTGGTTCCACTGTATTGGGCCGGCAACACCAATTAGGCAGGTCTCGTCATTTATGGAGCTAGTCAAGGACCAATTCCTAAATTTCGAACCAAGACCATCGCTTGCCTTCTCGCTTTCCACTGCACCTACCAACTCTGCTACTTCCTGTGCTCCCGCCTCGGCAAGCCCACCCGGTTCTTCCTCATCGCCGGTGAGGGCTGTGGTAGCAGCCTCGTCGGTGGATGATCTGATGGTCAACATTCCCATCGAACCGCTCCCCTTTGTGCCAGAAGGTTTTCAGATACAAGAAGTCGTGGGAAGAACTGGGGTTTCTCGAGCCATTCTTCCTCACCGCCCTCGACGACACAAAGATTGGGCGATAGCATCCATCCACTGATAACCCACAAGTATAGGGGATCACAACAGTTTTCGAGGGTAAAGTATTAAACCCAAATTTGTTGATTCGACACAAGGGGAGCCAAAGAATACTCTTAAGTATTAGTAGTTGAGTTGTCAATTCAACCACACCTGGAAACTTAGTATCTTCAGCAAGATAGTTTAGTAGCACAGTAATATGATAGTGGTGGTAGCAGCAATAAAAGTAAAGATAGTGTTTTTGTATTTTTTTGTGATAATAGCAACATAAAAGTAAATAAGCGACAAGCAATATAGGTAAAGCTCGTAGGCATTGGATCGGTGATGGGAAATTACGTCGGATGCAATTCATCATGTAGAAGTTATAACCTAGGGTGACACAGAACTAGCTCCAGTTCATCAATGCAATGTAGGCATGTATTCCGAATATAGTCATACGTGCTTATGGAAAAGAACTTGCATGACATCTTTTGTCCTACCCTCCCATGGCAGCGGGGTCCTATTGGAAACTAAGGGATATTAAGGCCTCCTTTTAATAGAGTACAGGACCAAAGCATTAACACATAGTGAATACATGAACTCCTCAAACTATGGTCATCACCGGGAATGGTCCCGATTATTGTCACTTCGGGGTTGCCGGATCATAACACATAGTAGGTCACTATAGACTTGCAAGATAGGATCAAGAACACACATATATTCATGGAAACATAATAGGTTAAGATCTGAAATCATGGCACTCGGGCCCTAGTGACAAGCATTAAGCATAGCAAAGTCATAGCAACATCAATCTCAGAACATAGTGGATACTAGGGATCAAACCCTAACAAAACTAACTCGATTACATGATAGATCCCATCCAACCCATCACAGTCCAGCAAGCCTAAGATGGAATTACTCACACACGACGGTGAGCATCATGGAATTGGTGATGGAGGAAGGTTGACGATGACGATGGCGATGATCTCCACTCTCCGGAGCCCCGAACGGACTCCAGATCAGCCCTCCCGAGAGAGATTAGGGCTTGGCGGCTGCTCCGCCTCGTAAAACGCGATAATTCTTTCTCCTCTGATTTCTCTCTCCACAAAACAGAATATATAGGACCTGGGGATACATCGGTGGGGCGTCGGGGTGCCCTCGAGGCAGGGGGGGCGCGCCGTGGGAAGGGGGGGCGCCCCCCACCGTCAAGGACAGCCCGTGGGCCCTGAGGTGTGGATCTTCTTGCAGGTATTTTTTACATTTTCTGAAATAATTCTCCGGTGATTTTCAGGCGATTCCGAGAACTTTTTATTTCTGCACAAAAATAACACCATGGCAGTTCTGCTGAAAACAACGTCAGTTCGGGTTAGTTCCATTCAAATCATGCAAGTTAGAGTCCAAAACAAGGGCAAAAGTGTTTGGCAAAGTAGATACGTTGGAGAAGTATCAACTCCCCCAAGCTTAAACCTTTGCTTGTCCTCAAGCAATTCAGTTGATAAACTGAAAGTGATAAAGAATTTTTTTGACAAACTCTGTTTGCTCTTATTGTTGTAAATATGTAAGCTAGCATTCAGGTTTTCAACAAGATCATGAACTAACCACATTCACAATAACTTTCAGGTCTCAAGACTACACACATCAATGGCATACTCAACTAGCGAGCAATAATAATAAACCTCGGATGACAACACTCCTCAAAACAATCATGATATGATATAACATGATGGTATCTCGCTAGCCCTTTCTGAGACTGCAAAACATAAATGCAGAGCACCTTTAAAGATCAAGGACTGACTAGACATTGTAATTCATGGTAAAAGAGATCCAGTCATGATCATACTCAATGCAAATTAATAGTAATACATGCAATGACAGAGGTGCTCTCCTACTGGTGCTCTTTGATAAGAGGATGATGACTCTGCATAAAAGTAAATAGGTAGGCCCTTCGCAGAGTGAACCTGGGATTTCTAGAGGTGCCAGAGCTCGATTTTTAAATAGAGATTGAATAACATTTTGAGTGGTATACTTTCATTGTCAACATAACAACCAAGAATCTCGATATCTTCCATGCTACGCACATTATAGGAGGTTCCCAAACAGAATGGTAAAGTTTATACTCCCCCAACCACCAACAAGCACACTCCACGGTCAGCCGAATCCACGGGTTACCGTCCAAACAAGCAACAGCCCTAGGGGAGTTTTGTTTAATTATTATGATTTTGAGCATGGGTCTGGGCATCCCGATTACCAGCCATTTTCTCGTGAATGATGAGCGGAGTCCACTCATCGTGAGAATAACCCACCTAGCATGGAAGATATAGACAACCCTAGTTGATACATGAGCTCTTCCAGCATACAAAACAGAATTTCATTTGAAGGTTTAGAGTTTGGCACATGCAAAATTACTTGGAACGGCAGGTAAATACCGCATATAGGAAGGTATGGTGGACTCATATGGAATAACTTTGGGGTTTATGGAAGTGGATGCACAAGCAGTATTCCCGCTTAGTACAGGTGAAGGCTAGAAAGAGACTGGGAAGCGACCAGCTAGAGAGCAACAACGGTCATGAACATGCATTAAAATTAATCAACAATGAATGCAAGCATGAGTAGGATATAAATCACCATTAACATAAATATCGTGAAGGCTATGTTAATTTGTTTCAACTACATGCGTGAACATGTGCCAAGTCAAGTCACTTAAATCGTTCAAAGGAGGATACCACCCATCATACCACATCACAACCATTTTAATATCATGTTGGCACGCAAGATAGACCATTATAAACTCTCAGCTAATTAAGCATGGCATAAGCAGCTATGATCTCTAATTGTCATTGCAAACATGTTTCATTCATAACAAGCTGAATCAAGAACGACGAGCAATCATATTTACAAAAACAAGAGAGGTAGAGTTCATACCAGCTTTTCTCATCTCAATTAGTTCATCATATATCATCCTTATTGCCTTTCACTCGCACGACCGAACGGTGTGTAAAATAATAATAGTGCACGTGCATTGGACTAAGCTGGGATCTGCAGGCATTTAATACAAGAGAGAAGACAAGGTAACATGGCTCAAGGTTAAATCAACAACAAAGCACATGAGAGCCACTAAGCATTTTAATCATGGTCTTCTACTCTCAACCCCTAAAGAAAAAGAAACTATTTACACAGGAAAGCTCCCAACAAGCAAAAGAAGAATGGGAAATCTTTTTGGGTTTTCATTTTTAGTTACTACTACAAGCAAAGAAAGTAGACTATCTGGAAGCTACAACTAATATTTTTCTTTTGTTTTTCTGGGTTTTTCTAGGACACAAGAAAAAGACTAAGAAAAAGAAATTTAATTAAGCATGGATGGTACAGTGAAAGAGTGTGAGCACCGACAACTAGAATAAGTGTGTGAACATGAATGTAAGTCGGTGAGAAACACGTACTCCCCCAAGCTTAGGCTTTTGGCCTAAGTTGGTCTATAGCCAGGGATCGAAGCCACTCCCTCCAGTGTACTGAGCTGTGTCCTATGGATGCCACTGGTTGGCGAGCTCGTCCAGATGCCACCCATAAACAGATTGACGGGAAGGATCAAGTGGTGGTTCTGGCTCAGGCTCTGAAGCTTGTGCCTGGCCTTGGTACTAGGCGTCTGATGTAATGAGGTACTTTCCTATGGACAGATCAAACAGAGATGGTGTAGGCAAGGTAACAATTTCACAATATATTTCATCGAACCTCAATTTATAAAGTAGCTGCATATTTTTGTCTTTAACAATAAAGTCATGATCTACCATGCTCTTGTAGTCTAGATAAACAGGGGCAAGCAATTTTTCTTCCTTCTCATGGTGCCTAATAGGTATATTAAAATGTTCAGCAAGGCGAGAAGCAAAGATGCCTCCAAAGACGGGCCCCTTTGAGCGGTTCAGACTCAAACGTTTGGCAACGACGGCGTCCAAGCTAAAAGTCGTGTCACGAAACAAGGCATGGCATAAAATCATAATATCAGGGGCACTGAGATTCCCACTGTTCCCGCGACAAATTAAACACCTACTAGCAAACAAAGTAAAGTAGCGCAGAACAGGGAAGTGTATACTGGTGGTTCTTGCCCCTGAAACTTCTCTAGTTTCACCTACGGCTATCATATCAATAAACCCTTTGACGTCTTCATGACGTGGTTCATCTAGTCCACCCTCAAAGTGTACTTTGCATATTTCACAAAAATCTAACAGTGATATCTCCTTAACCACATCATATAAGCGAAACTCCACCGTAGGTGGTGTTTTCCTAGAATGAAAATGAAAGCTTTGCGTAAAAATATTGGTGAGTAAGAGATACTGTTCTTTTTGGTCGTTGATGAAGTCGGTGAGGCCTGCATTATTCGCCATCCAATAAAAGTCTTCGTGAATACTGGCGGACATCATGAAATCATTACAAGGCCATTCGCACGGTCGAACTTCCGCCATGCGAGGAAGATGATACTTGGGCTTCTTATTTTCTTCTTTCTTCTTCTCCTCTGAGCTCTTGCTGGAGGAGCCCCTCAATAATCTTTTTAACATTTTCTTTTTCTGAAAATTTCTGAAATTTTTAGTAACTCACAATAAAAGTTAACCGAACTCAACAAGAATGATAGCAACAACTCCTATAAGTGCCTAGAGGCTATATCATGCATTAGAACTACTTGGGACCAAGAAAATTTGACATGCAAGCTCAAGAACAAGGTCACCACAGCAGCACAAATTTGCAACATATAAAGCACTAGAACAAAAACTAATTGGACCAATGGAGGAGTCATATACCAAGGAACAATCTCCCCAAATAGTTTGGTGAATGGTGCTTTGAGCAAGGAGATCGAAAATGGCCGCAAAATGAGTTAGAACTCGGGTTTGAGCTGGTTGGGGATTTTTTTGGGAGGAAGAAGAAGAGCATGGGTGAAAGGATAAGTGGAGGGGGGCCACGTGGGGCCCTCGAGGCAGGGGCGCGCCCTGTGAAGGGGGGCGCGCCCTGTGCCCTCAAGGCCAGGTGCTGGCTCCCCTCACTATGTGTTCAATGCCATATTTTCTTAAATATTTTAGAAAAAATCATATTTCATTTTCATGGCATTTGGAGAACTTTTATTTTCGGGATATTTTTTATTGCACGGATAAGTTTGGAAACAGACAGATAATGCTATTTTTCTTTTATTTAGCCTAATTAGCAGAAAGTAAATGGAGGGTACAGAAAGTTTGTGCTATCTAGATTCACCTATCCCATGTTCATCAAAAGGAATCCATTAACAAGGTTGATCAGGTCTTGTTAATAAACTCTTTTCGAGTAACATGAAACCGGAGAATTTTCGAATAACACTATGTTACCTCAATGGGGATATGTATGTCCCCAACAATAAGTATGGCATATGCCTTCTTGATAGTAGGAATAGGAAACTCAAAACCTCCAATAGTGATAGTTGAAGTTTTTCCAATATAATTGATACTATAGACATGAGGTTGTTTCCTCGGAAAGTGTACCATATGCTCATTACCATTGACATGAAAAGTGACATTGCCTTTGTTGCAATCAATAACAACCCTTGCAGTATTCAAAAAAGGTCTTCCAAGAATAATAGACATACTATCATCCTCGGGAATATCAAGTATAACAAAGTCCGTTAGAATAGTAACATTTGCAACTACAACAGGCACATCCTCACAAATTCCGACAGGTATAGCAGTTGATTTATCGGCCATTTGCAAATATATTTCAGTAGGTGTAAGCTTACTCAAGTCAAGTCTACGATATAAAGAGAGAGGCATGACACTAACACCTGCTCCAAGATCACACAAAGCAGTTTTAACATAGTTTCTCTTAATGGAGCAAGGTATAGCAGGTTGTAATGCCCAGTATGAGATTATACCTCCTACGTGTCGAGGCACGACTTAAAGGTATAAGCTCATACTAGAATGATCTCAAGTATGGTATCTTTGCACGACTCATGTAAAATAGGGATGAAAATTGCAAAAGACTAGTTGGCTTACACTCGCCACGTCACACAATACATTACATAAGCAATCATCATCCAAATAACATCACAGTCCGACTACGGATGAAGATCAAAATGAAAGATACCAAATAAATATAGCCACAAGGTCCGAATCATCCCTAGTAGAAGCCACTACTGATCATCGGGATAGTGCACGTAGTATCACTCGCGTTCTTCATCGAACTCCCAGTACAGCTCGGTGCCGTCATCTCTGTAGTTCACCATAGTACCTGCATCTGGTGTTGTGCAGAGTCTGTGAGTCACGGAGGACTCAGCAATCCCGTACTCGGGTAGTAAAACAATCTAAGCCTTGGGTGTGGAACAAGGTTGAAGAATTAAAGGTTGTAGCTACACTAGCACTAGCTTACGTGTTTAGAGCGAGAAGAGAAGTGCCACGAGCGTCAAAGTGATCACGAAGTGATCCTATCTAAGCACGTCAATCATAACTCCACCGTGTTCACTTCCCGAACCCCTTTCGGAAAATGACCGTCACGGTTACTCACGCTGGTAGTGTGTTCTGAACATGGTGTCAAGTTTTCTACAACCGGATATTAACAAATTCCCATCTGCCACATAACCACGGGCACGACTTTCGAAAGATCAAACCCTGCAGGGGTGTCCCAACTTAGCCCATCACAAGCTCACGATCTGCGGAGTCGCAACTCCAAGGTGGGAAGACCCGAGTATTCTCGGAATCCCGTGCTGAAGATATTCCGACTAAGGTAAAACTAATCCAGAAAATCCTCCCGGCGTGCCGACATCCTGATAGTAGCCGCGCGTATCTCATCTCAGGCCACGACCGGATGGGCGATGCTACAGGTTTTTACGAGCCCTCGAGTTTCCCCAAGGTGGCCCTGCAGGACCCCCAGTTTGGACCAAAACTCATGTGGAGCACTGGCCCGGGTTGTTGATTAAGAAGAGGGTTTATAACTCCCTATGCAAGTTTTAGTTGTTAGGCAAATGTAGAACCAAAGTTGGGACTTGCTGGAAAAGCTTTAGCGCTAAGCGGGTTATCAAGGGGGCCCATAAACCCCAACCGTGTTAGGGACGCATAATCAAGGAACATAACACCGGTTTAAACGGTTCCTAGGGAGGCATGAGTGGAACAAAACACCAAGCAAGAGGCTTAGCCTTCCACCCATTGCCAAGTATATAGATGATTTAGTTTAAGAGTTTATATAGTGTGATATCCCAACAATAACGTCAACATGAAGCAAGAATCTTCAAATCTTCTCCTGCAACTAGCAATGCTATAAGAGGGGCTGAGCGAAGCTTACGTAGCCAAACAAAGGTTTGCTGGGTTGGGTGGTTATACAGGTTCATGGTTACAATAGGAGGCTGACAAACAAACATGGTCATCGAGGCAATGAGCTAAAGAGCAAGACATCTTGCAATAGGCAAAGATAGTAATGATATCTGGGTCAGGTCATCTTGCCTGTCGAGTCGTCGATGGGATCGTAAGACGGCTCCTCGTACTCAACCTCGGTAGTAACCTCGTTCTCGGTCTCGACTCCCGGCTCTACTCAACACAAGAACACAACATGGCACGATATCAAACAAGGTGCAATGCACAATCAACATGATGCAAGTATGATGCATTTTGATGGCAAGGGATGACGCACACAAGAACAACACAAAACAACAAGTTAAATGAGGCCGGGATCAACATATAGCAAATCCGGTAAGTCCTCATATGCATATTTTGAAATTGGTCCAGATCTGAACAAACCTTAAGTTAAAGTTGTTAAAGAGCAAGTTAACATGCACCATGATGATCTAAACGAAATTCTAGTCAAGTTTCATATAAAGTTTGTTTAATTCGGAGCTACGGTCTAGAAGATATGAGCAAAACAAGACAAACATGGCAACGGTGCAAGATGCACCCAAACATCAAGCAAACACACTCCAAACATGTAAACAAGATGATATTATGATTCTACATGCAAAATCACACAAGTTTCATATAGGGCACGCTCAAAACGGAGCAACGGTTCAACACATACACACGAAACAAGATACAATGCAAAGCTGAAAATAACAGCCACATAGCAACTTTGGAGCAAGAAATATATAAGCTACAGCACCCAAACATGATGACAATAAGCATGGACATGAAGTAGACATATCCTACAGCAAACAACTCCATTGGAGCAACTCCATAGGAGGCATGGATCAATAGCAACAAGCTACACCAAATTGATCATGCTGTTAAAAACCTGACAGTCATAATTTACGGCAACTTGGGAGCAAGAAATAAACAAGCTACAGCAAGCCATATGAGCAAGTGAGGGCATGGATGGATAGACAAAAACATGGACAACAAGGAATGATCATTGGCCACTCCAAAACAAGCATGGATTTGACTAGGGAATCAAGCAAACATAGCATCAGGTTAAAACAGATTTCAGACTTAGCAGAATTTTCACTAAGTATAAAACAGTTATGTTGGCATGGCATGTTTACAAGCATGTTTAAGTCACCTAAAGACATAACATGGAAAGTAGTTTGAACCATAGCAAAGACCATATGATGGAGATTCTAAAACATATTGACATGTGACATGAAGACAAACACATCAATAGCAACGAGCACTTCAAATCAGCATCTCTTAACATGTTTCATAACTTAACAGCCACATGCACTTTTGTAATAGAGATTAATATGGCAATATGAAACCTAACATGAATGCTACAGCAACCATCATGTAGAGCATCTCACAATGAACATTTTGACATATCATATGCTCCATTTGGATAAACATGCACCAAGTTATCACATCTCAAACATGGCATAAAAATAACAAGTTGCAGCAGTTTATAACAAGTAGCACTCTTGTCACGAAGATTAGGACATCTAGATGATCTCAAACAAGCATGCCACAATGGAACAAAATGTAGAGCACATCACCACGATCATTTTCATAAATCATATGCATCATTTGGATAAGCACACAAAAACTTACAGCCATCACAACATGCAACATAGTAACAGTTCTGAGGGACTTAGCCATATTCTCACAGAACACAACGAGCGCAAAATAACAAAAACACACTCAGGCGAGGGATTGGGGCCGCTCACCCTAGCGGGCTCGGCCCAGGTCGCGGAGGAGTAGGCCCGGCTCAGGCAGAGGCGGCTGGGCCCATGGCAGCTGGGCCGGCTGGACCTCCCGTGGCCCATGAAGCCGGGGTGCATCTAAGGTGGCCCAGGGAGCTGTGTCGTCCCGATCGGATCGGACCCGACGGCGGCGGGCGGTGGCTTGGCCCGGCGGCGGCGAGACCGGCGGTGCCGGCCGGCGGCGGAGGCGGAGAAGGTGGTGGCCGAGGCCGGCGGCGGGGGTGGAGAAGGTGGTGGCCGAGGGTGCGTGCACCGGCAGGGCAGCGACCAGCCGGAGGTTGCCGGGGTGGTCGCCGCCGGCGGAGGGTGCGGGCCGGCGGTGGGGCTCGCAACGGCGGCGCGGGGCCGGAGCGGAGGAAGAACGGCGGCGGGGCGAGGCGCGGAGCGGCGGCGGAGGCACGCGGGCAGCGGGGGGCCCGATACGGGCCGGCGGGCTCGGATGTCGGGGAAGTGGGGCGGCGGCGCACCCAACCCGGAGCTGCCACGTGGCGGGCGGAGGTGGAGCGGACACGTCTGGTGGCGCGGAGGAAGGAAATTAGGGTTGGATCTGCGAAATTTCGGGGGTGGACACACATTTATAGGTAGAGGGAGCTAGGAGAGTCCAAATGAGGAGCGGTTTTCAGCCACGCGATCACGATTCGACGACCGAGATGATGGGAAGGGTTGTGCTGGGTTTGTGGGCTGTTGTGGAGGGGGTCTTGGGCCTTAAAGAAGAGGTACTTTTAGCCCACTAGGTTAACCGTTGGAGTACCAAACAAACTCCAAACGTGATGAAACTTGATAGGCGGCCTACACGTACCAAAACAACAACGCACGACAAGTCTCACGTCATTCCGGGAACGTTACATGGCCACACACGAAAGAAGGACTCGGGGATGCCACGGGCACGCGTGTGAGCGTCAGAACTCGAAACGGACAACGGGAAGAGACGAGTGGGATCGGGTGCAAGTGACAACACAAATGCAATGCAATGCACATGACAACATGACATGCATGGATGAAATGCACACACGCACATGACAAAACGAAGAAACCCGAAATGAAGAAGAGCCCAGAACGGAATTGACGAAGTCAAAGTTTCATATATTGCCATAATTGGAAAGGGTTACATCTGGGGCATTACAAATTCTTCTCTACTACGAAAAGATCTCATCCCGAGATCTAGGACTGGAAGAAGGAAGGGTACTCGAAACGAAGTTGATCTTCTCGTTTCGACGTATCTTCTCGGTCGGTATGGTGTGACCATTTAACTTTCAAGAACTTGAGTGAATTGTTGCGGGTCTTGCGCTCGGTTTCTTCAAGAATGGCAACAGGGTGCTCACGATAAGACAAGTCTTGTTGAAGATCAATCTCCTCGAACGGAATGGTGCGTTCAGGTGTCTTGAAGCACTTGCGGAGTTGAGACACGTGAAACACATCATGAACATTTGCAAAGTTGGAGGGGAGCTCAAGTTGATAGGCTAGATCGCCTCTTTTGCCAAGAATCTTGAAAGGGCCCACGTATCTAGGAGCAAGCTTTCCTTTGATACCGAATATTTGGGAGCCTTTCATAGGAGAAACACGGAGATAGACATGATCTCCAATGTCGAAAGCCAAATCACGATGCTTGCCGTCATAGTCGCTCTTTTGACGCGACTGAGCGGCCTTGAGATTCTCACATATGACTTTGCACATTTCTTCGGCTTTTGAGATCAAGTCATTGCCAAGGAGTTGACGTTCACCAGTCTCGGACCAGTTGAGAGGGGTACGGTACTTTCTGCCATAGAGGATTTCAAAAGGAGCATTGTCGGCACTTGCTTGGAAACTGTTGTTGTAAGAGAACTCGGCAAACGGAAGGCAATCTTCCCACTTTTTGCCAAAAGAGATGACACAAGCTCTGAGCATGTCTTCGAGGATCTGGTTCACTCTTTCGACTTGACCACTAGTCTGAGCGTGAAACGCAGTGCTGAAACGGATCTTAGTGCCCATGGCTGACTGAAAGGACTACCAGAACTTGGATGTGAACAAACTTCCACGGTCTGAGGAGATAACTTGAGGAATGCCATGTAACGACACAATTCTGGAAGTGTACAACTCTGCTAGCTGAGCTGCATTGATGGATTCTTTGACGGGAAGGAAGTGAGCTACTTTGGTTAGCTTGTCAATCACAACAAAGATAGTATCATTCCCCTTCTTGGACTTAGGAAACCCATTGATGAAATCCATTTCAATGTGGTCGAATTTCCACTCGGGAATAGGAAGAGGTTGGTGGAGACCGGCTGGACGTTGATGCTCCGCCTTCACTCTTCTGCAGACATCACATTCATTCACGAATTGGGCAATCTCCCTTTTCATGCGAGTCCACCAGTAAGATTGCTTGAGGTCTTGGTATGTAACATCCCAAAATTCTAAATTTTGGAATGTTATAATAAATAGATAGATTTGATTGCTTGTTGTTGTGCTGTGTGAAATTGAGTGGAATTTGAAACTTTGAAAGTTAAATGAGAGGGAATAAAATGACTATCCCAAAACTGTCACTTTGCATTTTGATCTCCGAGGTAATTCAAGATCTTTTCAACACAAAACCCTAGAGTGAAGATAATATGACTTCTTCCATTTATTTTGAATGATAAAGGGCTTCGAGAGGATTTTGAATTTCAATCTCGAGATATTTTCAATTCAGAGACTTTAAGCAACTCAATGATTTTCCCGAGAGAAGATAAAATGACTTCTTCAAATTATAGGAAATATGAGTTGGAGGTTTTTCTGAATTTTCTGCAACTCAATTTCAAATATTGAGTTATTTGGGTTTTATTCAAATTATTATTCTCCAAAAATAAATTACATGGAAAATAGGGTAACATGATTCCCTACAGCAGAAAATTGGAGAAAAATAAATTTGAAATCTTTTTGGTATTTTAAGAATGATCTTTATTGAAATTTATTGCATCAGTAGGACTATTTTAATTATTAGAATTTGTGGGCATTTTATTTGACAGTAGGAAAATGTCCATCTTGTAGGATTTCTTTTTCTGCAAATTTTGATATATAATATGCTTATATTATATATTGGAATTATTTTCCTTTTCTTTTATTTTTGTTGTTTGTTAAAAAAAAGGGGAATCCTCCTCCGATTGGGCCGGCCCAGCTCCAGCCGGGCCAAGCCAAGCCCAGTCACTGCCGCCTTCCTCCCCTGAAGGAGACAGCCGACGCCACGCCTTGGCGTCCGTGCGTAGCATGCCTCGCCGTCGCCCTTGCCTCGCCCCTCATCCAAGAAAGCTCACCCCCCCCTCCGCTTATAAAATGCGCCGCCGCCCGTCCCTCCCCTCGCCTCGCTTCACGCGCCACCGCCGCCGCCGCGAGCTGCTGCTGCCGCCACAGCTGACTCCTGCGCCCCGCGCCGCGCCCCTTGCGCGACCGCCGCCGCCCGCTCGTGCAACCACCCTATGCCGCGCCCGCCGCCGTCTGCCCTCCCCTCACCGGAGCCGCGCCGGAGTTCGCCGCCGGCCGGTTCGTTTTCTGGAGCCGATCCGGTTTGCCCGAACCCGCGGGTTTTAAGTAAAACCCTAGGTAAAAACCCCGGTCTGGTTTATTTGGTTAGATTAGGTTTTCTTCAGTTTTTTTAGTTAGATCTATTTAGAGAGCGTTCGCTGTTTAGGGTTCAGCTGTGAACGTTCATACTTTAACTTTTTATTTTCTGTTTAGTTTCGGCCAGGGACCTCTCTATAAATATTATTTCTACAAATTAGCCCCTAAACTTTAAAAGGCCATAACTTTTTACCGGTTGGTCCAAATCCAACGAAACCAACGCCCACGTCTTCGTCACGAAGCCCTCTATCCAGTAATACAACTCAAACATGTTTTTGTTTTAAAATTTGAATTCAACTAGTTTTAGATTCAAACTTGTTTCTGTCATAACTTGAGTTTCGTAACTCCGTTTGAGTTGATTCTTTTTGCAAATCGAAGCTCTTTACCTAAACTTTCTGATAAGTCCAAATTCACATAATTTTGGTACTGTTGGAAATTGTTTGGTGTTTTAAGAGTCATTTGTTTGTTTTCGAAGTTTTCCGAAGTGTTTATTCGTTCTGTCCAACTTTTCTGAGTGATTGCTTATGTGTGGTTACCATTGCTTGCTTACGATAGATTGACTGGAGTGTGACGAGTAGATCTATCACGAGTTCTGAGTACGAATCATCTTCATCAACATTGCAGGCAAGTTCACACTTTGATCATATTTTTTCCAATACCCAGTTTTCATTGCATTAGTTATATCCTCAAACACATTGCATGAGTAGGATTTATTAACTAGTGGGACTGGGAAGTAGACTGAGGTAGAACCTATTACCTGCATTATTTTTTTCAAATCCTTGGGAGTTACTTCTACGTTTGCTTATGTTGCCATTGCTATGCTCGTAGACGTGGATTGGTATGAGAGTTTCATGAAAGATGTGAGTGATTTTAAGGTAAACTTTAAGGTGGAAATTTAATACAAATCTGGGTGGATTGGTTTGGGGTGCCCTGCGAGTGAACCAGTGGATTGCCCGGACACCTGGGGTTGCCAGTGTTGTCCTAGGAAATCTCGGGGTTTCTGTGTGATTGTCCTATGGAATGCCACCCAGGCTCAAAGGGATCATATAATATTTTCATGCCTAGAAACTTTCATGTGCAGCCACAAGCCAATATGGGCTCTGGCATAGTATGAGTAAGTTGTGTGACCTCTTTCGTGGTGGACTAGCAGATGTAGCGAATGTAGGTGTACCGGTCCACCTGGGGTAAAGAGTTAATGCTTCTGAAAAACTGTGTGTCGGTCATCCGTTTCTCAAACACCATGCAGTGCGAGAAACCAAACGGAGGTGATAGAGTCTTGTGGGGAAAAGTGCACAAACCTCTGCAGAGTGTACAAACTATTCATGAGTAGCCGTGTCCCCGGTTAGGGACATCTTTGAGTATCTAGAAGTGGATTATTTGTTGATCTCATCACTCTATAATTTAATTTGTTGGGTTAATGATGACTCTAATTTGGGATTGAGATGGGGGTACCATTCTCAATTGTTCATGAATTAAATTTAACAAAGTAGTTAAATAAAATGCATTCCTTTGTGGTAGGGAAAAATCAGCTTTATGCAAAAACAGCCTTACAGCCTCCACCAGGCATATATGCATGTAGTTGTAGGACTGGCTCATTACCATTACAGTGTAAAATTGCCAGTACATTCAATGTACTGACCTACATGGCTGCAACGTCTCTTGTTGCAGGAATTATTCGACGAGTAAGTGTTACGTTAGGGTTGCGCTGTCTACACTCAACTTTGCCGTTGGTGTTGATGGAGCCCACAACCTCTGTTGCTTCCGCTATGATCGATTGAGGTAATAGTATTTACGTTACTTAATACATGTGATTTACCTCTGTTATAAGTCCTCGAGTACTGTGTGTGTCAGCATACCGATCCAGGGACGACACGGAAACACAGAGACTTGATCCATTCGGGTTGGGTCACTACAAGATGGTATCAGAGCACATGTTGACTGTAGGATGTGACCCTAGAAACTGGCCAGACCATAGGAAAGGATTTATCTAAAACTATCTTTTTCAAAAGATTCTTATCTCTCTTCTTTTCTGAGCTTTGTCAAATCTCCCCTTTGACCTTAAATAGTTAGACAATACCCTTTACCATTTGGACCACTTCGGAGTAAAGAGGATTTCACCATACCTTGGAAGTGTTGAAGCTACAACAATGGATACTCTGAAGATTTGAAGAGATGACAACTTTGAAGAGATGATAACCTTTAGAAGACGAAACCCCTGATATGTACTTACGTTAGATGCGACGATTGTGAGCCGTCATTTGTTTGATGTTTTCTGACGGCCACAAACTAAAACCGTCTTTCCAAAACTACTGTTTGTATTGAGTGTATCTCTCTCTCCATCTCTCTTATCTCACCCAAAACCCATGGACCCAATAGAGGATGAAAGAAGATACACTAGAAGTCTCTGGACCAATGACCCAGCCAGAGGCAGAGCTATGGATACAAAACATGGAGGATCACTTCAGGGAAAATTTGGTTGCATGGAAGTATGAGGTTCAATACGCTCTTCGGTACTTTATAAAAAGTGCTGCAACATGGTGGAAGATGCATCAAGCCCTACAAGGATGTAATGGGGAAGGAAGTTGGAAGGAATTCAAGAAGACCCTGTTAAGATCCCGTCTCATCCAAGAGCATGGTGACAACCCGAAAAAAAGTAACATTGTGCCTGCAGGATTAGCGGAGAAATAGGACACACCCAGGAGGAGCACAAGGATGAATGCCCTAATTGTGAAGGAGGTCACCCAGGTGAAGAATGCCCAACTAGGCAGATTACTTGTTTCTTGTGTGAAGGGACTACCCACAACCCTGCTCAGTGTCACATTTACCCCATGGTGCAACGAACAATCCATCAGAAGAAAGAAGCAATGAAAGAAGTCCTCAAGGAAACCTTAAAGGATTCCACGATGGTGGAAGATATTGATGACCCTGATGGAGAAGGACTAGACAGATATTACTCACGTGCTTGCTACTCATGTGGAAAAGAAGGACACCTTTCACAGTATTGCACAAAGGAAAGCCATGAGTATCTGGGAGACTTCCCGACAGAAGAAGTGGAGTTTGATCCACAAAAGATAGAACAATTGAGAGGAACGAAGAAGTCGAGGAAGAGAAAGAGCATGTGTCCCAAGAACAACCCAATTTCTGTGGAAAAGGACCTGAGTCACATCACATGTTACCGGTGCAAGGATTTAGGTCATTACGCTAGAAACTTCCCAACCAGGAAGCCAAGAACCCAGTGAATCAGGATAGTCACCATGAAGTCCTTAAATCTATCTTATGACATCAGTTTACACTACAAGGAAGTAGAGCATTTTTCCAAGAGAAGGTTCAGACTGGAGGAATTATTGATCAGAGTAGTTGACATCTGGATATTAGGATGAAGCATGTAGCTAAATATGGAATACACTTTTATTATGATGTTGAGTTAAGTTATGGAAAGAACATTGTAATAGTTCGTGAAGCAAAAGAAGTTGATATATCTTTGGAATCCAAGAAGGAAAATTTGTGAGTTGTTGGATGAATGTTAGCGCCTCTCTTGCTATCTCACCCAGACCAAGACCTAGAACCCATGGACCAGTTGACCCCAAACCCTTCTCAGACAAATGACCCCGTTTTACCCGAGGATATCTGTATGTTGTCCTAAGAACCCCTTCTGTCTTATGCCTACAGATGACAACACTATACGAGTCTTTTCTCAAGGGCCCGGAAACAATCATGACCCTGACTAGCAACCAGGATTACCCAAAGATCCTGAAGGACATGATGAAGCATATTCACCTGGAAGGAGATGCAGTTTACAAGGGTTATCCCTTCATGGAGAATGGAGTTGAACTTTGGTACGTGGAGGTACACCTCCATTGTGTGAAAGGAGTTTGCCCAAAGACTATGGGTCAATACTTTTTTTATCTCCCGAGTACCGCGAACAGCATTCTTCGACTCTGTTCGTGAAGCTGCTATGGATGCCATACGTCAGATTGGAGAAATACTTGAAGCAAGACTTCGTTATACCCAGGAATGCCTGAGTAAGGTGCAGACAGAGATAATGGAGATGAAGCACACGACCAATAGGATGAAGCAAAAGATTGATGGATTTAAGAATCACATTGCACAATTCCAGTGGGATTGAAGCATCCTTAGCTAGGATAAAGGAATAAAGATGGGAGGAATGTTTGACCATACCCAACTATGTGGATGGCAACATTTGTAGTGTAGCACCTTTGTAATTGGAGTGATGAATAATGGTTCAGGATATAATAAGAGATTTGATATGAGGAGAAAATGGATTAAGGATGAACTAGTGCATTTTGTTCAGGACGATACTTTTCTGAGTGAACCCTGGACCAATAGAAAGGCAAGTGTTGCTCCAAGGAGTAGAGTTTGCACAAATAAATTGGAGTTATGTTTGATATGAAGTTTACCCCAAGATGAGAAGAAAAGAAGTACAATTGGATTTTAAGAGGGTGAAATGCTGGAAATGTGGAGCAATAGTGACTCCAAGGATGAGTTAAGGATATACAAGTTCTGACTTGGACCCTTTAGCCGAGGAACTAAGGAGGCTACATAATCACAAGGGAACCACGAGACTTGTCAATAGTTATGTGTACCTGCTGTAGTAAAGCAGTGCATTTTGCTAGAGATTGTCCCAAGGAGAAGGAGATTTGTGCTAAGTAGTTGAGTTGAAGCATGCAATGGAAATGCAGTAGATCGTAGTAAGTTGAGAATCGGTGAAGTTAGCAGCCTGGTATTGATTTTGGATTTTGAGTTGGTACTGTAAAGGTGATGAGTGAAGACATGATGCATGGAATAAGATTTTGAAGAAACTAGTGTTATTCATTTTAAGTGTGGTAGAATCCAACACCGTTACCCGAATACACTAGCTAGTGATTAGATACGTCCGACTTGGAAAGGACTACCCAAGGATGAGTGTGAGTAATTACGCTCAGTTGGTACCCAGAGAAAGAGGGATACCAAACAAAAATTGGATGGATTTAAGAGAGCCAATGAAGTTGGATGTTCGAAGAATGATCAGTTGCAACCCGAGGATGAGATCAAGTGTTGCTAGTGATGAGATGAGCCATAACCCACAGGCCCCATGACCTGTCAAGAAAGCAAGCACACTCTTGCAAAAAGAAAAACCCCTGGTAGAAGTTACGACTTGGCCAACATACGATCTTATAGGTGGTTACGTTAAACCCGAGGGTTGTGAAGAAACGATAGATGTTTTATTTGGCTTGCAGAATCAATGGATTTATCCGAGATCAGTTCATCGACAAGATGAAATTCTGCAATGCTTGTGAGGATGATCGAGTATTAGAATTCGAGATTCACTAAACCATATACAAGGTAATGATTTGGGTGCGGGATGGATTGATCACCATACCGACTTACTCTTATTATTCGCCTCTGTTATACGGGATGGTGAATCTGAGTGACTTACCTATAGTAGAGAGACGACGATGTCAAAACTTTGTTTGAACTTTAGAATGGTATAGAAATTTTCCCCTTGTACACGACATGTTGTTGCCAACCGTAGGATATACCGTGACGAGGAAGCCCAGACCCGTTTTCTGCAGGAACCCAATAAATTGTTTGATGACTACCATGAGATATCAATATTTGTTAGTATTGGCGCCAGACCTATCAGCTAAGAGGAACCAGTCTCGAAAGAACCTTACCAAGATGAAAGGACACAAGAATTGAGGACAAAGGTTAGGCCACTACAGAAAGAGCCCAGAGAAGGAGTTATCCCGAAGATTTGAGAAGACCGACACTGTCAACAATAAGGATGGAGTACTTGAGTTTTGAAGAAGCCGTAACCATCATTCTAAGTGTGGTAGCACACTAGGCCACACCAATCAGTGGATTTGTTAGAAGACCCCCAAACCCTAACATATTTCTTGCTAACCTCTCCGAATCTCGAGGACGAGATTCATTTTAAGTGTGGTAGGTTTGTAACATCCCAAAATTCTAAATTTTGGAATGTTATAATAAATAGATAGATTTGATTGCTTGTTGTTGTGCTGTGTGAAATTGAGTGGAATTTGAAACTTTGAAAGTTAAATGAGGGAATAAAATGACTTTCCCAAAACTTTCACTTTGCATTTTGATCTTCGAGGTAATTCAAGATCTTTTCAACACAAAACCCTAGAGTGAAGATAATATGACTTCTTCCATTTATTTTGAATGATAAAGGGCTTTGAGAGGATTTTGAATTTGAATCTCGAGATATTTTCAATTCAAAGACTTTAAGCAACTCAATGATTTTCCCGAGAGAAGATAAAATGACTTCTTCAAATTATAGGAAATATGAGTTGGAGGTTTTTCTGAATTTTCTGCAACTCAATTTCAAATATTGAGTTATTTGGGTTTTATTCAAATTATTTTTCTCCAAAAATAAATTACATGGAAAATAGGGTAACATGATTCCCTACAGCAGAAAATTGGAGAGAAATAAATTTGAAATCTTTTTGGTATTTTAAGAATGATCTTTATTGAATTTTATTGCATCAGTAGGACTATTTTATTTATTAGAATTTGTGGGCATTTTATTTGACAGTAGGAAAATGTCCATCTTGTAGGATTTCTTTTTCTGCAAATTTTGATATATAATATGCTTATATTATATATTGGAATTATTTTCCTTTTCTTTTATTTTCGTTGTCTGTTAAAAAAAAGGGGAATCCTCCGCCGACTGGGCCGGCCCAGCTCCAGCCGGGCCAAGCCCAGCCCAGTCACCGCCGCCGCCACGCCTCGGCGTCCGTGTGTAGCACGCCTCGCCGCCGCCCTTGCCTCGCTCCTCCTCCAAGAAAGCTCGCCCCCCTCCGCTTATAAAACACGCCGCCGCCCGTCCCTCCCCTCGCCTCGCTTCACGCGCCGCCGCCGCCGCACTTCTCGCCGCTGCTTCGCCCGCCGTAGCTGACTCCTGCGCCCCGCGCCGCGCCCCTTGCGCGACCGCCGTCGCCCGCTCATGCAGCCACACAGCGTCGCGCCCGCCGCCGTCTGCCCTCCCCTCACCGGAGCCGCGCCGGAGTTCGCCGCCGGCCGGTTCGTTTTCCGGAGCCGATCCGCCCGATCCGGTTCGCCCGAACCCGCGGGTTTTATGAAAAACCCTAGGTAAAAACCCCGGTCCGGTTTATTTGGTTAGATTAGGTTTTCTTCAGTTTTTTTAGTTAGATCTATTTAGAGAGCGTTCGCTGTTTAGGGTTCAGCAGTGAACGTTCGCACTTTAACTTTTTATTTTCTGTTTAGTTTCGGCCAGAGACCTCTTTGTAAATATTATTTCTACATATTAGCCCCTAAACTTTAAAAGGCCATAACTTTTTACCGGTTGGTCCAAATCCAGCGAAACCAACGCCCACGTCTTCGTCACGTAGCCCTCTATCCAGTAATACAACTCAAACATGTTTTTGAAAATTTTAAAATTTGAATTCAACTAGTTTTAGATTCAAACTTGTTTCGGTCATAACTTGAGTTTCGTAACTCCATTTGAGTTGATTCTTTTTGCAAATCGAAGCTCTTTACCTAAACTTTCTGATAAGGCCAAATTCACATAATTTTTGTACTGTTGGAAATTGTTTGGTGTTTTAAGAGTCATTTGTTTGTTTTCAAAGTTTTCCGAAGTGTTTATTCGTTCTGTCCGACTTTTCTGAGTGATTGCTTATGTGTGGTTACCATTGCTTGCTTATGATAGATTGACCGGAGTGTGACGAGTAGATCTATCACGAGTTCTGAGTACGAATCATCTTCATCAACATTGCAGGCAAGTTCACACTTTGATCATATTTTTTCCAATACCCAGTTTTCATTGCATTAGTTATATCCTCAAACACATTGCATGAGTAGGATCTATTAACTTGTGGGACTGGGAAGTAGACTGAGGTAGAACCTATTACCTGCATTATTTTTTTCAAATCCTTGGGAGTTACTTCTACGCTTGCTTAGGTTGCCATTGCTATGCTCGTAGACGTGGATTGGTATGAGAGTTTCATGAAAGATGTGAGTGATTTCTAAGGTAAACTTTAAGGTGGAAATTTAATACACATCTGGGTGCATTGGTTTGGGGCACCCTGGGAGTGAACAAGTGGATTGCCCGGACACCTGGGGTTGCTAGTGTTGTCCTAGGAAATCCCGGGGTTTTCGTGTGATTGTCCTATGGAATGCCACCCAGGCTCAAAGGGATCATATAATATTTTCATGACTAGAAACTTTCATGTGCAGCCACAAGCCAATATGGGCTCTGGCATAGTATGTGTAAGTTGTGTGACCTCTTTCATGGTGGACTAGCAGATGTAGCGAATGTAGGTGTACCGGTCCACCTGGGGTAAAGATTTAATGCTTCTGAAAGACTGTGTCTCGGTCATCCGTTTCTCAAACACCATGCAGTGCGAGAAACCAAACGGAGGCGATCGAGTCTTGTGGGGAAAAGTGCACAAACCTCTGCAGAGTGTACAAACTATTCATGAGTAGCCGTGTCCCCGATTATGGACATCTTTGAGTATCTAGAAGTGGATTATTTGTTGATCTCCTCACTCTATAATTTAATTTGTTGGGTTAATGATGACTTTAATTTGGGATTGAGATGGGGGTACCATTCTCAATTGTTCATGAATTAAATTTAACAAAGTAGTTAAATAAAATGCATTCCTTTGTGATAGGGAAAAATCAGCTTTATGCAAAAACAGCCTTACAGCCTTCACCAACCATATATGCATGTAGTTGTAGGACTTGTTCATTACCATTACAGTGTGAAATTGCCAGTACATTCAATGTACTGACCTACATGGCTGCAACATCTCATGTTGCAGTAACTATTCTACGAGTAAGTGTTACGTTAGGGTTGCGCTGTCTACACTCAACTTTGCCGTTGGTGTTGATGGAACCCACAACCTTTGTTGCTTCCGCTATGATCGCTTGAGGTAATAGTATTTACGTTACTTAATACATGTGATTTACCTCTGTTATAAGTCCTCAAGTACTGTGTGTGTCAGCATACCGATCCAGGGATGACACGGAAACACAGAGACTTGATCCATTCGGGTCGGGTCGCTACATGGTACATCTTGGAACTTCCGGGATGAATCGAGAGGAGGGAGTCATGTGCTTCGTTCATTATGAGATTTCTGAGATCACCCTTGGGAACCACAAGTCTGTCCTCAAAGAACAAGGTGTCTTTCTCATCGACGCGATAACACTTGTATTTAGGAGTACCCTTTGCAATACCATGTTTCACTTCTGCACCATAACATCACTGAGCTGGGCCTCACGGATCTGATCTTCCAAGGTAGGAGCAACTTGAAGATTTGCAAGAAAGCCTTGCAGAACAACTTGGAGGTTGAGCTTCCTGAATGATTCAGAAAGCTCAGGCTGAAACAGCTTGATAAGGAGACTGTTGCAATATGCCTTTCTGCTCAAGGCATCTGCAATGACATTGGCCTTGCGAGGTGTGTATTCGATGCTTGGATCATACTCTTGGATCATCTCAACCCAACGAGTCTGGCGAAGGTTCAGGTTCGGCTGTGTGAAGATGTACTTCAAGCTCTTATGATCGGTGAAGATGTCCACTTTTCTGCCCAACAAAAGGTGTCTCCACGTGATCAAGGCGTGTACCACTGCTGCTAGCTCGAGATCATGTGTGGGGTAGTTCTTCTCATTTGGCTTCAATTGACGAGAAGTGTATGCCACAATCTTCTTGTCTTGCATGAGAACACCACCAAGTCCTTGAAGAGAAGCATCACAGAATACTTCGTAGGGCTTGGACTCATCCGAAGGAGTAAGAACCGGAGCAGAGATGAGCTTTTCTTTGAGTGTTTTGAATGCCACATCACAATCTGGAGACCAGTTGTACTTGACATTCTTCTGCAGCAAGTTGGAGAGAGGCTTGGCAATCTTGGAGAAGTTCTCAACGAACCTTCTGCAATAGCTAGCGAGACCAAGGAAGCTTCGGAGTTGCTTGACGTTCTGAGGGGATTCCCAGTTGACAATCGCTTCAACTTTCTCGGGGTTGACAGCAATACCCTTAGAAGAGATGATATGGCCAAGATATAAGACCTTATCGAGCCAGAATTCACATTTAGAGAATTTCGCATAGAACTTGTGTTCACGGAGTCTGTCGAGAACCAAACGGAGGTGCTTAGCATGGTCTTCTTCATTCTTGGAGAATACCAAGATGTCATCCAGATAGATGAGAACAAATTCATTGGTGTAGGGGTTGAATATGTAGTGCATCATCCTCGAGAAGGTGGGTGGAGCATTTGCGAGGCCAAAAGACATGACTGTGTATTCATAGGAGCCGTAGCTCGTTCTGAATGTGGTCTTGTGAATATCTTCTTCACGGATACTGATCTGGTGATAACCCATCCGGAGATCAAGCTTTGAGAACACTTTTGCTCCTTTGAGCTGCTCGAACAAATCATTGATGTTGGGGAGCGGATACTTGTTCTTTATTGTCTTCTTGTTCAATGGCCGGTAATCAACGCAAAGGTGCTCCGTGCCATCCTTCTTCTTGACAAATAGGACACCACAGCCCCAAGGAGAAGTGCTAGGCCTGATTAGACCCATACGCTCTTGCTCATCGAGTTGTTTCTTTACCTCCTTCAACTCATCAGGGGAAAGCTTGTACGGATGCCGACATGCTGGCTCGCTACCGGGCTCGAGTTCAATAACAAATTCAACTTGACGATGCGGAGGCATGCCTGGAAGCTCTTCAGGGAAAACATCTTCATATTCATTAACCACCGGAATTTGAGAGATGGCATTAATCTTGCCCTTGTCATTGAGAGAGAATAGCCTGATTGTGTTACCTCAAGAGGCGAAGATAATCACGTCTTTGTCGGAATGAGTAAGCTTGACTTCCTTATTTGCACAATCAATGTGAGCATCATGCTGGGAAAGCCAATCCATCCCAAGAATAAGATCAATGTCTGAGTTGCCGAGAACAACCGGAGAAGCCAGAAAGCGGTAATCACCCATGCGAATAGATACATCCAGAGCATACACACTAGAATGCATTCGTCTCCCCGGAGAAATGATTGATAACTCCCTTGGCAAATTTTTGGTGACAACATTATGCTTGGTTGCAAATGGATGAGACATGAAAGAACATGATGCACCTGAATCAAACAATACTTTTGCAGGAATAGAGTTAACTGGAATGTTACCAAGTATCACATGTGAAGAATTCTCTGCTTGAGCTACATTCATTAGATTCACTCTTGCTGCCTTTTGATTATGCTTGACAATAGCAGTGCTAACAAGTGGAGGAGGCGGAAGGCACCTTGGGTTGGGGCACTTGTTAGCATAATGACCCTTCTGAGTGCACTTGTTGCAAACCACTTCTGAGAGAGGACGGTGATAAGGAGCACTTGACTTCAAAGCTTGAAAGTGATTCTTTGACTGATTGCTTGGGTTGGGTGGGTGGGAGAAACCACGGCCACCAGAATGCTTGTTGTTGTTGTTGTTGTTGGAAGGTCGGATCACTGGAGGAGGTGGAAGCCAAAACTTCTGCTGATTTGTGACCACTTGGGAAGAAGAGGAGGAGTGAACAACATCTCTGATCCTCTTTTTGGAAGCTTCCATCTTGAGCTGGGCTGCCTTTTGCTTAAGTGCCATGTTATAGAATTGATCAAATTCTTCCGGCTCAAACAAGGTGAGAGCTAGCTGGAGTTCATCCTTCAAACCACCACGGAACTGATAAATCTTGCTCTTGGCATAGCGGGCAATGTTCTGGAACTTGACATTGTATTGATAAACGGACATGGTACCTTGCTTCAGGTTGCGGAATTGCTCACGCATACCTTTGATGACACTAGTTGGAATGTCGTGAGAGCGAAAATGCTTGCAGAAGTCAGCCCACGAGATTTCACGTCCTTCTCTGGAATCTTTGTACTGCTGCCACCAATCAGCGGCTTGATCCTTGAGTTGGAAGGCGGTAAACTTCACATAGTCCTCAGGTCTCACGTTACTGCACTCGAAATGTTTCTTGATGTCTGTTATCCAGTCTTCAGCATCTAGAGGGTCCACACAGTAACTGAATGCCTTTGGTTGGTTTGCCAGGAACTGGTTGAGAGTAGCAAAGTGAGGTTGGTTGAACAAATTGCCTTGGCCTTGGTTCCCATGACCACCTTGATTTGCTTGATTTGCTTGAATGTTCTGCATCATTTGCATAAGCATCTGGGTGTTCTAGTTCGTCGCTTGCATAATTGCTCTCCAGGCCTCAGACGGAGGAGGAGGGGAAGGAGGACGATCAGGAACTTCTTCACCCTCTGGGTAAGCGTTGGGAACCCTTTTAGGAGCCATCCTGAATGAGATGGCAACTATTAGCCATTGATTGAGAAAATATATAAGATGAATCAACGACTAGAAATTGCAACATAAGTCTTCACAAGAACATTCGAACAAAATGAACGAATGTAATCCACAGTTTAATGATAACAACAATCTTCACGAGAAGCCACTTGGGAGAACAAAAGGTAAATAAAAACAACAAGGAGCAGATAGAACAAATACAAGATAGAAGCTTCGTTCGACATATTCGTGCTGAAAGCTTATGGAACGTGTTACAAAAGGGTTTTGCAATCCCCGGATCAGCATAGCCAAGGACCCTTTAACATGCAACTCCCGATCGGAACAACGCCCATAAAGCTACTTCACTCAATGTAGAACCCTGAACTCCATATCGTGCATTCGTTGGAAGAATGCCTACAAACTACTAGATGAACCCACCTATTAATTTCCGAAAGTTTCCAGTTATGCAATCAGGTGTTGGGGATACAGGGGAAGCATCGCGCACTCAACTCTAATCCTACATCCAGCTGTATCCATCCTTTAACACATAACCAGTTATTTCGGAAAACCGTTTAGCTCGGACCTTCGAAACGCATCTGCTATACAAGCTATGGCAATAGTCCCGAACTACCTCCCCAGTACTGGGTGATGTCGGGGTTATCTTGCCACTAACCGCATAGGAGAGTTTTCGATGTCGGCCGTCTTAAGTATTCCAGAACTGCTGCGATATATTTGTGACGACAACACCTCGGAGCTCAACTCCCCGGGACACTGTCACAACCCCTAAATGACAAGAGGCATCGAGAACAATGTTCTCGTCACAAAGGCATCGGAACAATCCAAACAATACTCGCGTGATCCTAAAAAAATTGGTGAATTTTTGAGAGTAGAAGAGATAAGTAATCATCAGGAGTCCTCACCAGAGTGAAAAGAGATGAGGAGCAAAAAGAAATCCTACTCTCCGATATATATATAGGACTCAAAACATTTTCAAGTGTGTGCCTAGACTCAACCGTCAACGATTCGATCAATCAGTGGGGGCTTCTAGGTCGGAGAAGGCTCTGATACCAACTTGTAATGCCCAGTATGAGATTATACCTCCTACGTGTCGAGGCACGACTTAAAGGTATAAGCTCATACTAGAATGATCTCAAGTATGGTATCTTTGCACGACTCATGTAAAATAGGGATGAAAATTGCAAAAGAGTAGTTGGCTTACACTGGCCACGTCACACAATACATTACATAAGCAATCATCATCCAAATAACATCACAGTCCGACTACGGACGAAGATCCAAATGAAAGATACCAAATAAATATAGCCACAAGGTCCAAATCGCCCCTAGTAGAAGCCACTATTGATAATCAGGATAATGCACGTAGTATCGCTCGCGTTCTTAATTGAACTCCCAGTACAGCTCGGTGCCGTCACCTGTGTAGTTCACCATAGTACCTGCATCTGGTGTTGTGTAGAGTCTGTGAGCCACGGAGGACTCGGCAATCCCGTACCCGGGTAGCAAAACTATCTAAGCCTTGGGTGTGGAACAAGGCTGAAGAATTAAAGGTTGCAGCTGCACTAGCACTAGCTTACGTGTTTAGAGCGAGAAGAGAAGTGCCACGAGCGTCAAAGTGATCACGAAGTGATCCTATCTAAGCACGTCAATCATAACCCCACCATGTTCACTTCCCGAACCCCTTTCGGAAAATGACCGTCACGGTTACTCACACTGGTAGTGTGTTCTGAACATGGTGTCAAGTTTTCTACAACCAGATATTAACAAATTCCCATCTGCCACATAACCGCGGGCACGACTTTCGAAAGATCAAACCTTGCAGGGGTGTCCCAACTTAGCCCATCACAAGCTCACGATCTGCGGAGTCGCAACTCCAAGGTGGGAAGACCCGAGTATTCTCGGAATCCCGTGCTGAAGATATTCTGACTAAGGTAAAACTAATCCAGCAAATCCTCCCGGCGTGCCGACACCCTGATAGTAGCCGCGCGTATCTCGTCTCAGGCCACGACCGGATGGGCGATGCTACAGGTTTTTACCAGCCCTTGAGTTTCCCCAAGGTGGCCCTGCAGGACCCCCAGTTTGGACCAACACTCATGTGGAGCACTGGCCCGGGTTGTTGATTAAGAAGAGGGTTTATAACTCCCTATGCAAGTTTTAGTTGTTAGGCAAATGTATAACCAAAGTTGGGACTTGCTAGAAAAGCTTTTGCGCTAAGCGGGTTATCAAGGGGGGCCCATAAACCCCAACCGTGTTAGGGGCGGATAATCAAGGAACATAACACCGGTTTAAACGGTTCCTAGGGAGGCATGAGTGGAATAAAACACCAAGCAAGAGGCTTATCCTTCCACCCATTGCCGAGTATATAGATGATTTAGTTTAAGAGTTTATATAGTGTGATATCCCAACAATAACTTCAACATGAAGCAAGAATCTTCAAATCTTCTCCTGCAACTAGCCAAACAAAGGTTTGCTGGGTTGGGTGGTTAGATAGGTTCATGGTTACAATAGGAGGCTGACAAACAAACATGGGCATCGAGGCAACGAGCTAAAGAGCGAGACATCTAGCAATAGGCAAAGATAGTAATGATATCTGGGTCAGGTCATCTTGCCTCTCGAGTCGTCGATGGGATCGTAAGACGGCTCCTCGTACTCAACCTCGGTAGTAACCTCGTTCTCGGTCTCGACTCCCGACTCTACTCAACACAAGAACACAACATGGCACGATATCAAACAAGGTGCAATGCACAATCAACATGATGCAAGTATGATGCATTTTTATGTCAAGGGATGAAGCACACAAGAACAACACAAAACAACAAGTTAAATGAGGCCGGGATCAACATATAGCAAATTCAGTAAGTCCTCATATGCATATTTTGAAATTGGTCCAGATCTGAACAAACCTTAAGTTAAAGTTGTTAAACAGAAAGTTAACATGAACCATGATGATCTACACGAGATTCTAGTCAAGTTTCATATAAAGTTTGTTTAATTCAGAGCTACGGTCTAGAAGATATGAGCAAAATAAGACAAACATGGCAACGGTGCAAGATGCACCCAAACATCAAGCAAACACACTCCAAACATGTAAACAAGATGATATTATGATTCTACATGCAAAATCACACAAGTTTAATATAGGGCACGCTCAAAACGGAGCAACGGTTCAACACATACACACGAAACAAGATACAATGCAAAGCTGAAAATAACTGCCACATAGCAACTTTGGAGCAAGAAATATATAAGCTACATCACCCAAACATGATGACAATAAGCATGGACATGAAGTAGACATATCCTACAGCAAACAACTCCATTGGAGCAACTCCATAGGAGGCATGGATCAATAGCAACAAGCTACAACAAATTGATCATGTTGTTAAAAACCTGACAATCATAATTTATAGCAACTTGGGAGCAAGAAATAAATAAGCTACAGCAAGCCATATGAGCAAGTGATGGCATGGATGGATAGACAACAACATGGACAACAAGGAATGATCATTGGCCACTCCAAAACAAGCATGGATTTGACTAGGGCATCAAGCAAACATAGCATCAGGTTAAAACAGATTCCAGACTTAGGACAATTTTCACAAAGTATAAAACAGTTATGTTGGCATGGCATGTTTACAAACATGTTTAAGTCACCTCAAGGCATAACATGGAAAGTGGTTTGCACCACAGCAAAGACCATATGATGGAGATTCTAAAACATATTGACATGTGACATGGAGACAAACACATCAATAGCAACGAGCACTTCAAATCAGCATCTCTTAACATGTTTCATAACTTAACAGCCACATGCACTTTTGTAACAGAGATTAACATGGCAATATGAAACCTAACATGAATGCTACAGCAACCATCATGTAGAGCATATCACAATGAAAATTTTGACATATCATATGCTTCATTTGGATAAACATGCACCAAGTTATCACATCTCAAACATGTCATAAAAATAACAAGTTGCAGTAGTTTATAACAATTAGCACTCTTGTCACGAAGATTAGGACATCTAGATGATCTCAAACAAGCATGCCACAATGGAACAAAATGTAGAGCACATCACCACAATCATTTTGATATATCATATGCATCATTTGGATAAGCACACAAAAAGTTACAGCCATCACGACATGCAACATAATAATAGTTCTCAGGGACTTAGCCATATTCTCACAGAACACAAGGAGCGCAAAATAACAAAAACACGCTCAGGCGAGGGATTGGGGCCGCTCACCCTAGCGGGCTCGGCCCAGGTCGCAGAGGAGTAGGCCCGGCTCGGGCAGAGGCGGCTCGGAACGGGGCAGCTGGGCCGGCTGGACCTCCCGTGGCCCACGAAGCTGGGGTGGATCTGAGGTGGCCCAGGGAGCTGCGTCGTCCCGATCGGATCGGACCCGACGGCGGCGGGCGGTGGTTTGGCCCGGCGAGGAAGCCGCGGGGGCCGACGGCGGCGAGACCGGCGGTGCCTGTTGGGGAACGTAGTATTTCAAAATTTTCCTACGATCACGCAAGATCTATCTACGAGATGCATAGCAACGAGAGGGAAGAGTGTGTCTATGTACCCTCGTAGACCGGAAGCGGAAGCATCAAGTGACGCGGTTGATGTTGTCGAACTTCTTCGCGATCCAACCGATCAAGCACCGAACGTACGGCACCTCCGCGTTCAGCACACGTTCAGCTTGATGATGTCCCACGAGCTCTTGATCCAGTTGAGCTTCACGGGAGAGTTTCGTCAGCACGACGGCGTGGTGACGGATATGATGTATCTATCGGCGCAGGGCTTCGCCTATGCACTGCGACGGTACGACCGAGGTGTGTTTCTGTGGAGGGGGGCACCGCACATGGCTAGAACAATTCTACTTGTGTGTCTTTGGGTGCCCCCCTGCCCCCGTATATAAAGGAGAAAGGGGGAAGGGGGAGGCCGGCCGGCCCTCCTATGGTGCGGCTAGGGCTGCAATCCTACTAGGAATTGGATTGCGATCCTATTCCTAGTAGGAACATACCAAAGAACAAAGAAGGGGGAAGGAAAGAGAGGGAGAGGGAGAGGGAAAGAGGGGCCGCGCCCCCCTCCCCTAGTCCTATTCGGACTCCTCCTAGGGAGGAGGCGCGCCACCTCCTGGCTGCTGCCCTCTCTCTCCCCTATGGCCCACCAGGGCCCACCTTCCCCTGGGGGGTTCCGGTA
>LR738715.1:509670629-509691693 GCA_902687465.1 Secale cereale
CCCCGACACTCCGGTAAATTCCGAAACTTTCCAGAACACTTCCGGTGTCCGAATATAGTAGTCCAATATATCAATCTTTATGTCTCGGACATTCCGAGACTTCTCGTCATGTCCGTGATCTCATCCGGGACTCGGAACTACCTTCGGTACATCAAAACTCATAAACTCATAATACCGATCATCATCAAACGTTAAGCGTGCGGACCCTACGGGTTCGAGAACTATGTAGACATGACCGAGACTCATCTCAGGTCAATAACCAATAGCGGAACTTGGATGCTCATATTGGCTCCTACATATTCTACGAAGATCTTTATCGGTCAAACCGCATAACAACATACGTTGTTCCTTTTGTCATCGTTATGTTACTTGCCCGAGATTCGATCGTCGGTATCTCTATACCTAGTTCAATCTCGTTACCGGCAAGTCTCTTTACTCGCTCCGTAATACATCATCTCGTGACTAACTCATTAGTCATTTGCTTGCAAGGCTTATTATGATGTGCATTACCGAGAGGGCCCGAAGATACCTCTCCGACACTCGGAGTGAAAAATCCTAGTCTTGATCTATGCCAACACCACGAATACTTTCGGAGACACCTGTAGAGCATCTTTATGATCACCCAGTTACGTTGTGACGTTTGATAGCACACAAGGTGTTCCTACGGTATTCGGGAGTTGCATAATCTCATAGTCATAGGAACATGTATAAGTCATGGAGAAAGCAATAGCAGTAAAACTAAACGATCATAGTGCTATGCTAACGGATGGGTCTAGTCCATCACATCATTCTCCTAATGATGTGATCCCGTTGATCAAATGACAACTCATGTCTATGGCTAGGAAACATAACCATCTTTGATCAATGAGCTAGTCTAGTAGAGGCATACTAGGGACATACTGTTTTGTCTATGTATCCACACATGTACTAAGTTTCCGGTTAATACAATTCTAGCATGAATAGAAGACATTTATCATGATATAAGGAAATACAAATAACATATTTATTATTGCCTCTAGGGCATATTTCCTTCAGTCTCCCATTTGAACTAGAGTCAATAATCTAGATTACAAAGTGATGATCCTCACACCCATGGAGTCCTGGTGCTGATCATGTTTTGCCCGTGGAAGAGGCTTAGTCAACGGGTCTGCAACATTCAGATCCGTATGTATCTTGCAAATCTCTATGTCTCCCTCCTTGACTAGATCGCGGATGGAATTGATGCGTCTTTTGATGTGCTTTGTTCTCTTGTGAAACCTGGATTCCTTCGCCAAGGCTATTGCTCCATTGTTGTCACAAAAGATTTTCATTGGACCCGATGCACTAGGTATTACACCTAGATCGGATATGAACTCCTTCATCCAGACTCCTTCATTTGTTGCTTCCGAAGCAGCTATGTATTCCGCTTCACACGTAGATCCCGCCACGACGCTCTGCTTGGAACTGCACCAACTGACAGCTCCACCATTCAATAAAAATACATATCCGGTTTGTGACTTAGAGTCATCCGGATCAGTGTCAAAGCTAGAATCGACGTAACCGTTTACGACAAGCTCTTTGTCACCTCCATATACGAGAAACATATCCTTTGTCCTTTTCAGGTATTTCAGGATGTTCTTGACCGCTGTCCAGTGATCCACTCCTGGATTACTTTGGTACCTCCCTGCTAGACTTATAGCAAGGCACACATCAGGTCTGGTACACAACATTGCATACATGATAGATCCTATGGCTGAGGCATAGGGAATGACTTTCATTTTCTCTCTATCTTCTGCAGTGGTCGGGCATTGAGTCTTACTCAACTTCATACCTTGTAATACAAGCAAGAACCCTTTCTTTGCCTGATCCATTTTGAACTTCTTCAAAATCTTATCAAGGTATGTGCTTTGTGAAAGTCCAATTAAGCGTCTTGATCTATCTCTATAGATCTTGATGCCTAATATATAAGCAGCTTCACCGAGGTCTTTCATTGAAAAACTCTTATTCAAGTATCCTTTTATGCTATCCAGAAATTCTATATCATTTCCAATCAATAATATGTCATCCACATATAATATTAGAAATGCTAGAGAGCTCCCACTCACTTTCTTGTAAATACAGGCTTCTCCAAAAGTCTGTATAAAACCATATGCTTTGATCACCTCATTCTTGTAAATACAGGCTTCTCCAAAAGTCTGTATAAAACCATATGCTTTGATCACCTCATCAAAGCGTATATTCCAACTCCGAGATGCTTGCACCAATCCATAGATGGATCGCTGGAGCTTGCATACTTTGTTAGCACCTTTTGGATCGACAAAACTTTCTGGTTGCATCATATACAACTCTTCTTTGAGATATCCATTTAGGAATGCAGTTTTGACATCCATTTGCCAGATTTCATAATCATAAAATGCGGCAATTGCTAACATGATTTGGACAGACTTAAGCACCGCTACAGGTGAGAAAGTCTCATCGTAGTCAACTCCTTGAACTTGTCGAAACCCTTTCGCAACAAGTCGAGCTTTGTAAATAGTAACATTACCGTCTGCGTCGGTCTTCCCCTTGAAGATCCATTTATCCCATCTTTGAGTCCATACTTTGTTCTCATACATGGATCCCATCTCAAATTTCATGGCCTCAAGCCATTTTGCGGAATCTAGGCTCATCATCGCTTCCTCATAGTTCGTAGGTTCATCATGGTCTAGTAACATGACTTCCAGAACTGGGTTGCCGTACCACTCTGGTGCGGAACGTACTCTGGTTGATCTACGACGTTCAGCAGAAACCTTATCCGAAGTTTCATGATCATCATCATTAACTTCCTCACTGATTGGTGTAGGAATTACTAGAACAATTTTCTGTGATGTACTACTTTCCAATTTGGGAGAAGGTACAATTACCTCATCAAGTTCTATTTTCCTCCCACTCACTTCTTTCGAGAGAAACTCCTTCTCTAGAAAGGATCCATTCTTAGCAACGAATATCTTGCCTTCGGATCTGTGATAGAAGGTGTACCCAACTGTCTATTTTGGGTATCCTATGAAGACACATTTCTCCGACTTGGGTTCGAGCTTATCAGGTTGAAGCTTTTTCACATAAGCATCGCAGCCCCAAACTTTAAGAAACGACAACTTTGGTTTCTTGCCAAACCACAGTTCATAAGGTGTCGTGTCAACGGATTTAGATGGTGCCCTATTTCATGTGAATGCAACTGTCTCTAAAGCATGACCCCAAAACGATAGTGGTAAATCGGTAAGAGACATCATAGATCGCACCATATCCAATAAAGTACGGTTACGACGTTCGGACACACCATTACGCTGTGGTGTTTCGGGTGGCGTGAGTTGTGAAACTATTCCACATTGTTTCAAATGAAGACCAAACTCGTAACTCAAATATTCTCCTCCACGATCAGATCGTAGAAACTTTATGTTCTTGTTACGATGATTCTCTACTTCACTCTGAAATTCTTTGAACTTTTCAAATGTTTCAGACTTGTGCTTCATTAAGTAGATATACCCATATCTGCTTAAATCATCAGTGAAGGTCAGAAAATAACGATACCCGCCGCGAGCTTCAACACTCATTGGCCCACATACATCAGTATGTATGATTTCCAACAAATCTGTTGCTCGCTCCATAGTTCCGGAGAATGGAGCTTTAGTCATCTTGCCCATGAGGCATGGTTCGCAAGCACCAAGTGATTCATAATCAAGTGATTCCAAAATTCCATCACTATGGAGTTTCTTCATGCGCTTTACACCAATATGACCCAAACGGCAGTGCCACAAATAAGTTGCACTATCATTATTAACCTTGCATCTTTTGGTTTCAATATTATGAATATGTGTATCACTACAATCGAGATCCAATAAGAATAGACCACTCTTCAAGGGTGCATGACCATAAAAGATATTATTCATAAAAATAGAACAGCCATTATTCTCTGATTTAAATGAATAACCGTCTCGCAACAAACAAGATCCAGATATAATGTTCATGCTCAACGCTGGCACCAAATAACAATTATTTAGGTCTAAAACTAATCCCGAAGGTAGATGTAGAGGTAGCGTGCCGACGGCGATCACATCGACTTTGGAACCATTTCCCACGCGCATCGTCACCTCGTCCTTAGCCAATCTTTGTTTAATCCGTAGTCCCTGTTTCGAGTTACAAATATTAGCAACCGAACCGGTATCAAATACCCAGTTACTACTACGAGCATTAGTAAGGTACACATCAATAACATGTATATCACATATACCTTTGTTCACCTTGCCATCCTTCTTATCCGCCAAATACTTGGGGCAGTTCCGCTTCCAGTGTCCAGTCCCCTTGCAGTAGAAGCACTCAGTTTCAGGCTTGGCTCCAGACTTGGGTTTCTTCGTGGGAGTAGCAACTGTCTTGCTATTCTTCTTGAAGTTCCCCTTCTTTCCCTTGCCCTTTTTCTTGAAACTAGTGGTCTTGTTAACCATCAACACTTGATGCTCCTTTTTGATTTCTACCTCCACAGCCTAGAGCATAGCGAAGAGCTCGGGAATTGTCTTTTGCATCCCTTGCATATTATAGTTCATCACGAAGCCTTTATAGCTTGGTGGCAGTGATTGAAGAACTCTATCAATAACACTATCTTCATCAACTTTGCAACAAAGTTGAGTCATATGATTGTAGTACCCAGATATTCTGAGCAAGTGTTCACTGATAGAACTATTCTCCTCCATCTTGCAGCTGTAGAACTTATTGGAAATCTCATATTTCTCAATCCGGGCATTTGCTTGAAATATTAACTTCAACTTCTGGAACATCTCATATGGTCCATGACGTTCAAAACGTTGTTGAAGTCCCGGTTCTAAGCCGTAAAGCATGGCACACTGAACTATCATGTAGTCATCAGACCGCGACTGCCAGACGTTCAAAGCGTCTACATTAGCGGGAGGGGGCTTGTCACCTAGTGGTGCTTTAAGGACATAATTCTTCTGTGCAGCAATGAGGATAATCCTCAAGTTACGGACCCAGTCCGTGTAATTGCTACCATCATCTTTCAACTTAGCTTTCTCTAGGAATGCATTAAAATTCAAAGGAACGGTAGCACGGGCCATTGATCTACAACAACATAGATATGCAAAAACTATCAGGACTAAGTTCATGATAAATTAAAGTTCAATTTAATCATATTAATTAAAGAACTCCCACATAGATAGACATCCCTCCGGTCATCTAAATGATCACGTGATCCAAATCAACTAAACCATGTCCGATCATCACGTGAGATGGAGTAGTTTCAATGGTGAACATCTTATGTTGATCATATCTACTATATGATTCACGCTCGACCTTTCGGTCTCCAGTGTTTCGAGGCCATATCTGCATATGCTAGGCTCGTCAAGTTTAACCCGAGTATTCTGCGTGTGCAAAACTGGCTTACACCCGTTGTATTTGAACGTAGAGCTTATCACACCCGATCGTCACGTGGTGTCTCGGCACGACGAACTTTCGCAACGGTGCATACTCAGGGAGAACACTTATACCTTGAAATTTAGTAAGGGATCATCTTATAATGCTACCGTCGTTCTAAGAAAAATAAGAAGCATAATAAGATAAAAATCACATGCAATCAAAATATGTGACATGATATGGCCATCATCATCTTGTGCTTTTGATCTCCATCTCCAAAGCACCGTCATGATCACCTTCGTCACCGGCGCGACACCTTGATCTCCATCGTAGCATCGTTGTCATCTCGCCAACTATTGCTTCTACGACTATCGCTACCGCTTAGTGATAAAGTAAAGCAATTACATGGCGATTGCATTTCATACAATAAAGCGACAACCATATGGCTCCTGCCAGTTGCCGATAACATTACAAAACATGATCATCTCATACAAAACCCGTATAACTCATCATGTCTTGATCATATCACATCACAACATGCCCTGCAAAAACAAGTTAGACGTCCTCTACTTTGTTGTTGCAAGTTTTACGTGGCTGCAACGGGCTTAGCAAGAACCGTTCTTACCTACGCATACAAAACCACAACGATGTTTCGTCAAGTATGTGCTGTTTTAACCTTCACAAGGACCGGGCGTAGCCACACTCGATTCAGCTAAAGTGAGAGAGACAGACACCCGGCAATCACCTTTAAGCAACGAGTGCTCATAACGGTGAAACCAGTCTCGCGTAAGCGTACGCGTAATGTCGGTCTGGGCCGCTTCATCTCACAATACCGCCGAAGCAAAGTATGACATGCTGGTAAGCAGTATGACTAGTATCGCCCACAACTCATTGTGTTCTACTCGTGCATATCATCTACGCATAGACCTGGCTCATGATGCCACTGTTGGGGAACGTAGTATTTTAAAATTTTCCTACGATCACGCAAGATCTATCTACCAGATGCATAGCAACGAGAGGGAAGAGTGTGTCTACGTACCCTCGTAGACCGGAAGTGGAAGCGTCAAGTGACGCGGTTGATGTTGTCGAACTTCTTCGCGATCCAACCGATCAAGCACCGAACATACGGCACCTCCGCGTTCAGCACACGTTCAGCTTGATGACGTCCCATGAGCTCTTGATCTAGTTGAGCTTCACGGGAGAGTTTCGTCAGCACGACGGCGTGGTGACGGATATGATGTATCTACCGGCGCAGGGCTTCGCCTAAGCACTACGACAGTATGACCGAGGTGTGTTTCTGTGGAGGGGGGCACCGCACACGGCTAGAACAATTCAACTTGTGTGTCTTTGGGTGCCCCCTGCCCCCGTATATAAAGGAGCAAGGGGGGAGGCCGGCCGGCCCTCCTATGGTGCAGCTAGGGCTGCAATCCTACTAGGAATAGGATTGCAATCCTATTCCTAGTAGGAACATACCAAAGAAGGAAGAAGGGGGAAGGAAAGAGAGGGAGAGGGAGAGGGAAAGAGGGGCCGCGCACCCCTCCCCTAGTCCTATTCGGACTCCTCCTAGGGAGGAGGCGCGCCACCTCCTGGCTGCTGCCCTCTCTCTCCCCTATGGCCCACCAGGGCCCACCATTCCCCTGGGGGGTTCAGGTAACCCCCCCGGCACTCCGGTAAATTCTGAAACTTTCCAGAACACTTCCGGTGTCCGAATATAGTCGTCCAAAATATCAATCTTTATGTCTCGGACATTCCGAGACTCCTCGTCATGTCCGTGATCTCATCCGGGACTCCGAACTACCTTCGGTACATCAAAACTCATAAACTCATAATACCGATCGTCATTAAACGTTAAGCGTGCGGACCCTACGGGTTCGAGAACTATGTAGACATGACCGAGACTCATCTCCGGTCAATAACCAATAGCGGAACCGGGATGCTCATATTGGCTCCTACATATTCTACGAAGATCTTTATCGGTCAAACCGCATAACAACATACGTTGTTCCTTTTGTCATCGGTATGTTACTTGCCCGAGATTCGATCGTCGGTATCTCTATACCTATTTCAATCTCGTTAACCGCAAGTCTCTTTACTCGTTCCGTAATACATCATCTCGTGACTAACTCATTAGTCATTTGCTTGCAAGGCTTATTATGATGTGCATTACGGAGAGGGCCCGGAGATACCTCTCCGACACTCGGAGTGACAAATCCTAGTCTTGATTTATGCCAACACCACAAATACTTTCGGAGACACCTGTAGAGCATCTTTATGATCACCCAGTTACGTTGTGACGTTTGATAGCACACAAGGTGTTCCTACGGTATTCGGGAGTTGCATAATCTCATAGTCAATGGAACATGTATAAGTCATGGAGAAAGCAATAGCAGTAAAACTAAACGATCATAGTGCTATGCTAACGGATGGGTCTAGTCCATCACATCATTCTCCTAATGATGTGATCCCATTGATCAAATGACAACTCATGTCTATGGCTAGGAAACATAACCATCTTTGATCAATGAGCTAGTCTAGTAGAGGCATACTAGGGACATACTGTTTTGTCTATGTATCCACACATGTACTAAGTTTCTGGTTAATACAATTCTAGCATGAATAAAAGACATTTATCATGATATAAGGAAATACAAATAACATCTTTATTATTGCCTCTAGGGCATATTTCCTTCAGTGCCGGCCGGCGGCGGAGGCGGAGAAGGTGGTGGTCGAGGCCGGCGGCGGTGGTCGAGAAGGTGGTAGCCGAGGGTGCGTGCTCAGGCAGGGCAGCGGCCGGCCGGAGGTTGCCGGGGTGGTCGCCGCCGGCGAAGGGTGCAGGCCGGCGGCGGGGCTCGGAACGGCGGCGCGGGGCCACAGCGGAGGAAGAACGGTGGCGGGGCGAGGCGCGGAGCAGCGGCGGAGGCACGCGGGCCGCGGGGGGGCCGATCCGGGCCGGCGGGCTCAGACGGAGGGGAAGTGGGGCGGCGTCGCAGCCAACCCGGAGCTGCCACATGGCGGGCGGAGGAGGACCGGACACGTCCGGCGGCGGCGCGGACACGTCCGGTGGCGCGGAGGAAGGAAATTAGGGTTGGATCTGCGAAATTTCGGGGGTGGACACACATTTATAGGTAGAGGGAGCTAGGAGAGTCCAAATGAGGAGCGGTTTTCGGTCACGCAATCACGATTCGACGACCGAGATGATGGGAAGGGTTGTGCTGGGTTTGTGGGCTGTTGTGGAAGGGGTCTTGGGCCTTAAAGAAGAGGTACTTTTAGCCCACTAGGTTAACCGTTGGAGTACCAAACGAACTCCAAACGCGATGAAACTTGACAGGCGGCCTACACGTACCAAAACAACAATGCACGACAAGTCTCACGTCATTCCGGGAACGTTACACGGCCACACACGAAAGAAGGAATCCGGGATGCCACGGGCACGCGTGTGAGCGTCGGAACTCGAAACGGACAACGGGAAGAGACGAGTGGGACCGGGTGCAAGTGACAACACAAATGCAATGCAATGCACATGACAACATGACATGGATGAAATGCACACATGCACACGACAAAACAAAGAAACCCAAAATGAAGAAGAGCCCAGAACGGAATTGACGAAGTCAAAGTTTCATATATTGCCATAATTGGAAAGTGTTACATCTGGTGCATTACACAGGTACTCCTGGATATCCTAATTTCTTAGGCATTCCACCCTCAAAAGTGTAATTGGCAAGCATGGTGGAGATTTCTACTTCAGGTATCTTTCTTTTGTTAGTAATAATGTCTTTCATATATTTGGCATAAGGATTTGTTTTAAGCACATCAGTCAAACACATACGCAAAAAGATAGGTCTAATCATTTTAGCAAAGCGTTCAAAATCCTCATCATCCTTTTTCTTGGATGGTTTCGGAGGAAAATGCATGGGTTTCTGAACCCATGGTTCTCTTTCCCTACCGTGCTTCCTAGCAACAAAGTCTCTCTTATCATAACATTGATTCTTTGATTGTGGGTTATCAAGATCAACAGCAGGTTCAATCTCTACATCATTATCATTGCTAGGTGGAGCATCATCATGAACATCATCATTAATATTATCACTAGGTTCATGTTCATTACCAGATTGTGTCTCAGCATTAGAAACAGATGTATCATTGGGATTCTCAGGTGGGTGAGCTACAGGTTCACTAGAAGCATGCAAATTTCTATCATTTTTCATTTTCTTCTCTTTAGAAGAACTAGGTGCACCTAAATTAGCTCTCTAAGAATCTTGCTCAATTCTCTTAGGGTGGCCTTCAGGATACAGAGGTTCCTGAGTCATTCTACCACCTCTAGTCACAACTCTAATGGCATTATCATTATTTTTACCATTTAATTCATTGAGCAAGTCATTCTGAGCGTTAAGTACTTGTTCTACTTGAGTGGTATCCATAGAAGCATGTATACTAATAAGTTTCAGTTCATCTTTAGCACTAGACAGATAATCACTCAAGCATTCAATCATATAAGCATTGTGTTGTAGTTGTCTACGAACATAAGCATTGAAGTTTTCTTGTTTCACAATCAAATTGTCAAACTCATCTAAGCATTGGCTAGCAGACTTATAACGAGGAATATCACTTTCATCAAATCTATAAAGAGAATTTACCTTTACTACGTGTGTCGGGTTATCAAGACCATGTATTTCTTCAATAGGCGGTAAATTCTTAACATCTTCAGCTTTAATACATTTTTCTTTCATGGATTTATTTGCCTCTTGCATATCTTCAGGACTGAGAAATAGAACACCTCTTTTCTTTGGAGTTGGCTTAGGGGCTGGTTCGGGAAGTGTCCAATTATTTTCATTGGCTAGCATATTATTCAATAGTAATTCAGCTTGTTCCACTGTTCTTTCCCTGAAAACACAACCATCACAACTATCCAGGTGGTCTCTGGAAGCATCAATTAGTCCATTATAAAAGACATCAAGTATATCATGCATCTCAAGAGGATGACCAGGCAAAGCATTAAGTAACTGGAGAAGCCTCCCCCAAGCTTCTGGGAGACTCTATTCTTCAGTTTGAGCAAAGTTATATATTTCCCATAAGGTAGCTTGTTTCTTATGAGCGGGAAAATATTTAGCAGAGAAGTAATACATCATATCCTGGGGACTACGCACACAACCAGGATCAAGAGAATTAAACCAAGTCTTAGCATCACCCTTTAACGAGAACAGAAATAGCTTAAGGATATAGTAGTAACGAATCTTTTCATCATTGGTAAACAGGGTGGCTATATCATTCAACTTAGTAAGATGTGCCACAACAGTTTCAGACTCATAGCCATGGAAAGGATCAGATTCAACCAAAGTAATTAACTCGGGATCAACAGAGAATTCATAATCCTTATCAGTGACACATATAGGTGAAGTAGCAAAAACAGGGTCATGTTTCATTCTAGCATTCAAGGACTTTTCTTTCAGCTTAGCTAATAACTTCTTAAGTTCATATCTATCATTGCAAGCAAGAAAGTCTCTAGCAGTTTCTTCATCCATAACATAACCCTCAGGCACAACAGGCAATTCATATCTATTGGGAGTAGTTTCATCATCACTTTCATAAATATCATCAACATTTGCACTCTCCTAACCTTAGCAATTTGTTCATCTAGAAATTTACCTAGTGGCACAGTATCAGGCATAGAGGTAGTTTCATCATACATAGCAGAAGTAGCATCATCAAGAACATACGGCATATCATATTCAATAGCAGGAGTAAGTGTCGTAAGTTGACTCATAACAGAAGGAGAATCTAGTGCAGAGCTAGATGGCAGTTCCTTACCTCCCCTCGTAGTTGAGGGTAAGATCTTGGTTTTTGAGTCCTTCAAATTCTTCATAGTGATAAGCAGATATAAATCCCAAGTGACTTAAAGAATAGAGCTATGCTCCCCGGCAACGGCGCCAGAAAATAGTCTTGATAACCCACAAGTATAGGGGATCGCAACAGTTTTCGAGGGTAAAGTATTAAACCCAAATTTGTTGATTCAACACAAGGGGAGCCAAAGAATACTCTTAAGTATTAGCAGTTGATTTGTCGGATGCAGCAAGATAGTTTAGTAGCACAGTAATATGATAGTGGTGGTAGCAGCAATAAAATTAAAGATAGTGTTTTTGTAGTTTTTGTGATAATAGCAATGAAAAAGTAAATAAGCGACAAGCAATATAGGTAAAGCTCGTAGGCATTGGATCGGTGATGGGAAATTACGTCAGATGCAATTCATCATGTAGAAGTTATAACCTAGGGCGACACAGAACTAGCTCCAGTTCATCAATGCAATGTAGGCATGTATTCCGAATATAGTCATACGTGCTTATGGAAAAGAACTTGCATGACATCTTTTGTCCTACCCTCCCATGGCAGCGGGGTCCTATTGGAAACTAAGGGATATTAAGGCCTCCTTTTAATAGAGTACCGGACCAAAGCATTAACACATACTGAATACATGAACTCCTCAAACTATGGTCATCACCGGGAGTGGTCCCGATTATTGTCACGTCGGGGTTCCCGGATCATAACACATAGTAGGTGACTATAGACTTGCAAGATAGGATATAGAACACACATATATTCATGGAAACATAATAGGTTCAGATCTGAAATCATGGCACTCGGGCCCTAGTGACAAGCATTAAGCATAGCAAAGTCATAGCAATATCAATCTCAGAACATAGTGGATACTAGGGATCAAACCCTAACAAAACTAACTCGATTACATGATAGATCCCATCCAACCCATCACCGTCCAGCAAGCCTACGATGGAATTACTCACACACGGCAGTGAGCATCATGGAATTGGTGATGGAGGAAGGTTGATGATGACGATGGCGACGATCTCCACTCTCCGAAGCCCCGAACGGACTCCAGACCAGCCCTCCCGAGAGAGATTAGGGCTTGGCGGCGGCTCCGTCTCGTAAAACGCGATAATTTTTCTCCTCTGATTTTTTCCTCCATGAAACGGAATATATAGGACCTGGGGATACGTCGGTGGGGCATCGGGGTGCCCTCGAGGCAGGGGGGCGTGCCCCCCCACCCTCGAGGACAACCCGTGGGCCCCCAGGTGTGGATCTTCTTGCAGGTATTTTTTATATTTTCTAAAATAATTCTCCGTTGATTTTCAGGCGATTCCGAGAACTTTTTATTTCTGCACAAAAACAACACCATGGCAGTTCTACTAAAAACAGCGTCAGTCTGGGTTAGTTCCATTCAAATTATGCAAGTTAGAGTCCAAAACAAAGGCAAAAGTGTTTGGCAAAGTAGATACGTTGGAGACGTATCATCCACCCGCATCCTGATGAGGTATTTTTTCCTAATGTTCGATAGGTTTTGGAGGAATTTTTTCAAGAAGATGCCCATGTTGGGTTCAGAGAGATCCAACCCTGCCCCTTTGGAGAGGCCTACGTTCAGTTCTTGCATGCGAGAGACCGAGACCGGCTCATTAGGCAGAGCCCGCATGAATTTGAAGATGTTTTTATCTCTTTTTCTAAACACAGTGAGGGCAGAAACTAGCGTAGGGCTAACTTCAATAGGATTGCTGGCTGCTTTTCATTGGTGTCCCATTCGATTTTTGCAACACTGAAGACATTGTTGCTGCCATCTCCAAATGGGGGAGAATCATCAGTTGGGAAAGAGAGGATGCTTTGAGGGGGGAAATTCTATTGAAACCTCGGGTGACAGAGCTCATTAATATACTAAAAAGTATCAGGTGGTCTAAGGGAGAGAGATTTGAGGAAGAATCATGGACCAATTCTGTTGAAGTCCTTCTGGAGGAGATGCTCGATGGTGGGCTAGCAGATGAAGACCATATCCCACCGGATGGTGTGGACCCACATCCAATACCTCAGCATGCAAATGACTTCCCAGGTTTTAATCCTCTACTAGTGCACAATGTTCATATTCAGAATGAGGGCTGGGATGCCTGGGAGGAACCTGCAGAGCAGAATGATCATGAGCAACATTGGACTTTCCCTCATCCAGCTCCAGTGGCACCACAACAGTAGCAAGCTGAGCTCCCAGTTCAACAGGATGATGGGCACCCTAATAGTAGCATTACCACAACTGTCTCTCTGTCAGATGGCCTATTGTCTCTCACTCATTCTACAAGTGAAGAGGTCAATCAGGCCATGCAAATCCAACCAATGGCCATGGGACTTCTGAATATTGCCATAGCTTACCATGCTGACGGTGAAGAGGAAGATTAGTAGATGGATAACAATTTGCATCTAAATGATGAGGAAGAAAATATATCTGAAGGACAAGAGGTTGGCTCTATTACTGTTAACCAAACTTCAGAGATGGCACTCACACTCAAAGAAGGGGTAGAATCCTCTGATGTGAATCAGCTTAACCAGATGTAGCAGATGTAGTCAAATGAGGGGGTTGTTCATGCCCCAACTGAGCAAACTTCTGCCACCCTTACTAACACTACTGCTGAAGGAACACACACCTCAACCACACAACCTTTATCTGCATCAGATAGAGGAAAAGAAGATGTGCCAATCCCTCAAGGAGGAACATCCTCCAATTTCAACAACAAAGGTAATTCTGGGATCAACTTAACCTCGGCATCATCACCTATGTTTGATTTACACTCAATTGCTGAGAACCATGCTTTGGATATTATTGATGGTTCTCACTTAATTTCTCAAAAAGGTCTGGACCTCTGGATTCAAAACTTTGCTCTAGCACCTCAAGGAGAGAAAAACACTCTCAAGATTGAAATACCTGTAAGTTGGTTCAACTTCATAATCCATTTGCTGCGGACACCAGATAAATTTGGTTGGACAATGCATCTGCTTAAGTCTGATTTATGGAAACTGCTTACTGCCAACTATGACAATGAAGAATATATCCTCTTCCATATCCCTGATGGCTGCATAACTTCACAGGCCCCCACATGTAAGGAGATCATGCAGGGTATGGGCAAAGAAAATGAAGGGATAAGCCCAGCTGCACACTCTACAAGTGGAGCTGGTAGCCATCTGCAGCAGGTGTCTCCCAACAAAATCATCTTGCTACCCCCTGGAGAAGCCACATCTAAGAAAAGAAGAGAGAAAGAGCCTCTGGTTGAAACTGAGGTAAGAAGAAGTGACAGAATTAAGAAAGATAACAATGGATATAGGAGGAAAGTCTATGATACCAAATCTTGCTTACCATGCAATGCCATTCCTCCAGTTATTCAAAATAAAGTGGTTAAGAACCTGACCAAATCTTTCTTTAAGGTGGCTGATGATGAACTCCAAGAGAAGTTATCCAAGAGGCACAAGAAGAAGGGCCAAGAGGAGGTGGCCAAGGTGCCCAAGGCCACTAGTTCTGAAGCTCAACCAAACCTTGCACAATGATAGGTAGGTCTAATAGTTATAGGCCCTGCTGCTGCATAATGATGTATTATTATCTCCAGACCATCTGTGTTATGTGTGTTGGGATTAGCAGCTTTTGTAATTTAGTGAACCATGGCCCTGAGAGGCATCTTTTGTTTGAAACTGAGCTATGCCACTTCAGTAATACTTCTGGGGCTTACCTATCTGAGAGAATTGCTATGAAATCCTTCCTGATTATGTTGAAATGGTTGCACATGTTCTCTCAATTTTGGCTGTTGCACACTCAAGTTGCTTGCACTGTTGCTATACAATTATACTTACTGAATCCATGCATTATTAAGGGGGCTATCAAGGGATGGACCTTGGTATATCAATACAAATTCATACAGTTTCACAATGAATAGCACCAGATACTGGAACATTCTTAATTGGAATAAAAGAGGTATTAATGCACAAGACAAATGGCTGGCTATTAGGCAAAAAGTAGAGGAAAGTGCTGCTGGAGTTGTGTGTATCCAAGAAACAAAAAGAGAGAATTTTTATCTAGCTTACATTCACAACTTTTGCCCTGAAAAATTTAATAAATTTGAATTCTTGCCTTCTATTGGGGCCTCTGGTGGCATTCTAACTGCCTGGAACGGCTCTATGTTCACAGGAGAATTACTTTTTCAGAACAAATTCTCTCTTTCCATACAATTCACCTGTAATACTTCTACTAACAAGTGGATTCTCTCAAACATATATGGGCCTTGCAGACATGAGGAAAAGATTGAATTTATTGACTGGTTTAGCAATATTCAAATGCCAAATGAAGTGGACTGGATAGTTATGGGTGATTTTAATTTCATTAGATCACCAGAGGACAGAAATAAACCAGGAGGAGATATCAATGAGATGCTTCTATTTAATGAGGCTATCAGTAACCTGGGATTGATTGAATTACCTTTGAAAGGAAGGCAGTACAGCTGGAGCAACATGCATGGCTCTCCTCTCCTTGAAAAGTTAGATTGGTTCTTCACATCTGCAGCCTGCATGACCAGTTACCCTAACTCCATGGCCCTTCCTTTGGAAAAACCTATCTCTGATCACCTGTCATGCATGATGAAAATTTGCACAAATATTCCAAAGTCCAAGGTATTCAGATTTGAGAACTTTTGGTTAAAACATAGCTCTTTTAAACAAGTGGTACAGACAACTTGGAATATTCCAGTAGGCTTTACTGATCAGGCAAAAAAGATTAATGCTAAATTTAAAAACCCGAGAAGAGCTCTGAAGTTGTGGGCTAAAAGCCTATCTTGCATGAAAAAAGAAATTGAGGATCTTAATGCATGCATCTTTGTTGGGGACTTAATTGAGGAATTTAGGAACCTTTCTTTGTTTGAGGACAACAGCAGAATTATTCTCAAGGAGTGCTTGCTGACTGTTCTTAATAACCAGAAGATTTATTGGAAGTAGAGAGGCAAAATTAAAGGTGTTAAGTTTGCGGATGAAAACACCAAGTTCTTCCACACAAAAGCTTCCATTAATCATAGGCATAATAAAATTGCAATGCTGTTGAATAAGGACCAAGTGGAGGTTACAGACCATGAAGGAAAAGCTGCAATTTTATGGGAAGCACTCAGAGACAGATTGGGGCAATCTAATGGGCACACAATGCATTTTTATCTCCATGATCTTTATGATCACACAGTTGACCCTCAAGTATTCATTCAATTAGAGGAAAAGTTCACCCAGGAGGAGATTGAAGAGGTGGTTAAAAATGTACCAACTCATAAATCACCAGGTCCTGATGGTTTCAACAATGAATTCATTAAAGCTTGCTGGGACATTATCAAGGATGATGTTATTGATCTAATAATGGCTTTCCATGCTGGTACTGTGAACCTTGAGAGTATAAATACTTCCTTCATTACTCTAATTCCAAAAAAAGAAGTTCCTATCACACCAAGTAATTTCAGGCCCATCTCTTTGCTAAATGGGGTGCTTAAGATTATCACAAAGCTATTGGCAAACAGACTGCAAAAAATAATTCTGAAACTAGTTCACATCAACCAATATGGTTTCCTCAAGGACAGGGTGATTCAAGACTGCCTAGGATGGGCATATGAATATATACACCAGTGCCATAAATCAAAGCAGGAAATGTTGGTAATTAAGATGGATTTTGAAAAGGAATTTGATACAATTGAACATCAAGCCATCATTGAAATTTTCAGAGCAAAAGGGTTTGGGGATAAATGGATATCATGGATGCAGATGCTCTTTTCTACTGCCTCTTCAGCTGTCATGTTAAATGGAGTGTCTGGGAAGAAATTCTATATAAAGAGAGGAGTGAGACATGGAGATCCTTACTCTCCCCTAATCTTTGTCCTTGCCGCTGACTTGCTACAGACTATTTTGAACAGGGCTATGAGATTAAACCTTATTACATCTCCACTACAGGTCACCTCTTGCCCAGATTTCCTAATTGTTCAGTATGCTGATGATACTTTGGTCATAATGCAAGCAAATGCCACACACTTGATTTGTCTCAAAGCTCTTTTAAATACATTTGCCTCAGCAACTGGTCTAAAGGTAAACTATGCAAAATCTATAATGGTAACTCTGAACATTGAGGAAGATAGAGTGGACATCTTCACTAACACTCTGCATTGTGCTAGGGGGCAATTCCCATTTACATATCTGGGGCTACCTTTGGGTATTTATAAACCAACTGTGGAGCAGTGTCTTCCCCTAGTTAACAGAATTGCAAAGAAACTTGCAGGCCTTTCTATCTTCATGACAAAAGTAGGGAAAGTTCTGTTAGTCAAATCAGTGCTTTCTTCCTTATCTGTCTTCTTCATGAGCTGTTTGGACATTCCAGTAACAATCAAGAAACAGATCATTAAATATTTAAGACGCTGTCTCTGGAGGAGCTCTGACATGGAGGATAGAAGACCAGCTTTGGTGGCCTGGCACACAGTATGCAGACCAAAAAATCAGGGAGGATTGGGCATATTGGATATATACACTCACAACAAAACCCTGTTGATGAAGAACCTACACAAATTCTTCAACATACATGACATACCTTGGGTACAATTAATGTGGGAAACTTATTATTGTGATGGGCAACTTCCAGGAGATAACATGATTGGCTCTTTCTGGTGGAAATCAAACCTGGCTCTTATGGATCAATACAAAGCAATAGCAAGATGTAATGTGGGAGATGGTAGAACAGCTTTATTCTGGGATGACCTGTGGCACACATCCATTTTCAAACACACATACCACCATCTACACTCCTTTGTCAGAAACCCACAAGTATCTGTCCAAACAGTAATCAACACTGAATACTTATAGGACTTGTTTCATTTACCACTCACAACTGAAGCCTATGAGGAATTCTTGCAAGTGGAAGATATATGCATCCACACAAGGCAATCTGAGCATATAGATCCCCTGGACACCTGGAGCTACATTTGGGGAAATGAACTCTATTCATCCATCAAGGCCTACAAAGTGCTGATTGGACACAAGCAAGTTCCCCCACACTTCAATTGGATTTGGAATTGTTCCTGTCAGCCAAAACATAAGGTGTTCTTTTGGAAGCTACTTCATGATAGAGTAAATACAAGGAATTTACTCAGGAGAAAAAACTTTGTGCTGGAAGCTTACAATTGTGCTGTTAGAGACTGTCAACAAGAAGAAACTCTACATCATTTATTTTGGGGTTGTTCCTTTGCATATCAATGCTGGGACTACATCTGCCCTACCAGAACTCCAAATTTATCTGTTCTTGAAGCTTTTCAGGATCTAAAAAATAAGGTACATTTTCCATTCTTTATGGAGATCATCATTCTTGGATCATGGGCCATTTGGATAACCAGAAACAACAAGATATTTGTGAATATTACACCAACTTTCCAGGGATGGAAGTTCATATATCTAGAGGAGCTCAAGCTACTGAAATATAGAATGAAACTCAAGCATGAGAGAAAGTTCTCTTCCTTGTTGGATACTCTGTTGTAATTTCCTTTATTTATTTATTTTATTTTATTCCTTTCTTTTTTCTGTTGTAGTTTTTACTAGTTTCTCTTCTTGTCTTCTTCTTCTTTTCATTTTCTCTTTTCTTCTTCTTCTTTTGTTCTAGGGCTTACCTCAAGCTCTTAAGACTACTCTTCCTAATTTATTAAGAAATGAAAGTTGCAGTGGGGTGTTTACCCTACTGTTTATAGTCAAAAAAAGAAGGAACGGACGACTGCTCGAACTCTCTCGGCGATTGCCAATTCTTTGGCCATGGGTTGCTGACCGTTGTCGGAGAAGCATCGTTCGATTTGTGCGGTGACCGCCATTAGATGGGCATGGGCGGCCTCGACATGGTCGTGGGCAGCCTCCATCAGGGCTAAGGCCGCCGCTGCAAAATAGACAATTGTTGTGCCGCTCTCGCCTGTTGCTATCCCCGAGGCAGATGTTGTTGCTGCCACCTGAGAAGCAACAACGGCCGTTTGGGCTGCCTTGGTCGCCCGGTCGCAGATTGCGACCGCGCTCAGGTAGCTTGTTAGCACACGCATGGTGGCTGCGGCCGTGCTCTCGCTATAGTGGGCTGCCGAAGTTGCCCTCACAACGTGGGTCCATGTCCCCATCTTTCACCGGCGACAATTGAATAGTGAAATGATATTTCGGGAGCGAGCTAGTGTGCTTGACACGCCGCATGTGGAGTATAGCCGACGCACCTTCTTGCATAAGCCATATGTGTACTATACTCCGATAGTGCTCCAAGATATTTTGTGCTGCATCTCACACGGTTGGTGATAATAAACTGTGTGCGATCTACTTGATTTTTTGTCTTGATTTGAATTACATAATGGGTTCGCAGTGGCAAATGAGGGTGTTTAAATTGCTAGAACTTTTATCTGCAGTGAACATGCAACTATAGGTGTGCCTTCAAAAAATTGGAACTATTCAGGCTTCGTTTGGACATTTTTATAGATTAACTAAGTTTTCTAGGCATTTCAGGTCAATAATTCAAAAAATTAAGCTACACGCACATGTTCCGGTGCACCAAAATGAGTTGTAAAATCATATATGTGTCCATGGGTTGATGCTTATGTCCCATGCAAGAAATGTGGATGAATTTCAAACAACACAACACCGTAGCTCTCCGGCAAACGTTGAGGTACTTGCGTTTGTAATTCTAGTAAATCCAAAACTCGTCTGAAATTCATGAACCTTGGCATGCTATCATGGAATGTCATCAACATGCTAGGGTAAAAAATATTGTCCCATTTGGGGCAGGTTATGGTATAAGCTTCTCACAGACCAGAGCTTCTCATAAGAAGCCTCATGGTTCTGGTAGGGAAATGTGCCACCTTTGTGGACAAAACTATATTCGTCGCCTCTTCTTGCTTTCAATTTTTTTTCTAGTGTCAACATAGAACAACAGGAGTGTCGTGTTAAATTTTGGAATTTTTCGGGGATCGTTTGGACATTTTTATACGTTAACTGAGTTTTGTAGGCATTTATGTGCATAATTCAAAATTGAACTACATGCACATGCTCCAGTGCATAAAAACTGGTTGAAAAATCAAATGTGTGTCCTTGTTTGCAAGCTAAGTTCACATGCAAAAAATGAGAATGAATGCCAAACACCTTGACACTGTCGTTCGACCGCTAACATTGAGATACATGGTTTTAAAATTCTATTAAATCAAAAACTTGTCTAAAATTCATGAAACTTGACATGATATCATGGAACGACATCAAGATGTCGTGGTAAAAGTATTTTCCCATTTGGGGAAGGTTTGGGTATAAGCTTCTCGCAAACCAGAGCTTCTCACAACAATCCTGATGGTTTCGGTAGGGAACATGCCACCTTGGCGGACGAAACAATATCCGTTGCCTTTCCTTTCTTTCAAATTTTTTCTAGTGTCAACATAGAACAACATGAGTGTTGTGTTAATTTTTGGGATTTTTCAGGGTTCTCTTTGACATTTTTTATAAATTAACTGAGTTTTCTATGCATTTATGTGCATAATTCAAATTTTAACTACATGCACAAGCTCCAGTGCATATAAATTGGTTCGAAAATTCAAATGTGTGTCCTTAGTTGCATGCTTATGTCCCATGCAATAAATGGGAATGTCAAACACCTTGCCACCATCAATCAGCCGCTAACATTGAGATACATGGTTTTTAAATTCTAGTAAATCGAAAACGCGTCTGAATTTTATGAAACTTGACATGCTAGCGTGGAATGGCATCAACATGTCGTCGTAAAAATATTGTCCCATTTGGAGCAGGTTGGGTATAAGGTTCTCACCAACCAGAGCTTCTCACAGCAAGCCTCATGGTTATGGTATGG